>CAVLJG010000001.1:31136517-31277975 GCA_963669975.1 Acanthoscelides obtectus
ACGCAGGATGCTGCATGTTACTGCATGTTGAGACATGACCATAGTAGCTGCCTGCAGCATGTCTGCTGATTAGTTGTTCATTCGTATTGACAGTGTAAAGTGCGTACTATGGCATCGTGGGCACGTAGTGAGATAAGGGCAGTTTTACGGTAGAACATTACGCGTGGTTTAAGCATAGGCCAGTGCGTAGAAGAAATGACGCTTGCATTCAAGAATGATTGTCCTCATCGTACGATTATATTCAGGTGGTACAGAGAATTCCAAAGGGGCAATTTCATTCTGGAGGCCGCTGAGAGGGGATGAACAGTAACAGAGAAAAACATTACTGCTGTAAAGAAAATGTTTGACGAAGACCAGAGAGTGACATACCTACAGATAGAGGAGACCTTACACCTCCATGCACCAGCAATTCATTCAATTCTGCATGACCATTTACACGCATAGTCTGACGGAAGAGCAGAAGAGTCGTCGTACAACTTAGTGCCGAAAGATGCTGAAAATGTTTGATAAGGGGCAATCTCGGTATGTGAACAGCATCGTGACGGGTGACGAGACTTGGCTCTATTATAACGATCTGCCGACCAAGGCTCAAAACAAAGTTTGGGTCTTTGATGATGAAGACACATCCAAAGCTGTCAGAAAATCTCGATCTGTAAGAAAAAAGTGATAGCTGTATTTTTCAAATCGAGCGGAATTGTGGTGCGTGTCGTTTTGGACACACAGAAGACAGTCACAGCTAAGTGGTACACGGAACAGTGCCTGCCTAAAGTCATAGAGTCTATGAAAAACCTGTGGCCAAAGTCAAGAATGGACACTTGGTGCCTCCACCATGACAACGCTCCAGCTCACCGCGCCAAAGCCTGCACCGAGTACTTGACCACTACTGGACTGAAACTTACTGAGCACCCTCCGTACAGTCCAGATCTTGCGCGATTCAAACTTACCAGAGTCTCAACCTACGCATGAATATCTTGCCTATCAAATGCGTAACATTACCGGGATCAGAAGCTTCTTAACGATATAACCTCATCATTTCTACGAAAGAAGTTACATTTACGTCCCAATACAGCCCCTAAACGTTCAAACTCTCCCAAAAAGTTCTGAAAATGAGCGGCACCCGTATTACCTACCTTGAAAGTGACGCTATATTGACGTTATGTAGGTTTTTCTGACACCTTTGAGCTAGCTGACATTCACTTCACGCTAACTTGTAGTAGGCGCGGAATGAGCTAGCGGCTACCTTTTGCATAAGTTGACACTTTACCGATTTTTTGACATAATATGTTTTTTTACATAATAACCCAGGTGTCTCTGAAATGTCAAAACACGAAGTTTGAGACATTTATATTTCATCGCCTTTCACGGGTAGTTCCGCCGCCACTGGATCAATTTTCAAACACCACAAAGGATTGTGACACGTTTTTTCGTGAGGAACATGTCAGAAAACATATAAAATTTGCGAAAATTTGCAATTACAATACTTCCTCACCAGAATACTCACCTCATGTTCAAGTTCTATAAATTCCAGATCTTTCTTCCTATTTTCAATCTCCAAGCTAAAATGAGGATACTTTTCCATCAAATTATCGAACTGACTGTTAATGTCACTCATGATAACTGCTAACTGGACAATGCCATCTTTATATGCGTCTTCTTGCCTCTTAAGTTCCTCCTTATCATGTGTATCTGTCATCATGTCGCTCAGTCTGTTGTCTAATTCTTCTTTCAATACCCTGCAACAAATTATACTATACAATATTTAAAAAACCCACCTAAAAAGGAATATAACCAGGAGGCCAATTCTTAAAAATACGAGAGTAGATGAATTAGTAGAAAGAGGTTGTGGTTCTATTACTTTTTGATTCATCACAGTTCCACTCTATTCTTTAATGTTTCCTTGAAAGAAAAGTCGTTATAAATTATTATACTCAACTTTAAGTGATAAGCAAATTTCCATAGTTCTTTTTTGCGACTTTTCCAAAGCTTTTGACTGCAAATCATGATACTTTTTTAGAAGCCTCAATGCCAGGACACCGCGGCTGCTATCGGGGTCCCAAAGAAACTTTGTCAATCCGATTTTTGAACCGCCTAAAGTTTGTAGAACTGGGAAAAATCTCCCCTTGTAGATTGTTCACAATTTCGACACCCTAGGGACAAAGAAGCGGTCGTGTGTGCCAGTTCTGGCTGAACGAAGTTCGAAATGGTTAGGATGGGAGCCCGAAGTCAGGCGGATCTGTCTGGCAGGCACATCGCGCGGAGGCATTATCGAGGAAAGCTTTGAGGAAAGCACATTGGTGTAGCGGTAGAAGAGAGCTAGACCGATGATTTCGGTCCCAAGTCTGTCTGTTAGAGAAGAGTGCTAGATCAGTCGGACAGTCCTCCTCTGGACAGCGTCGAGCATGAATAATGTAGACGGGGCGGCAGTATCCCAACGTGTGTGAAAATGTACGTGTCTCCCTGTTGCTATTAACAGTTTAAAGATATTCCGCCATAAACAAAGTTTTCAATATGTACACCGCATTATATCTTGTGTGAGTACTATATTTCACCTACTCAAGATCCACATCTGTAATTTTGTTATACTTTAGTTTTAAGTTAGCTTTGTCATCTAGAATTATTCAGATAATAATGCATATATATCATTCTATCTATCTGTCCTTGGATCATTTTCTCGATAAATATCAGACCAACAGATCAAACGTTTAATAATATAAAAAACCAAACACCGTTAGTGTTATGTCGAAAATGTATGCATTCACGGAATTATTTTATGAATGTCGAAAGCTATGAGAAAAAGCCGACAAAGGTAAGAAGAATTGGGCTCCAAAAAATCGAACACACTTGAACCTAAAAGTCATCGCAAGTGGGATAAGAATAATGTTGGATTCTTTGACAAAACGGGGCAGGGCTAAGACAAAATATACATACATATCATCCTACCTTCTAGCGACAAGTTCAATTTCTTGTTTCAACAACTGGAAGTGTCTTGACAGAATCTTCTTTTTCTCTTCCACCAGCTCATTTACCTTCTCCATTACATTTTCATTTTTAACATATGTAGTATCAACTAACTTCACTTGTGTTACATCTAAAATCTCGGAAGTCGTTTTTGGTTGTATGTCTGAAGGCGCCGCTACGTTTGTCATTTCAGGTTGAGCCAAATCCAACCGTTGTTTTAGTTCTTCATATTTTTTCTGTAAATCCAAGTAAGCTTGCTTTTGTTCTTTGTCTTCCTGTATCTGTTTCCTCAGTTGTTCATTCTCTTCTTTTAGCTGCTTTACCATTTTTACATATTGAGTTACATGTAATTCTACATTCACGACGTTCCTCTTAACTGCGGTTTTGATTTTCTGAAATATATTCGAGTACAAATCTATTAAATAAAAGCATCGTGTCTGCGCGGAAACGGACAGATGAACCGTGGGGCCAGTCGGAAACGGGGGATAGGCCAAGTCATAATAGTTATCAAAAAAATATAAAGAAAAATCTAAGTCGTGTACTTTTCAAATTATAGGTCAAAAAAATCGTAAAATCTATGTACACCTGTGATGATCTTTTAGTTCCCATTACTACAAATTTAAATTTTTTCTTAGACGGTTGATTGACAGTGTCATTCTACATAGTGACAGCAAAACAGATAGTAACGCCAGTTTTATTAATTCATGATTGTATAGTGCCACCCTGTGTACACCGTACAAGAATGGCCAACATGCACCTCATTTTTGAGGAATGCAAATACAATGCTAGCGCTGTAACCAGGCTTTAACATGAGATGTGCCCAAATGCTGCTCGTCATCCCGATCAGCGAGTTTTTGTGAATGCGCACCACCGTTTACTCTCAAGCCGTGTACAGATATGTAACAACACCGCGAACGGAACTACGCGACGAACCGCGCAGTGGAATTGTTGTGGGATGCAATTACAATAAATTAAAAAAAAGGTGCCTGGGAGCATCCACAATGGGAGCAACAGCTGGTTTATGTAAACGGAAAATGACAATTCCGTTATCAAATTGTTGCAACCGTGTGCTGATCTATTTGTATACCACTGCGTTTACCACCATCGTCTCAGACGTCATCACTTGTTTTTGGATAATTCGTAGTGAATATAAATATAGGCAGCTGCTGCTACTGCTATATCCATTTCAGTTAGTATTCATCTTTCACTGAGTGGCAAACATCAAAACTGGATCGTAATTTTGTTGCACGATGTGGTTTCACGACGTCGTTCGGTTTGTGGTGATGCTCGTTGCAATGTTGTTCGTCAAAATGCGCGCGCTGCGGTTCGTCGCGAAGTTCGGTTCGCGGTGTTGTTACATATCTGTACATGGCTTCAGAGGGAAGATTCCAAAATCAGGCACATGGTGTAGGAAGAATTTTCTTTCCTAACTACTAGCATTCGAAGAAGACCCGAGTACTTCGGTACGTCAAATAGATGCAAGCACGGGAGTGTCCAAAGATACGGCCCACCGAATCCTGGGAAAGAACGATCTCGACCCGTACCATGTACAGCGAGTAATCTCTACAACCCCGGGATTATCTATAAAGAGTTGAATTTTTTCAAACAATGTTACAGAGATACCGGGAAGATCCGCGATTTTTAGAGAACGTCGAGCAACTGGTTGGGTTGCCGTCACTCCAGTGAGAATGCTTGTATTTAAAGACGTGTGCCGAATTGGGTTGCGGTCGTCAGTTGCTTTCGATAAAAACGGCCACAAAAAATAGTGTTTTTATTACTCCTAAGAGATTTACTGCTATCCTATTTGACTACATGTCTGTGAAGATGGAAATTCTTCTTGGAGAATACGTCAATCACTGATAAAATATCTTATCAAAGATTCTACTACTTATATACCGCATGGTTGTTTAACCAGTTAGTAATTGTTTCTTTCAACATGTAATCATTTTACAAAAGTTTTCCTCCAAGAGATGTTTTGGAAAAAGATTAAAGTCTGATGGCGCTAAGTCGGATCCAGTGATTATCAGCGAAACTTGTCCAGTTGCGTGTGTTCTTGCAGCAATATGAGGACAAGCGTTTCCGTCAAGCAGACTACACCGCTACAGAGCATGCCCCGCCGGTGGTTTTGAATAACGGGCCGATTCAATAATAACTTCAACCGGATGCCGGCGATTTTTTTGCGTTTAAAAACCGGATTACTGAGCGCACTTCACAATCGACGAGATTACTGATTGACAAGGTGACAAACAAAATCACACAACGTAGTGAGATACCACTCAAGAGAATCTGAGGTTGTACGGACACAATAGGCAGTATGGCGACTGTCGGAAGATGACGTTTATAATTTCTGTAGTCGCCCCTATACAGGGTGATTCACAAGTCGTGACCAAAAATGCAGTGTCCATATTCAAAAGTCTTTACTTGAAATTAACGTACACCAGTGGCGGAGATACAGGGAATTAGTGGCATTATTTTTCCAAATAAAAATAGTACGCCAGTTTTTTTTCGAAAGTCGCGATTTTTCAAATTTTACCTTCAATTTGCTACAAATAATTACTTTGTTTTTCCTAGAGTTCGTTATTTTCGTAAAAATAAAAAAACAAATTAGATAAGCAAAGCTTTGTTTCAATAAATGTTCTGACGGATGCAAGTGCGGCATCTTTTTAATAAAACAGTATGCTGGACACTATGGCCTCTAGCTCCGGGAAGTGTGGCAATTCCATATTGCCGAAGTCTTAAAAATGAACGCGTAAAAACTTTTGGGGTAGGTTCGCGTCTGTTAGAAAATCTACGTTGATCTTCCCGAGAAGCCGCTAAGGCATTTCCATTAGAGAACCCGCACACAAAAATAATATCGGCGTACTCATCATTGCTAAATTCCATTTGACAACACTCAAAAATGGAAAAAAGAAACTTTTGACTTGACTTTTACAAAAAAAAAATGGTAGTAGTAACGATAACAACTGTATAACACATAACTTTGATAAACTTTCTCCCAAGCAACATCAAGTTGGTATCAAGACCGTCTATTTTAGTTTGAAACTAATAATTGTATATCGGCTCTTCATGAATGATCTAATTTTTACGAAAACAGTGCACTCAAATGGTGCGTTTCAAAGAAAAAACAGTGGCGTACTATTTTTAATTGGAAAATGCCACTATAGTTGCTATTTCTTCTCAATGTTATTGCAGTTCCTGATGAAGATTGCAAAGTCCAATGAAAGCTAGAGATAAATAAAGTATAAAGAGTCCTCCTTGCTTGAATTTTGTCGAAGTACCCAACAATAGGCGGAGGCTCTATTTTTCACCTAACTGGTCTAAACGACACTGACCACATCTCAAGTTATATATATATTAACTTCAACGCCTTTTTAATTAAGCCCTCGAGTAAAAAAATGTTACATAGAAGACCCGCCCTTAAAATGCTGTCTGATATATGATGTTTCATTTTAAGTCACCCTGTATGGTTATCAGCTGAAAACGCTTGATGAGGAACACCAATCCAATATGGTGGCCGCGTAAATCGGCGATTTATAATTTTCATAGTCACCCTTATATTAGGTATCACATTGATGAGGGGAACACAATGAGCAAAGTAACTATATTCTAAATCCAATATGGCGGACGTTTAATAGGACAATGCAATGTTATTTTGACATGGAGATGATCTGATGATCGATCCAGGAGGTGGCCATGGAAACTCTGTAATAAATCGACGCAAATCTATCGAATTGGGCCTCGTTTGATTGTTCGTGACAATTATTGTAGTCATACGATCTGTAGCGCGTAAAAATTTGCGCGGACAAGATCCGTAATCGTTTCTTACTTTGAAAATGGTCCTAGTAAAAGCAGGCGATGTTTGGTTTGTGGCACTAAAAACTAACTAGGAACCTTGTAGGTCAGCCGCGGCTGGGGGATGCCTCACAGGGGAGTGTCTTGCGAAGGTTGTGGCAGTAAAGATAAATGTGAAAAATATAAGTAATAATGCCGTTTGCACGTGCACTCGCTGATATTCGACTTCTATATGAGGTGTTGCCATATAACCCTATCTTCTATTCTTCAGTAGCAATCGTAAGGAAAGAAGGAAGGGTGCGGAAGGTATGTAAGAAATGAACGTGACGCAAACAGAAGCCATGAAGATAAGCAGAGTGCAAGGGTGAATAAATTTAGATTTTACACTCTTAAGGGTATGACTTCTGGATCGGTGTCACAAAGTATATCTTGGCATCGAACAAAAAAAATCGCACAACAAACATTTTATGACCAAAATACCTTTGAATCGCTATTTTATAAACTTACCTTCGCCCTACTAGCATACTTCAATGAATTATACGTATCTTCATAGCTAAGAGATGACGGAGACACATTGGCTATCATAACTGTCTGGCAATTGCCACCTAAAGTGTCTTTGATCAGCCTGGTCAATTTGGAATCCCTGTAGGGCACATGTCGCAGCCCATCTGCCAGACTGTTGATGCAATTACCCAAAGCCAACAGGGATTTGTTGATGTTTGCGCCCTCTGTGAACCGAGCTCCGACGTAATTTGTAGCTGAACCTCGCTCGCTACCCGCTAGATCGATCATGCTCAATTTGGCTGTTCGGACCTGATGAAACAAAGTTCTTTATATACAAGTTATGCTAAAAACTATTTGGATTGCCGTCATCTGTTCACTTACAATATTGAAGTTTTTCTGAACTGACTCTGGGGGATTTGAGATGTAAAATCAAAAATTGGATAGCATATCAAGTCAAAATTAAGAGCCTTAGGATTTTTATACACTAAGTGTTTATATGCGACAGACGTGTGAGTTGCCAAACTACAGCTAAATTGATGTTCCAATATGTATGAAATTAGGAGTTATGATATTGATATCATTTGTCAAAATGTCTCCAAAATTCTAATTGTCGGTTCTAATATGACGGCTACAATAAATTGTAAAAATGTTTAGCCAACGGACCATGCGCAGTGCCGTGAATCCGTTGAGCACTGGAGCACCACCAAATTGATACGGATTTCTCGAAGAAAATTATTTTCTCTGATGAGGCATGTTTTCAACTGAACGGCTACGTCAATAAGCAGAACTGCTGAATTTGGGGTTCTTAAAGCCCTCGTGTAATAATCGAACAACCAATGCAGCTGCCGCGAGTTACCGTTTGGTGCGTATTTATTTATTTATACATAATTCCCCAACAGAACTACTCCAATTAGAGGACAATATAATGATATCTTTACTTATAATACATACATATAATGTATACATAAAACTAACTTAAAAAACAGAATTAGCTATTATAATAATACCTGAAATTCGACAAGATCTTATTGATACAATCAAAATTAATGTCAAAACTGCCTGCTATGGAATTATAATTGTTGCATATAGAATGTAGCGAGGAATAAAATAATACATTTGTATTATTGTGGAGTCGCAGAGTGATTGGACCATATTTCTTCGAAATGACCTGCGGTAACTGTTAATGATGTGCGGTATCGCGAAATTTTAACCAAGTTTTTGCGGCCCCAGTTGTATCAAATTGATGTGGACGATATGTTCTTCCAACAAGACGGTGCGATCTGCCACATAGCACGCGAAACAATGGTGTTACTGCGCACGAAGTTTCCAGACCATATCTTCTCACGGTTTGGTGATCAAAATTGGCCACCAAGATTGTGCGATCGAACGCCAATGGATTTCTTCCTCTGGGGATTTGTGAAAGAAAAGGTGTTTGTGAACAAGCCACAAACAGTTGAACACCTTAAAGAAGAGATTCGAGGCGTTATCGACAAAATCGAACCACAGTTGTGCGAAAACGTTATCCAGAATTTTAAGAAAAGACTAACCCTGTGAAAGAGGTTTCGTCGTGGCCATTTACCGGATGTCTTATTTCATGTTTAACCGCAACTATTCCTTTTCGTGTTAAAATATAAATACTCGCTTAATTCGAAAATAAATTGTATTTTTCTTGAAAATCAAATTTAGCGCTCTTATTGAGACACCCTTTACAAATTGTTTGCACTGTCAGTCAGGTTTTTTGATTCCTGAACCACGCCTATGCATATCCACGTCAACACAGATTAGGCCCAAAGAGTATTACCTCTCCAGTCACAGCATGTATAACAATATTGACATTATTTCGAAATAAACGCAATAATAAAATCTCCGTTCTCATTTAGGATATTTATCCATCAAGATAGACACACACACTAATATTTATTTTATCCTTTTACCATATTAACAAAATACCTACTAACAGCAAACTGATATTTACAGTAGTACAATAATTTTTCCGAAAGAGGCAAATTTAGCATCCCTACTCATTACTCTGCACCTTCTAATTCCTTCACGTTTTACGATGCAGTTTCACGCTCTAACAAGATAATTCTCCAAATAAGAAACTTCTGGGTAGTACATCTTTGTCATTTTTTTAAGACATTAAAAAATTGTTCAGTGCTGTACTTCACTTTACTCAAGACTATCATTTTAACTATGTTTCAAAATATAGAAAACTTCCTCATTCCGACTGGTGGTTAATGAGGTCTGTAACTAAAATAAAACCAATGAATATACTCCCCCCGCGCGGCTTAATATTAAAACGCAATCAATGGAAGTAAGATGTATCGTAGGTATGCATTCCTGGTGAATAACAAATGTGCAGTGGATTTATCGTCTTTTTATCAAATATGGATAGTTAGAGGGGTTGATGTTTAGAGTACATAAAAATCAAAATTCTTCATGAAGAAAAATTCCTAGATAACAATTAGAAGGAAAGTAGCTCACTATAGTATACTTGTTCTATTTAAGTGACACATTTCAAATACCCCCAGGTATAATTTTAAGTATATACTATGTGTTCTTTGTAATTATTCTAGCTACCTCTTGTGATGCTTTCATCATCATCTGAATGTACACCTGAAAAACAGCATGTGACCTAGAGCTCTCAGCATTTGCATCAGTCGGGTGCTGCGTCCTGTTCTTATTACCCTCCTCCAGAAGCCTGAACAAATCGTCTGCACACTCAATCTTGCACACCTTAATACCAGCTACCATAACACCGAATCTCGAATCCTCTCTTAGGTTCAGTGGCGCTCCAGGTTTCAACAGATCCTTTACAAGTTCATTGTACACTTCTAGGTAGGTGATGTTCAATTCAAACTCTCGGGTGGTTTTCAATTCTTCACACCTCTTGAAGAGTTCTTTCATGGTTAGGAATGTGATGCCCGGAGTCTCTTGAGTTCCAGTCATGGTGTATGTTTTACCTGAAATGAAAAGTTATTAATAATGTATTGAGAAAAAAATTGCCCTAAAATTTCTACCTAAGAAATCTTCGCAACCTGTGATAATCGAAATACTGTACAGTGGTGTAATTTGAGATGCAGATTTCAAATATGGTTATGAAAAAATCCTTGTTTTACAAAGATTTATTTGACTAAATTGAATGGATAATTTAATAATGTTCTTGACATTTTGCTCGACTTTGTAAAATCATATTAGTGTCTTTTTGTATATTGAGTTTATTATAGTTAGTGTACTTTTATGTCTACGATACTACACTTTTCTTTTTTCATTACTGACATGTCTATGAACACGTGTATTTTTTCTGTGATCATAAAGATTATTATTATTATTTGTCTGTTCCGAATTCCATACCAATAATAGCACACAACTTAACTCCTGCACTACCGTGAAATTTGTTTCACCAGTAGCTGGTCAGGAGCTGTGAAATTCTTAGCACCTATCAAGACACTACGAATTTATTCTGTGGTTTTTGAGTGATGCAGTATATCTGCGGCAGCTCAATGGGTGGTGTTCCGCTGTTGGAAAAGGCGAGACGGTTTTTCAGCAAACAAAACATCTCTTAGCAGCCATCAGCATCCTTATTCTGTCGAGGCAATGATGCTTGATAACATCGAAATTATTGCCTCATTGAGTGTATTATTATCATCATATGCTTAAAATGTTACTGTATCAAAGTATATGTCAACAGCTAATTTTTCTAAAATTTCAAACTTTAGAGAATGCTCAATCATACCAACCTGCACCAGTTGCTCCATAAGCAAAGACAGAACAGTTATGACCATCCATGAGTGAATCAATTAGTGACAGAGTGGTTTCTTGGAATACTTCTGCTGTTGTTGATTGTGGAGGAAATATCCTGTCAAATATAAAATGCATGTTCTTATGAGACTTTTTGAGCAAGTCGCGACCTTTTTGCTGAACTCCACGGAAAAAGAATGCTTGAGCTTTTTCTTCTCGATCAAATACCAGCATTTGGTGGTCAATAGCCTCGACAACAACTCTGAAATATAGAATGGAACAATATCAAGTGATATAAAAATAATAGCGTGGTTGCTAAAACAAAACAAAATGTCCCAGTTGGTCAAAGCGCAAAAATTTCACATTTTAAATTACTACTCTCCTAAATAACTACAATAATTTACCTGGTTTAAAGAGGAGCATTAAATAATAATTTTCATCCAGAACAAACATTTTGTGTTGAATTTGTAACATATGGTTTGAGGCAAGAATCTATGTAGAGCTAGAAATTAGATGTGTGTCAACCTTTTCATTATACAGGTACTGCAATATCTCATCCTGGATATTACATAATTATGCAAATTTCAAAAATGCGAGACAAGAAGCCAATCCATCTGGTAAAAATGAGTTATACTTGTTTGATTCTAATGAAATAAGTTAATATCAACTTGAAATTTTCTATATCAGCATTATTTTGAAGATATCTAGAGTGTTTTCAAACTAGGCAAAGCAAACACTTAACATTGAACTCAATAAGACAGTTTTTGATGTATCACTTGATGATGAAGAGTAGAGCATATCTTGTACTGTACTTTGTATAGCACAACAACATAGCTGATTCATTGGTTGAGTGGTATATGTTCATCTGAAGAGTGAAGTGCCCCATACTTCTTGTAGAGTTCATGTACATAAAAATAAATTTTGTTAACATTAATATTGGTAATACTCTGGCTTAGCTACAGAAACCTAGTGTCTATTCAGATGGAGAAACAAAAAAGGCTGGTGCAGCTGAGCTAGAGAATTACCTTAATATTATCCACAAGCACACACAGGAAAAAATGTTTATGATATGAATCAGAAATGTGTTTATTTTTTGCTCAGCTATATATAATGAATAGGCCAGATGGTCAATATGTCTGATATCCCAGAGGTTTTTTTGCACAAGCAGGATCTTAAATGCTAGAGTACCACAGTTGTTTTAAGGAGCTTAGAGATACTTTGTCAATCCGATTTTTGGACTGCCTTATCTTCGTAGAAATGAGGAAGGTAACGAAAATGAACCCTGCATATATATGCATAACTTAAAACAGTCTTTGTCATTTGGAATTCAATTATTCATTACAAATGGAATTTTAGCAATCACGAATTATCAGAAATGTTTTGCTTGCTACACAAAGTTCCTACCTGCTGTTGTCACCATGTTCTCTGCTGTTCCGAGGTCGAATTCTTACAACTACACGAATATTCGCATGTGCCGAAGATATTATAGATTCAGAACTTGGTTTAGCAATCACTTCGCTTATTGCGTTAATACGGTTTTTCGTCAGAGGCAACCTCCTAGGTGCCTTTTGCTTTGGGACATCGCGCACCGTTTTTGTGCTTTTCTTCATCTTGACAGACTATGTTACAGCCACCTTGTCTTTTGGAATCACCATGCATTCATTGTATCCTTTTCAATAAATCTGTTTAATGAATTTGTGAGTTTTCTTTTTCAAAATACGTAAATATAAGAACAGTTCAATCTTTAAATTCGCAATTTCAGCGTCAGACACAGAGCCGTTAAAGAAATTCAAACGGACGAATCACAAAACATACACTAAACTAGACACAAGACACCAGCACAGAAATACAAGATTGTTGGGTCCGACAGCCTATTTCGTGACAGATTGGACCCCCCGATTAAATGGAATAAAGATATCGTGGCCTCACAAGATAACTGTTAACAGGCTCGAGTAAAGATAACATGGCCACGCAAGCGAATCATTGAAATATACTCTACTAGGCTCTAGAAGACAATCCGTAGCAAACATTTTCTGGAAATCGTTGCACACCGCTTGAAAAATGCAAATGAATATTGGAAAACTGCCGCTTTGAAGTACTAAATGACTCCGTCGTTACCCCGGGATAGCCATATGATCTTGTCACCTGTGACTGCGGCGTTGCCAGCTCATCGGACAATTTTTCTACCTCTGCTATTTTGCTAAAATGTTAAAAAAAAAAAAAGCTTTGGATAAAATTTTGAGGGATACCAATGAAGATATATAAAATTTGAGGCGTAGAAATGTTTGCCAAAAAACTAAAAAAAGCTGTTATTTATATTTTGCGTCGCCTGGCGTCTATGCCGCGGAATGTTTATGTCTCTGAATACCTTTATAAATGCAAGCTTTATAGGATAAAATACTTTTCCAACAATTAGAAAAAAACATTTTATTATATAAATATATTTATTAACTATTTAATCTAAAATTACATGATCATTAATAGGAGAAGTACGGTTTTCATTTTCTCTTCTCTTTATTAAGGGAATATGGTTTTTTAGTGACTACATTCGCATTTGGGCCCGGAAAACCCCTAGAAAACCTCAACCGTCACTGATAAGATTAATGGTATCAGCGGAAGAAAAATTAAGTCGTTCCACAATTCTGGCTTCATTTGTAACTACAATCGAAAATCGTAAGCATGCCACAGTTATTAACCTAAAAAAAAGTAGCAGCAAGTTCACATAATGTGACGGCGCTATGAAGACCTGAACCCGAGCGGTACTTGGGAACATATTCTTCGGAAGAAAAGCATTAAGTTTTGTAGCACATTTTTTAAATAAAGGAATAAAGTGTGAAAGTGAAATGAAATATGTATTTTGGTGAATGATCTTGAAGTGCGTGTTTCTGGAAGAAGGCTGCTGAACCTAGCACATTAGGTAAGTAACTTCACATGTTTGACATCGCTACCATCATATACATATGTATATTTTGGTTAATAGTATGAAAACTAATATCTAAATAATTAATTACAATAGCTATCAACGTTACTTCAACAATTTGATTCAGTCATCTCTCATCCCAACCAGGAGAAAATGTTTAAGAATGTTCAGATCCGTCTCTGTCCTCATGCCTCCTATCGGAAAAAATGTAAACGAATACTATATCGTTGTCGTCTGCTATACAACGTTATTAAAATTCTCATTTATTTAAAAAACATGGGATTTCAACCCTAACACACAAGTAGATGAGTATGCAAGGCTCACCTAGTTTGTTCCACATGTATCCTGTTTCCCTCAGAAGAGTTGGAAGTAGACCTAATTTCCACTTTGGAGAAATTTGACACCCACGTCACAGTACTAAAGCACCACTGAGACACAATCGAGAACCCTATAGTGAACATGACTACTAAAAAAGTAGCTAAACGGAATAGAGCTCTGCACGGAGCTGTTAGCGCGTAGACATTCCGCTGCGGCGACGGTTGCCGAGAGACTGATGCGTGTGCGATGTGCGTGCTGTACCTCGCTGCGGCGATACGGAACGGCCGGGTAGTACAGCCACGCCCCTTTCCAGCTCCCACTCCATGCTTCCGCTCCCGTCAACGTAAACATCGACTCGCTTCGTGATACTCTCAGATAAGAAAACGCAGAAGTCCCGTATTCAAAAAGTATTTTATCCTATAAAACTGGGCATTTAAAAAAGGTTCGGAGACATCAACATTGCTACGCCTGAAATTTTATATATCTCCATTAATATTCCTCAATATTTTATTCAAAACTATTTTTTACAACATTCTATCAAAATAGCAGAGGTAGCAAAATCGTCCGATAGGCTGGCAACGCTACAATCCAGTTGGCAAGAATAGCAAGGTCTATCCCGGGGTACCGAGAGAGCCTTTAAAACGTCAAAGCGGCAATCTTCATTTGCATTTTTTTAAGTGTCGTGCAACGATTTCGGCAAAAATTTCGCTACGGATAGTAGAATACATTTCAACAGTTGTCTTCCATGACCATGTTATGTTTGCTCGGGCTCCGGACCAACTGAAAAGCCTTATAAAGATTTTTCGAAAAACTAATCAGGTAGAACTTTGGTTTCAGAAAGCTTGAAAAATTATTTAAGAACTCGTATTCGTTTCCCTCTCAGCTTTGACATTGACAGATATAAACATCATCCAAACATAACGACGGAGGTACCAACATCCCTTATGTTACAGAGCACGGAACACCAAAAATTGGAATAAAATTTCCACCTCTGTGTGAGCTCGTGAGCTGCCAGGACCGTATTCTGAAGAACGGGCCTTTGCAGATGTTTTACTTTTTAAGTAATCTGGGTTTTTCGTTGTCGACTGAAAATATGTTCCTTTGTTGGCTTTGATGCGCGAATATTAAAACTGATCAATTTTTTCAACCAGTAATTTTCTCTGTCTTCTTACAAAGTAATACATATCACTAGAGGCAATTCAGGATTAATTTCCCTTAGATAATCTTAACGTATAATCAATGCTATCACTAAATTTCGCGCGCATGCTTTACACACAAAGCATTACATAATACTACATATATTTGAGGTTAGTAATTTTTCAACCTCAGTGGAACTTCTAAATTTATCTTATTATTACTCCTTAAATCCATTGTGTTCAATCTGGTCAATGCCAACTTGAAAAAAAACATGCAAACTGCTCAGAAATCCTCAGAAAGGCAATATTTCATTATATGAGAACAAAAAAGTTCGTGGCATTTATAACTAAGTAGTGTGATAATATTAAAGATTAAAACATAAAAAAAACATCCCGAGGGACCCCGAGACATATCCCAGTCCATTCCACACAAAACCATGTCTTTGATGGCGAAAATGGACATGAGACCGAAAAATTCAGATTATCGTATGGGCGCCAGACGAGACAAAGAAGGATGTCTATAGACCATCTGTAGATCGTGCCTTGAGACCGTCTCCAGACTGCCTATAGACAAATTGCGCAACGGGGTCTACTAGTGTGTACTAAGCTTAGCGATAAGACTCTGAACTGCTCATTAAGCAAATCAAGTAATTGGTGCAAATACTGACACAAATAAGCACTTCTATTATATCAGCGGGTAATAAAAATATCAATAGGTATAGTCAATTATTTTTTGAAACTCAATATAGATGTTAAGGTTAATCTCCAGACTTTCGTTGTCGAACTTAGTTTTACGGCATAGTTTTCGTTTTCTCAGTTTTCGAATCGGTGTTGATCGCACGTATAAATGTTGGAAATCTTTGGAAAAAACTATATCTGTTAGATCGTAATTATTTTGATAATGTATGATTGTACGAAACAAGTACAGGAATACAGGGCTATTCACTTGCAGTGCAGAAGCCTGTGATTTAAACAAATTCAATATAGCAACATAAATAGACACAAACGCGGGAAGAGATGCGGGACGTGTGGTATTGACTTCTATCGACGCATTTTCTTGACAGGCCACAGTCATCTAATATAGTGCTCTACTGCAACACTAGCCCTGAACAAAATCAGCCAAGCTCTACACACTTCTCAAATTACTATTGAGCAAAGACAGAACATAAATCACTTTTTACTCAGATTTAGATTTGTCACAAGTCACAAAGCACGTACATATATACGTATAAATCGTAAGAATTTTGATTGATTTCGTCGATAAATTGTATCAACGGCTGATTTAATATGATTGGATTACTCTTGAATGGAGGAAGAACAGTAGCTTTGAGGTTTCACAACAGACAGAGTGATTGTGACAATTTGGTGATACGGGTGGCAAATTACTCCATAGTCACAAATAGCTGTCAAAGTATAAACTTCCTAGGTATGCACTTAGAACCGTGATTGAGCTGGATATTTATTTCATTGCCAATCATTAATTTCCAAGCTACACTCATTGAACAATTTCCGTGCTGAAACGTGATCCATCGCTAATGCTCTATCATGTCCATCTTAGTAGCAGACTTCGTTATGGTGTGTGTTTTTGGGGTATGAGCACAAATTCACAAGATGTTTTCGTAGCCCAGAAGAGGGCAGTTAGACATCGGGTAGGTCTACCTAGCACAGAGTCTTCTAAAGGGGTTTTTAAAAATCTTAACATTCCAACCATTCCCAGCGGTAGACGAAAGCTAGATCGCCGACAGCCCGCCGGTACTAATGGATCCCGAGACTGTTTGTTAGAGAGGACTCATCCTCTGGGCAGCATCGAGCATGAATAGTGTAGTCGGGGCAGCAGCACCTCAAAAACGTGTGAGCAATATTCGAGGCTAGGTTTTGTCTGGGCCTTGTATAGAGTGAGGAGGTCATGCGGAGAAAAGTACTACTTAACCCTAGACAAATAGCCTAGCTTTTTCCCAGCAGTTGCCGCTGTTAACGAAATGTATTCGTGCCAGATCAAGTCCTCGGTGCTCTGGACTACGACCAGCCGAAATGACGGGCTCTTTGTCAGAACTCGACCATCCGTCGAAACCGGATGAGCGCCAGGAAACTTGTTGTTTGTCAATATACAGTACTGTGTTTTGGAAGCATTAAACTGTACAAGATTTCTGCCTCCCCAAGCAGTGATAAGTTCCAGGTCTCTCGTCAGATCCCTGTGAACACCCGAGTTGACGTTGTGGCATGAAGAGGAGGACCCGTCAATTATGAAGGATATCTGGCGGCTAAAGCTTATCTGGGAGGCTATAGGAAGGAAGTTTGCATGAGAGGGCAGCATCTCACAGCTGATTGAACGCTTTCGTGATATCAAGAGCAGTGATATGAGCCTCACCATAAGACTGCGTGACTTTACTCCACAACTGAGTGACGTAAGGTAGGAGGTGTCCTGTGGATCGCTGGTGTCAGAAACCATAATACCTGTCGCTAATCAGGCCGTGACGTACGAGGAACTCCAGATGGTCCCGCACGGGTATCACGTATCTTGAAAAGTGACATTATGCCGATTTTTTTGACATTATTCTGTTTTTTTGACACTATGTAGGTTTTTCTACAAGATGTTAACTTAGCACTTAGTTGTACGTGTTGCCTAAACGTCATGAGGTTTGTTATCAATCTTTGGCTCTGATGTGATGTAAAATCTGCTTCTGAGATGGCATTACTGGAGGCCTAAGCTGTAAGTTGTACTTATGTGTTGATGATAATTACATTGGGTTCTTGTCTCAAATACACTTAATTGAGATTCATAGCTAGACATTAGTTGCGCATCTACTATTTCTTATCTATTCTAGAAATTACATATAATAATAATAATAATAATAATAATCGTTTTTATTTAAGCTCTACAATTTCATACAGAGAAACAAGAGTTGCATGCGGTGGCGAAGTTTAGCAACATGCTACTCTTACACTTAACCACCCATGCAAAAAAAACAAGTTGTTAAGTAGCAGATATCAAACAAAATATACATACACATGTAAACACATAGATATATACATACATATGTATCTACATACATACATATACACACATATATACATACATGTTGCACCAAGGTTTACTACATGTACTCAAGGGAAGTGAAGAATCATTTAACAATATATCTGTAGCAATCTAATTAAGACTATGGATCCAAGCAAATATGAGATTTGACAGCTTTCTTGAAGCAATTTAAGGACATGGTTTTGAATTCAGGACGCAAGGCATTGTTTAACACTGAAGCACTGTACGTGAAAGAACGCTAGAATAAAGTTGTGGATTGAATAGGTGTAGTTATCAAATCTGGAAATCTAATATGTCTATGATGAATATTACGCCTAAAGATCAGCTTTTCTCTTAAGTATATAGGTTTTTGACATGAGTATTAGTTTATGAATGAAAACAAGGTAATGATATTTGACAATATTTTTTGTTATCATCCAGTTTAATTCAATAAGACTACCAGAAACATGGTCGAAGCGCCTTAAACCGCAGATGAACCTAGCACAATTGTTTTGCACAATTTGAATCCGATTTCTAGTAACAACATTGAGACACGGCTGATATAAAATATCACAGTAGTTGAAAATCGGCATAACCAAAGATGAACACAGTTTTTTCCTTAGCTTATAATTGAAAATTGCTTTATTGGCATATAGTGATCTCAGTCTCAAGTAGGTTTTCTTCAAAAGATTTTTAACATGACTGGTGAATCTAAGTTTGAAATCGATTACCACGCCAAGAATTTTAACCTCGTCAACCGGGTACAGTCTTTGAGATCCAATTTTAATAGTTAATTGACTTTTAATTTCTTCTCTCCTACGATTCGAACAAAAAAACAACAGGCTGGATTTACCAGGATTTATTGACAGGTTTTGGTTATTCGAGAAGTTATACACTTTTTGAATATCATGGTTTATTGATGTCTGTGCCATTTCCAAATCATCAGTATCAAAATAATGGACCAGTTGAGTATCGTCCGCAAAAGACAGGAGTTCACAAAACTCACAGCCTTAGGCAGATCAGCAATATATATCAAAAACAACAAGGGACCCAAAACAGACCCCTGGGGTACTCCAGACGAGATTTCTAGAAAACTAGATTTATTGTTTTCAATTGATACACTGCGATCGATTTGATATATAATATCGAAAAAAGTTCAATGCAATTGGATCTATGCCATAATACTTCAACTTTGCTATTAGCAACTCATGATTTATTTTGTCAAATGCCTTGGAGTAATCTATTGACATAACTGCTACGCCCATTTTTTATCAAGTGCTCTAATAATATTATCCACCAAGTTTAAGAGGGAAGTAGTAGTACTGAAACCTTTCCTAAAAGCAGACTGATTAGATGGGATGATATGTTCCTCTGCATAATGCATTAGTTGTATGTGGGCTGCCTTTTCAACTACCTTCGATAAACAAGGCAATAGGCTTATAGGTCTTAGATCAGCAAACTCATCTGGATTTGATCTTGCTATTCAACCAACTTTCTTCTCAGAGATAAAAACTACACGGATCACTCAGCCTTACAAACCTATGCAACCAATAATGCGTGTAGTTGAGTCATTTCTCCATAGATGGACGTTCATAACGATCCTAGTGAGCAAACGTGGAATTACTGTTTGCGCCCTAAAAACTACCTCTGCAAGTTAAAATGTTATAGGTTTTTTTGACGTTTTATAGGTTTTTTACATGATACCCGTGCCGATTTATGCGCCTCTCCATAAACTTACCTATAACAGAAATCAGAGCTATAGGCCTGTAGTAGTAAGGGTCGGTCTCACCTATAAGAGGAATCGAGTAAGCCTTGCTCGTAATTCCTCAATGGTATTGCAATCTTATTCCATTGTTTAGCTTAACATTTTCTGGTGATCCCCCGTATGCGTAAGCGGATATACCACGACTAAAATCTTAAATTAATCATTAGTCAGGTACTCACCTTACCGCTACCAATTACTTACAACAAATTATATACAAAACAGGTTTTTTCCATATCAAGGATCATAGGATCAAGACACGGATTGATAGATACGAAAATAGCATTTTAGTCAGTTCAGATGACGCTATCCATTCGACCACGTTTTGCTAATTTATAGTTTAATAAGATAATTAGAGAAATATATTGTTGTTCAACATGACGCAGCGGACAGATTTTTTGATGATTAGTGCATTGTGTTTTTTAATATTATTCTTAAGTGGTGAGTACTTAGTTCATAAATGTTTTCATGTTACTTAGAACAAGCTTAATCAAGAATTTATTGAAGTGCGACTTTGACGAAAAATAACACTGTGACGTTCAGCTGCAAATTACGCGATACTCGAAATTTTGCGCTCTATTCGATTCGATTAATGTAAACATATAAATAACTAGCAAACACAGAGTTCTTTTTAATATTAAACTAAGGAGCCTGTTCTCTGTCGTTATCGTATATCAAAAAAGCTATCACCTGGTCACTTTTCCTAGAGTTGAAGGACAATGGAAAATAGATGTGATTCCTAAGAAAAGCCAATTCCAACTCCGTAACTTTCATTAGCTCTTGTTTTTTAACTGGTGACAACAAAAGGAGGATATTATAAGCTCTTCGTAGAGAAAGCCCGAGCAAAGCGAATGGCACGGAAAAAGCAAAAATCTCGTTTTAAACTCCAACATATTCGTCCAATCATCGTCAATACCTAATTAATCTTTCTTGTGAACAGGGAACTTTCCCAAGTTGTTTGAAACTAGCCTTGGTTATACCTTTCCAAATGACTATGCCAATTATAGAGGCATTAGCTTGCTTTCAAGTACATCTAAGGTGTGTTGAAAAATAATTTTATATCAGATAGTCGGCATGGATTTATTACTAAAAGAAGCACTAAAACTGCATTGTACAGTTTTGAAGAACATATTGTGGCTGCACTAGATCATAAAATACATGTGGTTTATTCATAGATTTCTCTCGTGCGTTCGATTAAGTGGACCATGAGCTACTTCTTTTCAAAATGCACAGGTATGGAATACGCGGCTTGCCATTGCAGCTGTTTCGCTCGTATATTACACAAAGACAACTACGCGTTTGGGTCAACGGTACCAAAAGTGAAACATCAGAAGCAAACATCGGTGTGCCACAGGGTTCAATTCTAGGACCATTTTTGTTTCTGTTGTATGCTAACGATTTGTCCGACTTTATATCTGAAGCTGGTCCTGAATATAAGGTTGTGGCATATGCAGATGACACCAATATCTTGGTTACCAGTCCAAACATCACCTAGCTGCCGGAAATGACTGAGAGAGCATACAACAGAATCATTAAATGGTCTGAAAATAACTTCCACCGAGTAAACACAGAGAAGACTAGCATTGTGAAATTCGCACTAAAAGATGAACAAGATTTCAACATTTTTGATCATACTAAACAGAGCTATTCCATCATCTAATTCAGTTAACATGCTGGGGATGATACTTGATTATCGATTGTCGTGGGGGTTCCACGTTGAGTATTTGTGCAATAGATTGCGAAGGAGTGGCTTGAAATTCTTAGCAAAGCAGTGCAGTAAACGAATTTTAAAAGCGTTATACTATGCCACTGTCAACTGCCATATCCGTTATGGTATTCTCAATTGGGGAAGTAGTTCACTAACTGTAACAGTTCTCCTGCTGCAAAAATATGCCATTAGAATTATTGATATCCCTGGTTGGCGCCAATCCTGTAGAGAATCCTTTAGAACACTAAAGATATTGACTGTTATAGGTATTTACATTTATGAGTTGGCTTTGTTTGTTTTCAAAAATAAGCGCGAATTTGAAGTCATCAAACACCAGCATGAATATCCAACTAGGTCTAAGATGCTTTTAATCCCGCCGAGACATCGAACTACAGCATACCAAAAAACATGCAGGTATATGGGATGTAAGATTTTCAGTAAGCTCAATGAAATTAGGAATGAATCAAATATAGCTGTTTTCAAAAGAAAATTGAAACATTTTTTGATAGACAAATGTTTCTACATCTTGAAGGAGTTTTTTGTTTAGATCTATGTTTTTATACTTTTTCAACTCGTCACCACTATTTTTATGATTTTGTCATTTGTTATAGAATTTTCTGTTCTATTCAACAATGAAATAAATTATTATTATTATTATGTATTATTATAATAACGGGCAATCGGTTATAGGAGAATTCATATGCTTATTTGTCTATCAGACAACGAAATGTGATTTCAGACTGTCTATATGAATAATTTTTAAGGCATCTAACCAAGGGCGCACCCAGGGGAGGCAAGGGGGGCAGCTGCCCCCTTATCCCTAGCTCAGCTGAATGGAGGGTACATTTTTTACAAAAATTAAATTATCCATTTACAGAAGTCTCCTCAAGCTGAATCAATATCTAATAGATGAGAAATTACTAGGACTAGTTGAAACCTGTTAGGTATAAAATTAATTTTGCTAAAGGCAGTATATACGCTACGTGTGTTCCAAATTCGAACCTCGCCTTTGGGATCAATGTAAACGGCAAGGCGAATGTTACACGATCAACATTATGCATCAATAACTACTGATGTCCAGGCTACCCGGTCAGTAAATATCACATTTCATTATAAATATATTGTCGGATCACAGTAAATATTGATCTTGTGACATTTGCTTAAACAACGCGGAGTTCTTTTTGGGGACTAGTTGCGTAGGTAAATAAAAAAATGAAACTTGAACAGTTCACTCTAAAGAATATATAAGTCCTTCTATACAATTTTTATACAACAGGATAGTTATGTAGATACGTTTTGTAGAACTTCCATCAAAAAATGCTTTAAGCTGGGTTCGCCCTTGATACAAAATGAAACCTAAAAACAAACCTTTTGATGGTGACAAATTAAGGTATGCGACAGCAATATCAAAAGCTGGCAATATATGGCGCTACCCATCGACGAATTACTATTTTTAATATCCGTTTTACAACAACAATTTCTTCACGAATTTAATCAGATGGATTTTTTCAAGCCCATCCTGATTATGTTTAGCAGTGTTTACATCAATGGACAAATTCATGGAATATCGGTCAATACTCTCTGATGCCAGCCGCACAACAAATTTTTGCTAGAAACATTTTGAGCTTTTACAGTGTAGTACCGGGAACCGGTATCTACTCAAATTTTCGCGAAGAACGGGAATAGGGGAAGACGGATGTGACGTCGTCCGAATGTCAAAAAATCACGTGGTACGGGTACCCGCCTAACGTCTGTAAGGTGAGGTGACAGGTCTTACGTCAATGTCATTTAAAAAACGGGCATCTCAAATGAAAATTTGTCTTCGCAGTGCTGAAAATTGAGTTAAATTATTAAATCACAAAATGGAGGAACACGTCCACCTGATTTTAAATGACGAGAGAGAGGGTCATCGAAGATATATGAACCGCACTTATCATATCAAATGATTGATTTTATTGATATATATGTACATTGCACAAAAAACGATCGGTCTTTTTATTTCAGATTCAAACAAGGCAGCTGAGTTTATCAAGGAGCTTAAAGCAAACATTTTGCGCAACATGCGCCATTTAACCACTCCCGGTGTAGTTTGAAACTGTCAAAACTTCGAGAGGAAGGGGAAATTCCATATGAACTTTGGATTTATTTGACGTCAAATTCATACTTTACACTTGTGAAATTTGGCGAAGAACTCAATTCATGAAGAAATCCGTGGATTTATTGTCGATATAAAATGGGTATTACCGGCGTTATTACGTAAAAAGCCTATATAATGTAAAAAAATCATAAAATGTCAACTTGTGCACCAGGTAGCCGCTAGTTTATTCCGCGCCAAGTACATTATGTCAAAAAAGACTAAATAATGTCAAAAAAAGTCGTTTGATGTCACTTTTCAAGTTACGTAGTACGGGTGCTGTTTCCAAAATAGTTGGTTGTTGAAAAAGCCTTGAAGCTTTTTTGTAGGAGTAATCGTTACAGGATGACGATTTTTAAAATTTCTAATGATCGTATGATATACTACGATTACTACCAGCAACTAATAATTAAAAAAAGCCTAATGACCTGCTGGAAGATTAATACGTGGACTAGCGTTCAAACTAGCATAGATTTGTGGAAATACTGGATAAATGAATAAGATCCATGTCATTGGATTATATTAGCATACTAATAGTCTGTACATTATATCTTAACTTCACTTGACGTCAACAGGTATAGTTTTGTTGTGGAATTATACCTAAAAACCATCAAAAATCCACTTTTAAGCTGCTCAAAGACCCTGCGTCCAGATTTTAATCGACAGTCAGAGTTAAACGTGAATTTGAACAATACATTACTTGTATTATAATTCATTGAAGGGCGATAGTAGCGCCTCAAAGAGTATAACGCTTGAAATAGCTTCAGTTTTCTTGTATCATAGCATGAACGTATTGTACCTGAAGATAGTCAACCTAATGCTGTGTTCCCGCGTCCAAAAATTTTTCACAGATCAATAAGATACCGTAGCGTCAACTATGAGAATTTGTCACAGAGATTTCTCTATTTACTATACCGGGTGACAATGAAAATTGAAACACGCTGTATTATTTTGGCAAATAAAGATATCGCTCTAAGATTGGGTTATGTAGAGTTAGTCATTAAGAGGCATTTCTGGAAAGTTGCATGGGTTATCTCCCCCTTCCGGTTTAACCGGAAGTGATACTGACTTTCGTTTTTCAAATGGAAACCTGTATATTTTATTCCATAGTCGTACTATACGCATAATTACCTTTCCAACGATGTTCACATGTGACATTTTCGATTTAAAATGGCGGCGCTATGATATTCGCCATATTGCTTAGAAGACAAACATATTTTAAGCTGTCAAGGTGGCGTAATCAACAAATGGCCATTAAAACGGGCGAAGTAAATGAATGCCTGTAACTATGTGTTTTTCATGTTAGTATACGTATTTGAAAAAAATCAGGAATCCACATCTTCAACACAGGATTTCTGATTTATTTTAAATAGAACCCTGTATACCTTTTTCAGAAATCTTATTCTACGTAAAGTTCTCTATTCAACGATTTTGGTTTACACCAACGCAATGTAAACAGGCGGTGTCAGGTGGGAGGGGTGCATATTTAGAATGATTTGAGAGACTTTAAGGATTTGACCCTCCTCCGACAAGATTTACTACCCCCCGCTTTTCAAAAAGTTTCGGCGGACAGGTACACTTTCACAGAAAATTATCTCTTACCGATGATCGCCCCTCTAGCGTTCAATGTAAGTTGAGAGACCTATCGTAGTGATGTTTCTGTAATAAAATGAATACAAATAATCCTGACTGTTTTGCGTTACTACTTAACAGATCATTTTGAAGAGGTTAGCTATGACTATACAAGGAATACCCGAAATAGGACATAATCCAGTCTTGTTCTACATATTTTGAACTTCTGTTACTTTCCACGATTTTCTCACAAGAGATGTACGTAAAATTTCAGACGTTTTGGGATGGAATACTATTTTATGAAATCTCTGAGATAATTTTGATTGAATTATCTTTATAGGCATGTAAAACAGAGAACGATTTCTCCTGTGAAATTGCGTTTTTGAATGTAAGCTACTTTTCAAAGTGACGAAATTTTTGCGACCTGCGACTCCAAAATTCTAATCTTTCAGTTCACACCAAGCTTCTCGTTTCCAGGAGCTTTTGGACAGAATCAACTCAGTCCAGACGTGCAGCAAGCCTTACAAAAATTAGCGCAGTCGGTCGATGGGAATGTTGAGATTGAAGTCATCGAACAAACAGTTCCAACGAGATCAAATAACCAGCAAAACTTTTATCCTACGAGGCAACAATATCAACCACAACCACAATATCAGTATCAGCAAAAGCCGTATCGCCAGATGCAACCGGTTTGTATTTTTTGTTTTGTTTATCTGATATACAGGGTGCTCCTTACTGATGGGTTAATACTCTTTAATTACTAATTACAGATGTCCGCAATGGCTTAATTTTTTAGCTTTAGGTGTTGAATTTTCTAGAGAAAGAATTTTATATCTTCGAATGAACTTCAGCTATTTTTATTTTTGGCAAGTCATAAAAGAATATAAAATTACATCTTTTAGTGTAAAGAGTTATAAAATTGCGCCACCAGTGGTGATCCTGGAAACTAGTCAAGTGATATTTTTTACAAAAAAAAAATGATACGATATTGAGTGAATATTTTTAATAAGTCATTTCTACATAGAAACCCTTCCATGTTTGCTTTCCATATCTTTAACCATGACCAGCCGCAGACAGCGCTATTTCGTGCTCATTAACAACTCATCAGTGCGGTACAGGTGTGTGTTAGATCTTGGAGACGGACGAACGGGAATCAAACAAGTGAGAGGATGTTCTTTAAAAACTCAAAAGATTGTCAGGGTCTGCCAATAATCACGCTATGATTATATTATCATTATTATGACTATATTTACTTTGAAATGCCTAATTCTTTTTACTTTCTAGATGAATCTGAATGGATACGATGCAGCAATCATCATAGAAGAAACTAACCAAGGTCCACCAAAGCCCAACGGCAACTACTACGTACTCACTGATATGCATGGTCGACCTATCAATACAGGATTTCCACCCAATAAGTATGTGATTAAAAATTATTAACGTTTCTTTCTAAAGGTTGAAAATGATATGAAATGTAATTATTATTTGCACCTAAAGGAGGGAATAGATTATTGCCACGTCTAGTGAAGTCCAGAGTCCAAAAACAAATATACTGTAGCGTTTTTCTGGGTTCTTTTGGGTGTGGATTAAAACACTGGATTCCACAAAAAGAAATGCACTGATTTATTTAACTTGATAAAACATTTATATACACTACTATTTATGTCTGATTAATTCTTATGCTACCATTGACTGCACTATACCTCACTCCGCTCTGCTACTCTACCGTATTCCGTACTCTGCTTCCATCTCCCGGCCGTTATATATAGTCCCCATTACAGCTGCGAGAAAAAACCGGGTGTACCACAAAGCGACATCTAGAATGTTGGAGATCACTTCGCGTCGATCTAGAAGACGATCCACTGTCACGGTCCTCATAGACGCCGTCAGGCGGCTTGTGCGCCGTGGTTCGCGTAAAAGCAGAGATCGGCATTTATGTAGTAGCAGAGTAGCAGACTCGCCCAACAGATGGCGCTATCTGTCACAATACCTAACGAAGCGGTCCGCAATGCAAAAGACAAACACGGTGTAAGAATTAGGCATAGGGAAATGTCACAGGCCACGGCAGTCGGTCTTTCTAGACGCTGGCCAAGCACATTGGAAGGAACTTTCGTGTTAGAATGGAAAAATTGTAACCGACTCAAAGACTAAACAGGAAGTGCTTGCCAAGATGTTTCCAAAGGGTTGCCTACACTATTCGGAAGTAACATTCAGGCATAAGACCGTAAGACGGGTGCTCATGACGTTCTAAATCAACAAATCTTCTGGTCTGGATTTGATTGTAAATAAAACCCACGAGATATCTCGCCAACTGAGCTCAACGTAAACTCACGTTACGTGTAATTTGCTTGCGCAACGAAATACAGTATTGTCACCTTAGGCACTCATGTCTCTGATTCATCAATCTAGATTCACACGAGGGTTTACGCTTTAGTAGTAAATTAGTGGAATGTTTTCGTATCTACGAGCCTCTTCCCACATCAGTTGGCCCACTTCAAGATTTGTACCAAAATATGCCTTTATAAACTAAACATGACGAAACTATTTACTTTCCCAAAAACATTTAGATACACTTAGACCTATAACTAATAGAACATCTGAACAAATAAACAATGTGCGAATAAATGCGCGAAGTTAACAAAGCAACAATTGAAAGATTACCATTGGGTAAGATCACCTTTATTTTTTATTAGGGCTGAAATTCTTTGGGCATAGTGTTAACCAAGTTTTGGCAAAAATTTGGTGTAAAACAATCCCATATTTCTTGAAGCGTTTGTCTCAGTTCGGTGATTGTACGAGCAGGATGTTGTCGTAGAACCTTTTTCATCTCGTGCCATAAAGCTTCAATAGGTGACAGATCTGGACTGCTTGAAACCCATTTCGAAAGTGGTACATTATTTTCTCCCATCCATTTTATAGCCTTGTTTGAGGTATGGCACGCTGCACCATCTTGCTGAAACACAAAATCTTGGCCGGATGTCAAACATTCTTCCATCACTGGTAAAAGCGATTCTTCTGAAATTGACAAATATTTGTTTATATCCACATTTCCATCAATAAAATGAAGTTTTCCTACTCCTTTTGATGACATACTGCCCCAGACCATAATGGATGTTGGAAATTTCAATTTTCTGTTCAGACAGTCAATATGGAATGCTTCATTTTTTTTGCGAATAACTCTACAGCGACTGTCACCAACACAAACTTCGATTCGGGCCTCATGACTCCATTGTATTGCACACCATTGTTGAGGTGTCCATTGTCTATGTTCTTTAGCCCATCTAAGCTGATTTTTCTTTTGCAGTGGAGTTAATAGTGGCTTTTCTTTGGCCTATAAACAACTTTAGGGATTTTACTTCACTTTTTTTATAAGAAAACTTACCTTGCAAGTGCTAAATCCCAGTTTGTGGGCCTCTCTATGATTTGTGGACCTCGAAATTCTCCTTCCAACAGCGTCACTCCACAGAGCACTTAATTGTAAATAATTGGCACGCCCGTTTTTCACGATTATTCTTTCTTAATGCTCTTCGGTCGGCGTTTGTGATATTACTTTTTTTCACATATCGTGGCTTAATATTAACTGAACCAGTTACGTTATATCTTCTAACAATATTTCTCACACTATACCGTGATAAGTCTAACAAAGTTGCAATTTCTGAGTTTGATTTCCCAGAATTAGAAAATTTAATTACCAGTAACCGAATTTTCTCACTAATAACCTTTCCTCTACCCATTTTGAAAACCTTAACTACCCAACACTATTTTAAACGTATTCTGACAGCTGTGATTAATAAAAACAATTGTCATGGTTTTTATTTTTTACAGCCACCTATGCGTTATAGACTTATTTTGCATAGAAATGAAAATAGGTTGATATACTGTAATTGCGACATGTGTTATTTTTATGCTGTGTGATAAAGTTGGTGTTTTCTACTATATATTATCAAAATATTGATAGTTAGTATTTTAAACCTATAACACCCTGCTATATTTTTATTATTTGTGTTTGATAAGAAAAAACTAAGATTTCAATAGTTGGGCCAACTGAAGTGGGAAGGGGCTCGTAGTCAATATGTGTGTCATAGACAGAATTTTCCAGGTCTAAGGTTCTACCTTACACTGCATTTGTCTCAAATAGCTTTCAAGGGTTAAGCGCTTAGATAAATTGTGTGTCTGTTGCTGTGCCAAATTACATTAAATATATGTCACAGCGGGACAGCATCCCTTCATTGTAATTCATCATGACTCGACCCTCTCTGCATATGATTAATGGGCATACATTGCTGTCCGTTTTGTTATTTTTCAAAAGTATTATCGCGATGTGTCAGCTGTTTTCATGTTTTTTAGTTAGCTGGTTTTAGAAATATTCTGTGAAAATATTTAGCTCTTATGTCACACGAAGGTACCAATCGCGATATTAATCCAATATAGATTTGTCTCGATCAAAAAAAAACAAATCGCTTTGAAACACAACGGTGATTCACACCCGATTTTGTATTACAAATGTCAGGGTAAAACAAAATCTGACAGAGGCTAACTAACCTGGGGATGCAAAAATTAATTTTACTTAATATTAAGGCCCAATCAATATCTTAGCACCGATAAATCGCGTCTTAGTTGTAATGGCACAACTTGAAAGATTCTTAACAGTACCGAATGGTCAACATCTCTTTCAAGGTAGTGACCGTGACACTTCAAATAAAGATATTTAAGTGTTTTACCCTGTACGCACTCAATGCTTGCTCTGGTACGAGACCAGATGACAGATGCGTGCTGCAACTTACTCCTAATACAACTAAAATGCGAGCCTTAACGTTGCGATATCAATAAAGCCCGACCAATTTCTGAAGCAATAGCCTATGTTCTATTCACCATATGAAGGATGTGGTCAATAAATGTCAGTTTAGCGTCGAAAACGGCACCCTTGAAAGCCGAGGCCCGCTCAAGCATGTTACCATCAATGTTATAATTATCAAATACTATAGGATGTAATTTTCTAGTAAATGACATGACCTTGTACTTTGAAATATTGATATTAAGTTGATCGCTAGAGCACCATAAGTAGATAGAGTTTATGCAATTTTGCAACAGAATACAGTCATTGAGATTAATAATAACAGCATACATTTTCAAATTATCATAAAGTAAATGCAAGCATGGCAAACACATAAATCATTGATGAAGATTTTGAACAACAAAGGTCCTAAACTGGTCCCCTGAGGTACTGGTAGCCGCCATATTCCACAAACATGCTTCTTTTCAGGGTATATGACATTATGAGAAGCAGTAAAGGGTCTGACAAGCCAGCATATTCGAGCTTAGCTAATAACAAGTAGTGATCTATTTGATTAAAGGCATTTTGAACGTCAGTGACTATGACATACAATTGACCTTGATCAACCAAAACCACAGACATGTTTTGCGTTCAACAAGTCAAGTTTGTGATTGTTGACCTCCCAGACATAAACCCATGATGATTGTTAGGAATAAATCCCCTCTCAGAGCCCTTCAGGACATCGTATATTAAGATGTCAAAAATGTTGCTAAAGTTACAAAGTATTGCTAATTGCTTATAGTTTCAAATATCCCTGACATCACCATTTTTGAAAATCGGACAAACCTTCCTCATTTTCCAGACTTTGGGTATGTACATGTTGATAGCATTAGATTAGAAATCGCACAAAGAGGTTTGGTCAACACTTAAATAATGCAATCTTTTATTATAGAACTGGAAACTCCATCGAATCCTGAAGGCATTTTTTTCCTAGAAGCGCGTATAATATCATCTTCACTAACACTGATCAATGCAATAAGTGAGCTAGCGGGCTTTAATGATTTGTAGTTAGTACATCAGATTTTGTGAAAATATTCCCCAAAAGCATCAACTATCTCCCTAGGCGAGCTATATTTACTGTCCTTATATATTATATTTCTTGGGATTCTGGATTTTTCCTTCTAGCAATAAAAAATAACCAAAGTTTTGTAGGATCTGGATGAATTTTATCCTGAACATCCTGAATATAACCTGAATATACACCCGTGATTTTATACAGGGTGTTTCAGTTTATTGTTGCAAAAGTTAAAATAGAACTTTTAAAATTAATGCATAAAGTCTATATAAACATGGGTTGAAAAATGAGTGGCTTCCGAAATTTACTTTCTAAAATAGTTTTTTTTAAATATTTCGAACAAGATTTGATGTATAACAGTGAAAATTGGTATACAAGGGTTTTTTGCTACGAAAAAACGAACCATGGGCATAGTTTTATTGTAGCCGCTAGAGGGCGCTCTCTACTGTACCTGTAGTGTATTAAAATGACCGAAATTTTTTTCGGAGGACCAGTCGTCTGGCCTCCACGATCCCCTGACCTAAATCCATTAGATTTCTTTGTGTGGGGATTTCTAAAAGAAAAAGTGGACCAGACTCCCGTAACCACAAGAGATATGCTAATAGACAGAATCAGGAGTGCATGTGATGAAATAAGGCCTTATTTGAATAATGCTATACCACGTTCGATCATTCGTAGATGCGAATTGTGTATTGAACAATTGGGTTTACATTTCGAGCAACTACTTTAGATTTTGTATGTTTGTCCTAACTATCCAATAGCATTTTGGTTGTAAATAATTAATTTAATTTGTTAAAAATAATATTGGAAAATTAAACAAACTAATATTCTGTTTTTTTGTGTTTATTTGGAGTTAGGAATTATTGCTGTGTTTAAAAACACAATCTAAACGATCATCTTAATTACTTGTAATGCCCAAATCGAAAATGTAAAAAACATATTATTTTCCCATAAATAATTAAAAATGCATCGAACCTTAGAAATCGAAATATCTCAAAAACGGCTAACTATAACGAAAATTCGCAACAGAGCTTTTTTATGTTGAAAAGTGCGAAGAATCAGTTTTTTTATTCAAAAAGCAAAAAATTGCACTAAGAAAAAATGTTCGGTCATTTTAATACACTACAAGTACAGTAGAGAGCGCTCTCTAGCGGCTACAGTAAAACTATGCCCATGGGTCGTTTTATCGTACCAAAAAACCCTTGTATACCAATTTTCATTGTTATACATCAAATATTGTTCGAAATATTTAAAAAAAAACTATTTTAGAAAGTAAATTTAAACACCCTGTCTTTCGGAAGCCACGCATTTTTCGACCCATGTTTATATAGACTTTATGCATTAATTTTAAAAGTTCTATCGAATCTTAAAGTTAAGCAACAATAAACTGAAACACCCTGCATACTCATGTCTACATTTATTTATTTCAGTAATGGTAGGCCGAACAACTTCTACCCATATCCTCACCACCATCAACACAATATGGGACCTCCAGGATCTCCTCCACCTGGCCAATTTCCCAACACCAGACAACCAATGGACGGTTTTGGTCCCAACTGGGGGCCTCCAAGGCACGATCATGGAATGCACTACGATGATTATGACTATGATTATCATAACCATGGACCAAGAGGTAACGGACGTCATAACCATGGGCAAAGTGATGGGTACACCACAGAAAATATTATTTTGACTCCAGACTCTAAGCCTACGCCAAGACCAAATAATCAGCGTTACACTACCGAGAATACCAATTTGAGTAAAGAGTCAAAGGAGGAAGATGGTTCTGTGATCAAGTTTGGTGATGACGATCACCAGAACAGTGATGAAAATAATATTTCGGGATACATAGGAAAGTTTCCAGTGATATTGTTGAAAGAAAATGAGATACGATAAATAAATTGTGATAGTATTTTCTGCAATATATCATGTACTTGCAACATTTGTTTGTTTCATAGCTAACTGAAAGAAAAAATTTAATCGAGTAGACTCGATCTGACGAAGCGATTTTTAGTTGAATTATCATTTTGTTTTACTACATCGACTCCAACAGACGTTTCTCCAGCATTAGGATTACTTTTTGGAACTGGAAGTCTGGAAAGTTGTCAAAGTATTCATTTACAGCTCTCTCAACATTTTGATCGAACCCAAAGCACTTTTCAGAAAGTACCTTCTCCTTCTTCAATTACTATGGATGCGAATCCTGGCGAAATTTTGTTCTGATGACTTCCGACTAATTCGTCCAAATAGACAAACGCCTGTTTTCCGATGAACGCGCCCAGACTGGCAGCGACCAGCACGACAGAGAAAGCACGAAGTCGCCAGAACCATTTCAAACAGATTTAATTTTTTTGTATGACCTGCGTTTTTGGTTACTTCACCGTGGACAAAGATAATATGGGTCTATTGAATAAAAGTAGTTGCTTATACTTCCTGTTATTTGAGTATTTACTCAATAAGCATTGAATAAAAAGTCAGTAACTACAGTAACATAAAGAAGAGTCTACTCAAGGTATTAAGTAAACTCTTTCAGTTCCAAGTAATTACTTGAAACATAAGACTTCACTTAGGTTTTTCGAGTACTTTCTTCTTTTTAGTTGAATAAAAAAAAGAATACCTTAAAATCCATAAGAATTAGCTTAATGTCTGTTATCTCCAACACATACTTTTATCAGAGAAGCATAATTTTAATAATGGAAAACCTAATACAAGTTCGTAAAACTGAAAACTACAGAGAAAAAAGCATAAGTCCTAGCAAATCTACGTTTTATTGCGTTTTGAAAGCGAAACTGTAGACTATTTATCAGAACATTTTTTACTGCAGACGGATGAAACCAGAGGAGGAGCACTTACTCGTACCTCACGGCACAGAATGGAAATATTTCTGCGGTATGTTAGTGATAATGGATATCAAACAGGTATTTCGGCGTTCACCATTCGACAATACATAAAACTATAGATTATTTTGCTGACAGAATATTTGAAAAAGCCCATCAGTGGATAAAGTTCCCGTCAGACCTGGAGGGAATGGATGAAGCAAGAAGAAACTGGTCGGATCGATTTGTTACACCTACTGTCATCGGTGTATTAGGCGGTACTTATGTCCAAATCAAAAACCTTTCAGACTTGGGTGACGAATATTTCATTAGAAAAGGATTTGCGAGTCAAGTCATCGTTGGTTGTCAGAGCGGTCCGTGGGACCTTAGCTCTTGAGTCACAGTGTCAGTTTGTAAGGTCTGGTAACCCAGAAACCAGACAATTTTAAGGAAAAAAGGGAAGGAAAGGAGAGAAGGAAGAACGAGATCAAAGGGGAAGAAGATAATCTTTTAGGATAGGCAGCGTTTTGGCATTGTTAAAATCACTTTACAGATTTTGATATGGTCTAAAAATATTCGATTTTTTCTAAAGATTTTGTCAAAATGCTCCAATTTTGGTTGTTCTAAGTTTACGAATTAATTTTGATTACAGTGCGAGCCGCGGCCTTTTGTGCTTGCGAACTTGCTCGACTGTGTAGTCCACTGATTCACGCAACAGAGGGTTGCTGTGCGATTCCGCTAGGTTATAGCGCCGCTACGCCTGTTGCTTAATGTAGGATTTGCGAGTATTAATGGACAAGTCATTTGTGATGCAAATGAAGTGTAGATACTCAGTCCTGGAAGCGTTCACAATTCCAGAATTTGGAAACGAAGTTCAATATATGAAATTATGGCTAGATTCCGAGGTAATTCCAAAGAAAGAGTCACAATTGAAAGAGTATTTCGGCAGCTGAAACAGAGATTTACCATTTAGTGAAAGTATGTTTGGCAGAAGTTCCAAGAATTGTTGTTTGCTATCCAGTTCTACATAACATTTGCAAATATCTACGGGATGACTTTGCGAAAATGAAATAAATGGCCCCGAGGACTTACATGACGTGCCCTATGATGTAGAGGAAGTAGATGATAACATTCGTCAAAACGGTGCAGAAAAACGTCAAGGAATAGTGGAGACAATGTTTAACCATATCCTTTGAAATGATTCTATTTCTAAATCGAATTTGTCATAATGTGGTGTTATTTATTATTTTGTCACTTAATTGGCGCGGTGAAATTATGTGTAATACCATAAACAAAATGCGCTTTATTTATGATAATATTGAAATAAGAATGTAGTTGTAGTATTTGATTCAATCCTTGAATACAAGATCAGAAAAAATTGTCGAAATGAGAATGAAATATGTACCTACATATTTGTATATTACAAATCTATGAATTCTCGTTCATAATCCCGCCAGTATTTTCTTCTTTCTCAGAACTATTTGTAGGACAAGGGTTTGGCACAGCATAATATGTCAGTTTGCAGTACATACAAAACCTAAAGTATGGGCTGACTCTTCAATTAAATCAGCAAGACAAGCCTTCTTAGATGAACTAACCTCTGGCCTAAAGAATCCGTCAGATACGTGTATCTAACCAATTGATTAGATACACAATCAATTCGTCTCTGCTTGTATTATTATTAGTTTTCTTGAATACTACATCAAATAATTATTTCCAGGAAAAGGAAAACGATGGCCATGACTTTTCTGGTACAACCAATCAACTTTGATTTGGCGCTAAACCACCAGTCTCTACTCACTGCTGTTTTATTTCTGGCATAAACGCCACTAGAGTGGTGGACCCATCTTTCATCCATGGTAACGAATAAACATAAACACTTGGTGGAACGCCGATTGAATAGGTCTAATTATTTCTGCAAAAGCAGTGTGCCATGTATCCCTGAGACCTCAGCTCTTACCCATCTTCACATGCCTACAGTTCAACACGATATCGAAGACCTTTTAGGTGGTTTCAGATGTGGTTGCTATCTTTGGATCTTTGTCACCTGGATCATCTTTAAGTTTACCAGTCGCAATTGAAGTAGCAGACGCCCCTAAGCTTTTGTTAACTTGGGAAGTATATTTTCAGGGGTTAGTCCAGTTAACATGGAACATTTTTTTTTATATCGAAGCCGTCGCGTACACAGAAGCCTAAAGCCAGAGCACCGCGGCTGCTATAAGGACCTTAAAGACACGTTGTTAATCCGATTTCTGAACTGCCCAAGATTAGTAGAACTGGGGAAACCCTCCTCAGGCAGATTGTTCCACAATCTTGAAGCCTAATGGTACCCATTCACGTACAGGCGGACTGCAGTCCCGAACTGTGAACGATCTGGCCGTCAGTCCAAATTTCAGCATACACGTACAGGTGGCCGGCAGGTCTGTGCCTGCAGTTTACAAAGATTGCACAAAGTGTGTACGTGTGTGGTGGTTAATCGTCAGTCCGGGTCGTACGATAGCGACTTTCATTGTATTTAAAAATTGTGTACACAGTTTTGGTAAAAAATGTCTGATGTGACGTTAAATCAGCCATCGTTTGTTACTGGTTTTATTGATATTTATCGACAGTTACCAAGTTTATGGAATATTAAGTCAAAACAGTATTCAAATCGAAAAGAAAAGGCAAAGGCGTATGAGAAACTTATAAGTTATTGCAAAACCGTAGACAAAAATGCTTCGATGGATATGGTAAAAAAGAAAATTAATAATATTAGAAGTGCCTTTCGAAAGGAGCACAAAAAAGTTCTAAAATCAAAAAGAAGTGGATCATCTACAGAAGAGCTGTATGAGCCAACTCTTTGGTATTATAAATTACTGCTTTTTACGGCTTCGCAGGAAGAACCTAGGATGTCAGTTTCAAATGATGATGAGTCGGAGTCGGAGGGTGACGATGCCAATAATGAGGTAAGGAAATTTTTTGCAAATAAAAAAATCAAATAAAATCTTTTTATTTCTTGTCTAAAATAAATTCTTTAATTCTACAAAATTATCAAGTAAGATACATATTATAATAGGTACATTGATTAAATAAAATTTTCTTGCCAGGAAACTTTTCCAACAGTATTAAAGAAATTTTTATAATTCACTCTATTTTCTTTGGCTTCACGTGAAGCATTACGACCATATCCTGGTTGTAAATTATCTAATGGTCTTTCTGCTCTCCAGTCTCCCCTTATTATATCCCCTGTGTCAATAATTTCGGTGTCAACATCATTTCTCGTTATATATGAAGTTTTAGAACGTCTCAAAAAATTATGCAACGCGCAAGCTGCTAGTACAATTTTGTCAATTTTGTCAGGTTGCATATTAATTGGAGTATGGAATACTCGAAAGCGATTAGCTAATATACCGAACGCGTTCTCAACCGTGCGGCGCACACGGCTAAGTCTATAATTGAAAATAGATTCTTCTTTTGTTAAATTGTTTCCCGGGAAAGGTTTTAAAATATTTTCATGTAATGCAAACGCATCATCTGCCACAAAAACGAAATTTAAATTATGCTTTGTTACGTCATTAGAAGGCAAATTTAGCTTTTTTTCTATAAGTTTATCGTAAAATTTTGTATATTCTAAGACCCCTCCATCAGAAACTCGCCCATTACAGCCTACATTAACATATATGAATTCGTAATCAGCATTAACAAGGGCCATGAGAACTATACTGTGATAGTCTTTGTAGTTAAAAAAATATGACCCGCTGTTGGCTGGTTTAACAATTCGCAGATGTTTACCATCAATAGATCCTCCACAATTAGGAAAGTTCCATCTGGTTTCAATATTATAAGCTATTTCTTGCCACTCCTCTGATGTTTTTGGAAACTGTAAAAAAAATTATAATATACATTTTGTATTTTGTACTTTCAGGAAGATGTCACCCAGCATGATACTCAATTTTCACCGCTTACTGAAGATGCGTTGCAAGCACCGTCTGAAATATATCAGCTATCACCACCACAAACACCGCATCAGTCATCAACCTATTCACGTCCATCAACTTCCAGATCTTCTAATAGTGCAAAAAGAAAGAAGTATGGACAGGAAGAAAGTATCCAAAGGATTTGCGCTAAGTTGGACAGAGAAAATGATGAATGTGACAGTATTGGAGAAAATGTGGCCCATAAACTGCGCCGAATGGACAGCGACCAGAAAATGTATGCTGAATTATTACTTCACCGTCTTCTCTTCCTTGGTGTTCAAAAGAAATTATGCGAGGAATCTCATATATGTATAAATTCGGCACATAGCGTTTCATCTCATTATAATACTATGTTGCCAATGCAACTTCAATACAATCAACAGCCACAACCTTTAACTCCTTCTCCTTTCCAACCCATATTAACAAATCAGCAACAACAAACTTTCACTTCTTCGCAACACACATCAACTTACAATCAGCAACAAAATGTCACTCTTTCCCGACCCTCAGCAACTATTTCTGAAACACAGTACACAAATGCAGAAGGAGAAAACCTCGACATAAATATAAACTATATAAGACCTCTTGATAAAACTACCCCTGAAACAATGGAGGAAAGCGGCAACACGTCGAAACTTAAAGGATCTTTAACTGAATTGCTGGTTTTTAATCGATGAATTTACGAAACTTCAATGACTACATACTTAAAGTTTTGTTTTTACTTGTCGACTTGTTCATTATTACCTATTGTCTATGTTTTTGACAATAGAAATCAAAAGTTTATTTAAAATTCGTTTCTATAACACAAGTTGTTCACCTTTAAGTTTTTATGTAAGGATACATTTTTCAATAAAATACGTAGTTGAAATATTATTTTGAAATTTTACTAAAACATAAAAAATTACTTCAAATTACGACAAAAGCGAAAATTTTGGAATGCAAGCATAAAATACATAATTTTTAATAAGAATATTAGCGAGGTATTTAGGTTAAAAAATAAATACCTAGGTACTTTTATAAATGTACGCTTCTAAAAATTTTGGCTTTCAATCTCCTTCAACTATTCCATTTCTTTCTAAAATATTATGCACTGTATTCCAAAATTTTATGAACTTACCTTCATATATTCCTTTTTCAACGCCTTGTAAATCCATTCGCAGGTTTCTGGTATAATTTTTCCTAGTGCTTGGGGAGAAATAATGGCAGAAAATTTCAAATCCTCAAATGTACGTCCAGTTGCCAGATACCGCAAAGTCACTATTAACCTTTCTTCAGCACTAATGGCTTTTCTCATTACTGTATTCTGTCGTTTTATGTGGGGTTTAACTAAAGTTAATAATTTTCTGAAAGAAGCCTCGTCCATCCTAAGATAATTTTTAAAATCTTCGCTGCTGGAATCTTTCAATCGCTTCAGGAGTTTCATATGAGATAAATTTTCACGATCTCTTAACCATTCCTTCACCCAAAAACGTTTGCCATTTTTTCCGCGTTCATTAGTTAATAGCAAAATCAAAAGTAACAAAATAAGTTTCTTTTTTCTTAACATTTTACCACTGCTTTATTGTTCTTTTGTCTACACACTACAAGCAAGAACTGCGAAACTTTTGCGACGGACTGTGGATGTATGGCAAATAATGAGGCGACCTGCAGTTCTAGGACTGTCAGGCGATGGCCTGCAGGCCGCATCGTTTGTATACAACTGAACGTGTATGGTCTATATCGCAGGCCACGACTGCAGGTCAAATTTCAGTCCATTGCCTGCAGTCCGCCTGTACGTGAATGGGTACCATAAGGACAAAGGAGCGGTCGTACCGACGGAGATCGACACTGTTACGATGGTAGGCCGACGTCAGGCTTATCGTGCGGCGATATCATGGAGGAGGGCTCTGTGGAGCAAAGCTTGCTGACATACGGTAGAAGCAAACCGGTTTGGTTTGATGCATCTAGAGTGCTCTCATCAACATACCTGTGGGTTGGATTAATTGTACTGGCTCTCCAGTATTTAATTTCTATTACATCAACACCCTCAGAGGAGGGGATGAGTTTACTCCTCAATTGCGTGACGTTTGCTAGGAGGTACCCTGTGGTTCGCTGGTGCAGGAAACCGTACTGCCTGTCGCTAATCAACCCGTGACGTTCCAGGTAGTCCAGAAGATCGCGATTTATGCACCTCTCCATGACCATACTTTTAACAGAAAACAGAGCTATAGGTCTGTAGTTGTAAGGGTAGGTCTTAGATCCTTTTTTTGGGAAATTGAGTGGAATAGAAACCACGTAAGTCGTGAACACAAATTCGTGAGAGAAGTTGAAACCTGTCATACGAACAAACCTTTTTACCTTATACTCGTACGTATCGTCGCTCCAGAATGATAGTAAGACAACTTCAATTATACCATATTGGGATAATCGCTTTTTTAATATTCATTAAGCTGTATTTTTTTATTATTATAATAAACTATATGTATAAGAAGTAGTGCATGTTATAGACTATTAGATAACTATGAGTCTGTTACAATACCATTGATTTTAAGCTAAGCGTTATTTTTTTCTATAGAATAGTTGCTTAGTATAATACTGAAACGCCTTAAACAAATTTAAATATCTTCCTTTTTTATTGAAAATGGTATTACACGGAAATTATGTTAATATTTTTCATAATATCTTTTTTGCTGTAAGTTTTCTCACTATTTTACTAAATATTCTATAAAAAATTAGAAAATTGAAATGTTACTATTCTACAATAATAATTACTATAAAATGTAGCTGTTTGTTTAGTACGATGTCTTTTAGGTTTCGCATATAGAAACATAGTAGGGCGCGCGGATCGAACGTCAGTACTGAATCTTAACCTCACTCTTTAGTAAACTTAAATTCAAAGTTTCACAACAATACGTGCAGTGTTCTCACTACAGTGAATTTTTAAGTGTCACCAAGTCATTAGAAAAATGGAACTCAACCGAGAACATTTTCGCGCCATAATTTATTCGTTTTCGGCAACGAAGCGCCACATCGGTCGACAATTTCCCGTTGGTATGGAGAATTCAGACGTGGAAGGGTGTATTTTTATTTTGAAAAAAAAATATTCGAATATAAAATTTTAAATAAATTTGATTTGAATAGCGACGATCCCAGGGTGGGTGCACCAAAAACGGCAGTCACCCAGGAAAACGTCGATGCTGTGTTTCGAAAAAGATGGTTGTGACATTTGTGTCAAAAGCGGGTCATATTGCAACAATTCCTCTTAATGAGCTGTTACTGCGGATTGGTATACCACCATTTGTTTGCCAAAAGTCATCACCGAGCTTCGAAAAATCAAGCCCGAAAGAAGAATCATCCTCCACCAAGACAATGCAAGCTCGCACACAGCCCAAAAAACAAGGCAGTATTTAACGGAAGAAAACGTGGAATTATTGGACCATCCTCCATATAGTCCCGATCTAAGTCCTAACGATTTCTTTACTTTCCCGAAAATTAAAAACAGACTGCGTGGTCAAAGGTTGCAGTCACCAGAAGAAGCAGTTGACGCATTCAAAAATGTCGTTTTGGATCTGACAACAAACGAGTGGAATAAGTGCTTCGAAAATTGGTTCGAGCGCATGCAGATGTGTATTAATGTTCGTGGAGAATACATGTACTTCGAAAAACAATAAAGTCATTTAAAACTACCTACCGTGTTGTTTTATTTCCATATGCGAAACTTAAAAGACATCCCTCGTAACTGTAAAAATTTCAACAAAACAAGAAATTCGTGAAGACAAATTTTATTAGCAATAAAACTTTATTAACTCGCATAAACTCGTTTAGACGTAATTAGGGTTAGTTCTAAATATACAAAATAAACATCAAAAAAGGAACAAAATCCAAATTTAAATTATTTTATTCGTCATCGACGTTCTTTCTTATAGGCTTTAATATTTCTGTAAAAATGTCTGGATACTCTATTTCACGAGTATCTATCACGCTTTGACGTCTACTGAGATGAACAGTTGATTGGCAGGTGACATTTTTGTGTTAGTCTGCAACGTTGGCAATAATGAATCGGGTGTAAATCTAATAATACTTGTTTGTAGCGTATTGTTTTTTGTATGCAAATGAACTTTTCTAAATAAAATAGCTGTTAGCCAGTGCAAAATCAATCTGTAGCGTACAAAAAAAAGAAAATAGAATACGGCTCTGACTACCTGACGTTGACGGATCCGTCAGAATTATGTGTCATGTGCCGATATGGGGAATTTTGAGATATTACTAGACAATCAGCTGTCATTCTACAGTGATGGATACTCTGAAAATAGGGTATATACTGAGATAAGGTGAAAAGTGAAAACAACTTTAAACGTATTTTATTACTTTCCAGGAGAATACAAGGATATTTTAAAATCTCTTAGTATAGTTCCACAACCTAACAATTATTTTTTAGACTGATTAAAGAAGATAACCTAGAAATCAAGACAAATTGAAATATTTGCATTTAAATTTTTGTTCAGTATAAAGATATTTTAAAATATCTTAGTGTAGTTCTATGAAATGATAACACTTGGCAAAAGTTAATATAAAGAGATTTAAATATGTCTTACTATTACGCAGAACTTCAGAATAAAATTCTATATCCTTATACAAGGATTAGATCGCATAGAATAGTAAGGAAGAGGAATTAAACATATCCTAGTATACGACTAGATAGAGCGTTAAAAATTGCAACAAATCCCAAAATTGAAACTTTTAAGTTGTCTTCTACTATTCTGTAGTGACGATATGTAGACTATTAAGTTTCAATCTACTCACCATCAAAGCATTACTCATACAAAGTGAGATCAATAAGTACTCTTATATGATTGCCCAATGAAGACATTAAAATAGGATTGAAAAATTCATTTTAAGTTCAATCACGTTTAACGTGTATTTTGCGCCGACGTGCGCAAATCCCGCGAAAATCAACCCCCAAGGTTTGGCAACATTGTTTTCACCCTCCTTATCGCTCAATAAAAGCGAATATGGGAAGAAACTGCATAAACAGGGGAAACGGAAAAGTAACATCGTATTTAGGGAAAACAAAACCGCGGCGAAATTTTCGTAGCATAACAAAAGGTTGGTGAATAAATTGAATCACAAAGCAGTTCAGTGAAAAGTTGTGAAAGAAAGCGTTATTCAGCTACATCGCAGATACTAAATGTAAGATTGTAGTGTGTTGTTTAGCAATAATTCATAGCTCATCGCGGAGATTCTCTTTAAGATTTGTAGATTTATTTTTGATATGAATGAGAGGCGAGGAATAGCAACAATGCCTGGTTCTAAATGTTTATAATAACATCTGTAATAAATCACTGATTATTTATTTATTTAGAAGCATTATTTTTCAAAATAAACTGACATTCACCTTCCAAATACACGCATAAAAGTGCTTTCAAAATTTTCAGTACAAATTTAATACTCATTTTTAGGAATACCGAAATGTTTCAAATATCTGCTGTTGTATTACACACAAAATAAATCACTAAAATGTATTTTGCTAGTATTATGGTTTCTTAGGAATATAGATACGTGATCACTTGCAATAAAAAAAAGTTAAAAGAACTGGTGATCAAAAATGCAATTTCCTTTTCTTTTTCAAGATAAATTCGAAACATGAAGAAGTTAGTAAGCTTCACGAAGAAAATGCGAAAAACTACCGATTTAAACAAAAAACTACGATCTAGTAGGAAAAACCTCAACAAAAATTCCGAATCCATTCGGTACCAACAGGATATTTAGGGTTTTTCACAACCCTCTATATCAGAAATGGTGGTAAGTACACAGTGCATATATTATAAGCTTGACAGAAACAAAGTAAAAAATGTTACTCTATTCTATTACTTTATTTGTTTTGTCTCATGTACACAAATCGATATCTAATAGAGTTACGAAATCTCATGGTAAGATAACATACAATTTGAAAAAGAAGTCGTAAAACAATTATCTGGACTTCTAATACTGATCTCATCCTGACAAATTATATTAAATAGTCACAAGGACAATTTATATTTAAAATTGAAATATAATTTTGATATGTTGTTCTTTACATCAATTTTAATAAATATACAGAAATTTGTCAGAGTTTTCGCATTTTATGTTCACCTTTAACGGTAAACTGCTTTACAATTTCCTGTTGTCACCTGTTATATGTGAAAGAATATAATATTGTAGCGTTTTTCTGGGTTCTTTTGGCTGTGGATTAAAACACTGGATTACACAAAAAGAAATGCACTAATTTATTTGACTTGATAACACATTTATATGCACCACTATTTATGTCTGACTACTTCTTATTTCACCATTTACTGTACTATACCTCACTCACTCCAATTATACTAATTTTTATAATCTTATAAAATTAACGTCCTTTATACTTTAACCAAGTCATAAAACTTAAAAATTGGGTATTTCATTTGTTTTTATTTGGTTTTAGAATAAAAATATTCTAAAATACGAAAATTGGTACTCAAATGTACATTATTGACGAAATCCTCAAAATAGTTCGATTTTTGTTAAAAAAATCATCGTTCATCGCAAAAGCTTCAGTTTACTAGAAAAAGTCGCCTACAAATTTTTCGTACAAAATAATTAGAAAACATCTACGTTTCATTAACTTTCAAATGAGGTATAAAAATCACAAATCGATTAAGAATTGGCAAAAATATGACTATTATAAGAGGAGGAAGGAAACAGCAATAAAAATATTACACTTACAAAATCATACCTTAATACAGGATAATTTGATTGAAACTACATTTTTTTATTTTTATAATACATTTTCAATATAGCGCCCTCTATTTCTAATGCACACACGTGCTCTTCTTATGACATCTATTTTACTGCCGCCGAATTCCTAAGAGAGGCTTGAATTCCTTGTGCTGCATGTACATGTATTATCCTGTTTCTGAGGTCTTCTATTGTGGGTTCAGGATTTTGATCAGAGTATACTAAAGTTTTCATGCGACCCCACACAAAAAAGTCGATAGGTGTGAGATCGGGACTGCGTGCTGGCCATGGGATTGGTCCGCCTCTATCGATCCATCGATTCGGAAACTGCTCATTTAATCAATTTCTAACACTTAGTCTGAAATGTGCTGGGTACTCGTCATGCTGAAAAATCATTCTGTGTTTTGTGTGTAGCGGCACGTCTTCAAGTAATTCAAATAGAACATTTCTTAAGAAATTTTCATAAGCTTCTCTATTCAAGTTGTCGGGTAGGAGATGTGGTTCTACCAAACAGTTATTGATAATGCCCATCCAGACATTCAGACAAAATTGCCTTTGAGATCCTTTTGGTCTCTTCATATGAGGATTTCCCACTGCACGTTCACGCCAATAGTGTGCGTTATGGTAGTTTGTTATGCCGCCTTTATCAAATTTGGATTCGTCGGTCCATAGAATTTTTTTTAAATAATTGCTATCTTCAACATCAGCGTTTAAAATAAAACGACAAAATTGCATGCGCCTCATGGGATCTCCTTCCTCTATGACGTGCACAGGTGTGTAGTTATAAGGGTGGAATATGTTTTCATGCAAAACATACCACACTTGACATTGGGATAATCCAAGCCGTCGAGCCACAGCGCGAGTAGAGAGAGTAGGGTCTCTTTGGAAAATTTTTAATATGTATTTCTTCTTCTTCTTCTTCCACATCATGTCGAGGTCTACCTGCATCACCTGAAATAAAATGAAAAAACAAATAACAACAGTTTTTTGGAGGAAATTGTTACCTAATAAACAGCGGTAAGACTATGAGCTAGAGTTAGCAAAATATTATTTAGAAAAAACGTGTGGATGTTTCCATCTTCAGAGCCGTGTAGATGCTCATGTTAAAATTAAATGTATAAACTCTTAATCAAGAAGTTCAATCAACTGTATCAAAACAACTGTGTTACAGTATCATCAGTTCAGCCCACAGACCTCCAAGGCTCTACATAGGCCTTACTGAATGACTGATTATGATAAGTTAATAATTATCAATGATGCAAACTTACCTTGATATCTTACGACGGTACCGCGCTCTCGAACCCGACGGAACGTTTGCCTAAAACACAGGCGTCAGGTAGGCGACGGTTAGGAAACATTTCATCATACTCACGACGAGCTTCTTCAGCATTGCCTCTGGCATCTCCATAGTAGAAAAGGATATCAGCATATTCTTCGAAACTAAACGGCCGCATCCTTTGTTCATAAGCCATTGTTCATCGATAGGTATATCAACGAACAATCAAGTCACACAGCAGCCAAGTCGTAAGGAATCACAGAAAACAGGGTACAGTCTAGGTCATCAGGAAAAGAATCACGGCTCTACCTGTTTCTTTCACTCATATCTTTGTCATTTCTAAACCGGTTTGTGACTTTGGTACGTCATTTGGAAGGTAATGAAACCTAGATATTTTAAAATTGTTTTGCAGGAAAAATTTGTAGGTGATTGTTTCTAGTAAATTGAGTTTTTAATATGAACGAAGATTTTTCTTAACAAAAAAACAAATCAAATGCAACACCCAATTTTCAAGTTTTATGACTTGGTTAACGTATAAAGGACGTTAGTTTTATAAAATCTTAAAAAATATTATAATTCGAAAACGGCTAATTTTCGGAGAGTAGTTCCTATAGTAGAATCGACTCACATTGGCTTGTACTATCTCCCCCCACCGGCTCCGCATCTATTTTCCCGTCACCCCGTGTAGTCCCCATTACTGCCTCGAGAAAAAACCGGGTGTACCACAAAGCGACATCTAGAATGTTGGAGATCACTTCGCGTCGATCTAGAAGGTCACGGTCCTCACAGACGCCGCCAGGCGGCTTGTGTGCTGTTGTTCGCGTAAAAGTAGAGAACGGCAATTATGCTCTGGCGAGTATGAGACTCGCCCAACAGATGGCGCTATGTGTCACAATATGAACGATTTATAGTATTGGATACATCATATCTCCAGGTTACATATTGTGACAAGATCTAGCAAGATTCCAAGATTGGATATCGCAGTGGTTAAGTTCGTTCAATTTATACGTAAATCGCGAAGCAATTTTCACAACATTTTTATTTCCTCCAATTTACATTTCAGAGTCAAACTTAACAGACTATCAACCAAATGACTTCAATCGGAAAATATTGTATACTTATGGTATCTGATAATCTTAGCACGTACCTATATAGCGTGACATTTTGACGTGAAAAGCATCTGCCTAAGAAAGGTTTTTTAAAAAATTGTAGTTCATTTGCCAATTTGATCCCGCATTTAACACCTTCAGCATCATTTCGGCTTTTTCAAAAGCCCCCCATTATTTTGACTGTTTATTTTCCTCTGCCCGGGCTGGCTCAGGAACAAAAAGCTTGCCCGCAGAACCCGCTTTCTCAAGAGCGTCCGCCATATTAGTATAATTTGTCCCTCCATTACCCGGTACCCACACTAAGGACTCGCTGTTAAACTATCCAGAGCCTCCCTGCATTGCGATATAAGCCTCGAAGTAATCTCGAAGGCACTTAATGATGATATCGTTAGATTATTGCTTCCTCATGATGAGTTCAAATTGGCTTCAAAAAAATTTGTATGAGCATCTAGAGAAAATGTTTTATCCAAAAGCCTAATATAATTTTTTTTATGCAATTCCTTCTCAGTATACAGGGTGTTTCAAATTCGACCCTCACCATTGGGTACTCGGAAACTGTAAGAGATACCAAACAGCTGAAATATGGGCAAAGTTGTGTATTTAGGTAATCAACAAAATGCCGCTTGGAGAGTTTAGAAAAAAGACGGAAAAAAACGAATTTTTCGAAAATCGTTTTCAGTTTTTACTGATTTTATGTGTATCGGGATTTCAAAATAAATTGCACATTAACATTGTCACTTTTTCCTGTCTCCTCTACAAGAAGGCATAATTAGAATTACAATATGACGTTTCGTCTCATGTTATCCAGCATCACCTTTATTTTCTCTGATGGACGCCATTTTGGATTTTTGCACAGATCAATAGTGTTTTCAATTCTGATTTTAAAAATATATAATACGTCATACATTGACATTACCAAGCCTTAGCTATTTCAAAAAAGGAGAACTTCCGAGGTAGGCCATGGAATTATGAGATATTCGTTAGTTTTGCATCTCCGATTTATACCAAAATCACTCTGATTTTATTTCAACACTGCGTTCCATCTCTTGTTCTTCAGCATTACCTTTATTTTTTCTTAACGACGCCATATTGGCTTTTTGCGAAGATTAATAGTTTTTAATTCTAATTTTAAAAATGTACAATTTGTCACACATTGGCATTGCCGAACCTTAGTTATTCCAGAAAAATAGAGGTTCCTAGCTAGGCCTTGAAATTATCAGATTTCATTTGTTTCGTATACCAGACCAGACCTCAAATTGAACATAGTAACAGAGTTTGGAAGACTGAGAAGCAGAGAAATAAATCGAGCAGTGAATAATGTACAGAGAAGAGTTAGGCTTACTTATTATTGTTATTACCATCAATAAAATTCGCATATTGTGTTCAAGTTTCACCTTACCTTTTTATTTCCTTATAATTTTCAACCAACAAGAAATTCATGGCCAACTAAGGAAATACATCACTGAATTTACGACTGAAAAGTCCATCTAAATGAACAAAATTCCAATCTAGCGTCCATATGAAGGAACAAAGTTGATGATGGAAGTCAAAAGAAGAAATGTCGAATTGAAAATTTGACTACGTCATCTTGTAGAGGAGAATAAGTAACAATGACAACATTCAATTTATTTTGAAATTCCGTCTCAAAGTTGGGAAAAAATAAAAGTGATTTTGGGATAAATCTAGTATGCGAAACAAATGACTATGATAATTTAAAGGCCTACCTACCTACCTTTGTGAGTACTTGGTATTTCCTATTCTGAATCATGCTGTCACGCTTTATTACCCATTTCATACGCAAGTTTTAAAGTACAGGTTGCAAAAAATTCAGAATTGTTGTTTAAGATTTGTTTTTAAGCTCAGGAAATATGATCGAGTTTCAAGCAAAATTAATGAATCGAGTTGGTTGAAAATAGAAAATATCTATAGATTCTATACATCTATCTTAGTTTACCGGGTATTACTATCCTCATTTCCTCCTTATTTAAGAAGAAAATTAGTCTTTAGGCGTGATTTGCATGATTTGAATATCAGGTATATTAATAAACAGTATCTTCCGAAATTTCGCTTAACAACATTTATGAAGTCTTTTACGTACAATGCGGTCACTATTTATAATGATATTGATGATGCTTTCAAAACATATTCAGCTCAGAAGTTTAAAGTTTGCGTCAAATCCTTACTTTTAAATTCTCAAACGGCTAGTTCGTATTAGATATAGTCATGTACTGATTTTGAATTGTTTGTTCTATAATTATTAATTATAAAGTTAGTAATGTTTCTGCTAATCATCCATTCTTAATAATACTTTACTTTTATGTTACATCCATATTGTTCTATTTGCATATTTATGTTCCTCATATTATTTGTTGTCTTAAGTTAAGATTAAGTAGAGTAGCTGTCGCTAGACTTTGCCCTATGTTCAACCGTTTATGTATTGTATATGACAATACTTTAATAAAGGCATAATAATAATAATAATAATAATAATAATAATAATAATAATAATAATAATATTCTGCTTTTTTTGAAATAACTAAGGTTTGACAGTCAATATATGACGTTTTATACATTTTTGGAATCAGAATTGGAAACTCTATTTATCTGTGCAAAAATCTAATATGGCATCTAATGGGTGATTTTTGCTAGTATCTTTTTGGCAACACTGTTTTTGACAGATGACGCGTGAATCGTGTCTTGTGTCATTGTCAAACTTGTTCAGTTTGGTCTATAATTTAACTATGAATCGACTTACGAACGAACAACGCTTGCAAATTATTGAATTTTACTATCAAAATTCAAGCTCGTTTAAGAGAGTGCATCGAGCACTGCTTCCAATTTTTGGGCAATTTGGTCGGCCTACTGAGGGAGCTATTCGGAAGCTTGTGACTAAATTTCGAACCCAGTTTACATTATTGGACATTAAACCACCAACACGCAGGCGTAGAGTGAGGACTGAAGAAAATATTGCGGCTCTATCCGCCAGTGTTAGTGATGACCGTGAAATGTCGATTCGTCGCCGTTCGCAGCAATTGGGTCTCTGTTACTCCACTACGTGTAAAATTTTGCGACAGGATTTGGGTGTAAAACCTTATAAGATACAGCTGGTGCAAGAATTGAAGCCACACGACCTCCCACAACGTTTTCAGTTTGGTGAATGGGCGCTGGCAAAGTTGGAGGAAGATCCACATTTTTATCGAAAAATTGTGTTCAGCGACGAAGCTCCTTTCTGGTTGAATGGGTACATTAACAAGCAAAATTGCCGCATCTGGAGTGAAGACCAGCCAGAAGCATTGCAAGAGCTACCAATGCATCCCGAAAAACTCACTGTTTGGTGTGGATTATGGGCAGGTGGCATCATCGGGCAGTACTTCTTCAAAGACGACAATGGCCGGAATGTAACTGTGAATGGCGAGCGCTACCGTGCGATGATAACAAACTTTTTTTGCCCAAAATGGAAGAGCTGGACTTGGCTGACATGTGGTTTCAACAAGACGGTGCCACATGCCACACCGCACACCAAACAATGGCCCTATTGAGAGGCGAGTCCGGTGAACAGTTTATCTCACGTTTGGGGCCCGTCAATTGGCCGCCCAGATCGTGTGATTTAACGCCGTTGGATTATTTCTTGTGGGGCCACGTTAAGACTAATGTCTACAGGGATAAACCAGTAACGATTGACGCACTGGAAGCTAACATTGAAGCATTTATTCGTGAGATACCGGCCGATATGTTGGAGAGAGTGTGCCAAAATTGGACCTTGCGCATGGGCCATCTAAAGCGGAGCCGCGGCCAACATTTACATGAAATAATCTTTAAACATTAAATTATATCGACCGTTCTATCGACTCAAATGAAGGTTTAATCGTTTTTTCAAATTTTTTGTGTTTTTTTTTGAAAATCAAATCCTATACCTCTTAAAAAAATCACCCGTTATAAGAAAATATAAAGTTGATGCTGGAGGACAAGACACGAAACGTCATACTGAGATTTTAGTCAATCCACCTTGTAGAGGAAAAAAGTGGCAATTTATTTTGAAATCCCATTACAAATAAAGTCAGGAAAAAATTGAAACGATTTTGGGAAAATTCGGTTCTTCCAATTTCTAGGGCGTATTTTGTTGATTACCTAAATACGCAACTATGCCCCCATTTAAGCGACTTCGTATCTCCTACAGTTTCCGAGACCCCAATGGCGAGTGTCGAATTTGAAACACCCTGTATAGTCAGTGCTGTCGAATAAGGCAACTCGCTTAAAAAATACTTATATGACTTTTCTGAGCCATGTTGTATACAAAACAAACCAAGCATGAAAAATAATATCTCAGACACCTTGCATCTGGAGATACTGAGTATTACTTTGTAATAATGTTTTACAAAGCATACAGGGTGTCCCAAAATTATAGCAGAATCTTGGAAACTCTCTTGACGACTCTGATTTTTTTTTGTTTAACAGATCTTTTTATTTACTTTATTTTTTGTCACCTATCTCGAATAGTTTTCGAGAAAAAAAATGAGTTGCATCAAGAGGCTCTCGGGCGTTTTATAAATACTTTAAGTGAACTTAGCGAAAATAAGCAAGTATGTTATTACTTATTACTTCTCTTCCTACCTTCTCGAACCCTTTCGTGTTTTTTTGTAAAAGTCAAATATCGCGATATCTATCAAACATGTGTTCCAAATTTCATTTAAATATGACTATCGGTTCCAAAAATATCTCAAAAAATGTGTTTTAGAAAGAAAACTTTGTGAAACTTTCTTCGGAGAATCTACATGTATATTTCCGTTCAATGGATAAATTATAAAAAGTGATAAAGACAAGTTACAACGGCTACAAAATTCTTGTTGCCGTTTTTCTGTAGGTATACGGAAATTTGATCAAATAAGCCATGTGTGTTAAATGAACATGGAACATTTTAGAAAATACCAAAGTTTACTTAGTAAATAAACTCAACAAATTTGAAAACATCAATAGCTTGGCTAGAAGAAATCGACAATTATTAGTCATACCTAAACCCTTCACGTCTCTATACAAAAACAGCTTATCTTGTAATGCTGTTTAGTTATACAATAATCGATCATAAATTGTACTCTGAATAATTTTAAAAAGAAGCTGTACAAATCACTCCTTCACCACTCTGTTACCCAATCTGCCTCAATAGTTTTGACATAAATTGGTGACATTCCATATCTCTTTCTACTTTTACTAAAAACATATCAATTCGGATTTGAGCAGTTTAAAAAGGTTAGTTTCATATTAACTAATATTAGGATGTACGGATGAGTTCAAAAATACCATTATGGTAATACTCCACCGATTCGATTCACAAAATTTGAGTGACTTATCTACGCCTATTGTTATATATTGGATATACGAGGGGTACCCAAAAAAACAGGAATTATTTTTTAAATGCTATTTATTTTAGAGATTGCTGTGTGCGCAGGTGCATTATCGTGGTGGAAGAACCAGTCTCCTAACTGCCACAAATAGGGTCTTTTTTACACGAACACTGATATATAATACAAGGTCTGATTGACATTGTGAACAGGGGGAACAAACTCGGAATGGACTATGCCTTTGACATCAAAAAAACGAATCAGCATTGTTTTGTTGTTTGATTTGACTTGACGGCATTTTTTTGGGCGGGGTGACGATGGCGTCTTTCATTGACTTGACTGTTGCTTCGTTTCTGGGTCATAAACGTAGCACCAAGTCTTATCACTAGTGACGATCTTTCACAGAAAATTTTGATCAGATTCAAGCTGTTGTTTCAAGGCACGATATGTTTCAACTCGGTGTTCTTGCTGATTGTCAGTCAGAGCGCGAGGAACAAACTTAGCAGCAACTCTTTTCATTCCTAAATCTTCTGTTAAAATCCGCTGAACCGAACTCCAGGACAACCCACTACTTACGGATAGTTGATTGATTGTCAGTAGACAAGCACACGCTCTGGAATTTTTTCAACATTTTCGTCGATTCGGGCAGTTGATGGACGTCCAGAGCGAGGTTTGTCATCAATCGACATGATGCCATCTTTAAATCGAGAAAACCATTCGTACACTTGCGTTTTTCCCATAGCATCACCTTAGTAAGCTATTTTCAACATTAAAACAGTTTCAGCAGAATTTTCATCAAATAGAAAGCAAAATTTCACAGCTGCACGTTGCTCACTGAATCTTGTCATCATAAAAAACACAAAAATAATAACTACAGAGGAACGAACCAAGCCAGTTCGACATCTCAGGTGGCACTGAACTGGTATTGAGTTGCGCTTTACGCATCTAGGGGCAGAAATGTGTACTACATAAGCTCCGCCCACTGCAATGCTATTCCGGCTATTTTTGGGTACCTCCTCGTATAATGTGAAAGAGTCGAATAATGGTAATTTATTATTATTATTGTTATTATGACCTACTTTCTTACAGCTTCACAGCGAATGGGCTCAAGTAGAAGTGATTGACCTAATAAACGACGGATCAGGTCTAGCCTTCGGTATCATTGGTGGCCGAAGCACGGGAGTTATAGTGAAAACCATTTTACCTGGAGGGGTAGCAGATAGAGTAAGTAATAGTGCAGTTTTTCGAATTTTTCATTTTTTAGATACACAAATACAAAATGTTACCAAAAACATATAGACATTCAATTCAATTCAATTCAATTCAATGGACTTTATTGTAACACATACATAATTATGTATCCTTACAAATGGCGAAGTCTGGCCAATTGCCATTTATACTTAAGCATAAATGTCATGTCAATGCTTATGACTACCTTAAAAATAAAATAAATAACTGAAAAAGAAAAGGAAAAAGAAGAATAATAGTAAAAGAAGAATTAATAAATATGACTTAATGCGTACGATTAGAACAAAAAACATAATACGTACGATTCAAAGAGAAGACAATAACCTAAGAGCTCAATAAGTAGTTCTTATATTTTTTTTTTAGAAAAGTTGCTGATGAAACATTGTTCGAAAGAGTTGATCAATTTCACCGACTTATACGCAAAAGACCGTTGAAAAATGGCTGTCCTATGTTGTGGCATTTTCAGGAGATTAATGTTGCGCGTATTCAAATTGTGAATTAAATTCCTACGAACAAGCTTTTGAATAAGATAAACCGGAACAGAAGTTTTTAATATTTTTACGACAAATGTAACAAAGTTGTATTTGAAGAGATCAGAAATTTTCAACCAATTCATTGAAGATATTGAGTGAGAAACATGATCGTAGCTTCTTAAATTGTTTATGTAACGACTACATGAGTTTTGAATTTTTTGCAGTCTGTATTTTGTGATTTCATCCAGACAGGGATAATAAACTATGTTGCAGTAAGCGATTTTACTGAGTATGAGTGACCTCGCATAACACTTTCTTAATTTTTCTATTTAAAACAGCATATAGCATATAGAAGCCTGAGTCTAAAATAATTAGACTTACACACATAGCCAACATGCTCCTGAAATCTGAAATCTTCATCCAAGTACAAACCTAAATTTTTTGCAGAATGGGAAAATATTAGGATACTATTATTTAGTGATAAATTTAAGTTTGATTCGAGGAAAGTACGTTTTTTCTTGGAGCAAAAAAGTATAGCTGTCGATTTCGATGCGTTTAGACGTAAATTATGTTTTGCAGCATATGTGCATAAGTATTGCAGATCTTGATTGATAAGGTTGTTAGCTAAATGGTAGTTGTTCGGTCAGAAATTATGAAAAACCTGCATATCATCAGCATATGATTGACTAGAACAATGTTGGCACGCCGGAACAAATCGGCCTTTTGTCTGAAAGTTTATTTTGTATGACGACATATTGATGTCGTTCATTTAAATAGCAATCTATCCATTCCAGAACCAAGTCGTCACACCCAATGTATTTACATTTAGAAACTAACAGCTTATGATTCAGGGTGTCAAAAGCCTTGCTGAAATCCAATAAGACTAATGCAGTTGCTTCTTGCCTATCCGCCGCTGTTAGTACATCGTCACAAACCCGTGCCAAAGCGGTAGTGGTACTGTGACCCTTTCTAAAGCCTGATTGGGAATCTTTGGAAGATGTTGAACTAATGCTTCCTTCCAAGCACTTGGAAAAACACCGCGCTCTAAACAACAATTTATTAAGTGCAAAATGTATATTCCTACAGCAGGTAGACACAATTTAATCATCTCAATGGTAATGCCATCAATACCACTAGAATTGGACTTGATACTGCGAATAGCATCCAATACTGTAGATATATCGACAAGACGGAACTGAAAATGAAAATCTTGGTTTAATTTGTTATGGCTATAAAATTCAATAGTTTCCGAGCAATCATCGTCACTTTTCTGGAATATACTGGTAAAATAGTTATTTATTTCAATGGGAGCTGCTAAATCATCTGGAATGTCAGTATTACTAGAATCCTGAATTCTAAATGACTTAAGAGCTTTATAAAGAGCTGCAGAGTTTCTTTGTCGAGATAGATGTTGGAGGTAGCCTGATTTCTCTGCACTTGTAGCAGTTTTTGTAAAATTTCTCAGTTCATTGTAATGATTTCGATTCGCATCCGTTCGAGACCGTCTATATTTATGAAAAGCCTTATCTCGTTCTTTCATTATCATTTTCAAATTGTTTGTGAGCCATGGTGCACGAGGCTTACACACTCTCACTGTTTTTAGTGGTGCATGTATGTCAAAAAGTCCTACAATGTTATCGGAAATAAATTTTACTTTCTCATCGATATTAGCCATATAAATAACTTCAGCCCAATTAACGCTAAATAAGTCATCGTCAAAAGAGGTTAGATCAAAATTGCGATAGTCTCTAAATGTAATTAGTCTAGGTGGTGGTTTATTGATTTTACAGGAAATGTGACAGAATACAGCCTGATGGTCATTAAAGTTAACAGTGAAAGTTCCCACTTTGGAACATCTTTGTGCATCGGATCTAAAAGCGTTGAAGAATGATCAATTATTCGAGTTGGTTCATTCAATAACTGGTGCAGGCTGTAAGATTGAAAGCACTGATTAATCTTATTATCAATAAAGAAACTAACGTTGAGGTCATCAAGTACCAAGATGCATTCATTAGACGGTGCTAAGATGGACAACGTATTATCTAATATACTTACTGCAACATCCAAACTTCCCCGAGGCGGTCTATAAATAACACCAACTACAATACATTTACGGCTAATACGAATGTTGAGCGAAAGCATTTCTAGAGAAGTACGATCATATTCCTCAAACGATAGAATTTCTGATGAAAAACGATTTTTGACATAACAGCCAACCCCACCTCCGCGACTACCACGATCACGACGATGGAAGTTATAACCAGAAATATCTACTGAACTTTTAAGAATATCTGAAGACAGCCATGTTTCTGTAACAGCCACTACATCGAGATCCATATCATTAACCATGAAAGAAAGGTCCGCCACTGAATGAAGAATTGGTCGATAAAAACTAGAAACAAAATAATAGCAAGACATATGAGAAAAAACATTAAAAATGCCTACAACAGAAGAACCCTTCAATACTATAAAAACACTGATCAATTAGAAGCCTTGTCAAATTTTGTTTGAAGAACTTCACGTTTGTTTGTGACTTAACCCCATCTGGAAGATTATTGAAATTTTTTTTATATCCGAGTAATTCGGTGAAAAGAACATTTGCATATGCCGATGTTCAGTTCCCAATTTGTCCAACACTATTGCTGATTAACGAATTCTAACTGAAGATAGCCAATCTAATTCTATATTCCCGCGTCCAAAAATTGTCTGAAATTTAAAATGAGGTTCTGTGGGATCACCTATGCGAATTTGTCACAACCATGTTTGTTCTCTCTGCGCTGATTGGAAATCTGTTTTGACTCAAAGATGACGCAGAGGCCAACAGTATTAGCATATAGCAAACATTAGAATATGAGACGTTAACTTTTTCAAAGTAGATTTCCAATTTGGGCGGAGAGGCGAAACATAGCTGTGACAAGTTCTCATAGGTGACGCTACGGTATTTCATTTCATCTCAGACATTTTTTTGGATTCGGGATAGTATTAGCTTGGCTATTTCCAAGTACAGGGTGCGGCAGAGAGGATGAACGGTTTTAAAAAAATCATAAAATAGTTAATTTTTACTCGAAAACAAATTTATTGATGGAATCAGGTTCACAAGGAAATAGCATTTGAGACAGTCAAGTGTGGAAAATCACATCAGGCATGTGGTGGCCGAAATCGTTGATGCAGTGCTGGAGGCGTTCTTGGAAGTTCGCGTAGACTCTCTCCAACATCGCTCTCTCAACTTGGGCGACTTCCACGCGAATTTCGCCCTTCAATTCGTCCAGAGTTCAGGGCTTGTTCGCGTATACTCTAGCCTTGAGGTGTCCCCATAAGAAAAAATCGCATATGGATAAATCTGGGGACCGAGGAGGCCAATGAAAATCGTCAAAGCTGGAAATAAGGCGACCACGGAAGAGAGGGCGAATAACGTCCATGGATGCTCGGGCTGTGTGGGCGGTCTCCCCATCCTGCTGGAACCACACACATCGGATTGGGACACGTCGCCGTCGTAATTCAGGGAGAAAAAAGTTGGTGATCATGTAGACGTAGCGCTCTGAGTTCATGGTAACATCACGACCATTACCGTCTTCGAAGAAGTAAGGGCCAATGATGCAAGTTTGCGATACAGCGCACCAAGCCGTTACTTTTGGGCTGTGCAGCGGTCATTCGTGTAACTGTTGAGGATTTTCATTAGCCCAATAACGACAATTCTGCTGGTTAACCATGCTGTTTAGGTGAAAGTGGGCTTCGTCACTCATAGACGAAAACGCGGTGCTCCACCGTTCAAGGCTCCATAACGACAACTGGTAAAATAATGCTAGGATCTCACGAGTCAAACGCCACCCTCCCCACCTCTCTCGTAGACGGAGGCGGAGAGTACTACCCATCCCAAAAATGTCCGTCCTCTCTGCCGCACCCTGTAGAATACGTTAATCACATGACTACTAAGAACTAAACTGTTTGATTTATTCATAAAATCAGTAGTAAGTCGTTGTGCACATGTCGCGAGGCCAGGGGGGAGTGCGGGTGTAAACAAAGCCTGAAAATGGCCAACTCAGGGAGAAAACTGATACTTCTCAATAAGGAATTGTGTCTAGTAATATCAATGTCATTTGATTAATGAGTAGTAAAAAATAGTTTATTTTCATTAAATTATATATGTAAGAACAGGCAGCTCGCATTTCCTCAAGAATAAATTAGAAGCGTATCTTGCTGCTACTGCCTTGGTTTGATTTATAATATCGCTATGTACAGTTCAGAAGTATAAAAAGGTACGAAGAAAAAAATTATAGCACATTATGTTGCACAAAAAGTATGCATTTTATAGAAAAGTTTTGCTTAATATGAGGAACGACGAAAAATTATACACCCTCAACTTGGATATAACTATTAAATTTGCAAAAAGAAAATCATTGAAAAGGGGTGTGGCCTAGGAATGGGCACTCTATTACCAATGAGGAGTAATTCAAATTACTGATAAGTGATAAATAGAAAAAAAAGGTTACGTGATTTTGGCACGTGACAAAATTTCATGAATAAAGAAAAGATTGTGCAAAAATCGGAGTCAGAAGGCATTAAAACATCCAGCTTGGGGTTAGGGAATAACCACGTCACTGGGAAGTGGAAAAAACAAACATAAGCTATACACACGCACTTACCTCTGAAACGAAACATGTCTTGCCTTGTAGGCTAAACTTTTATATATGTAGCAGTGTTTACCATTATTAAATTCGCAAATACGCAAAAAAATCAATGCGAATAAAAATGAAGAAAATTTCGAATGACAACTTCGCCAATACATAAATTCACATTAGACATTCGGATAATGAATGAAGCGTTTATGCATCTAGTTGTCATAATTCATTATTGCTAAAAATAACCTGATAACAAATTATTTTTCTCATCGTGCAATGCAAGTACATACAGGGAAACCAAATTTGTCTGACGGCTTGAGTTAAAAGTGTACGAGAGAGAAGTGCGAGAAGTATGTCTCAACACATGCTAGAAAAAGATAGAGGCCGGCGGAAGAGCGAAGGTTATCACCACATTGTCTAGCGATCTGCCGCGTTGCCAGTTATACCAGAAAATGTTCGCACAGGCTGCTACTATAGGTCAGGTTTCTGTCAAACCCAAGGACGAGGTCTGTTCGAAAATTTAGTATAATATTTTGCTTTCATTTTGATTAGAATTATTTATTTTAAGTTTGATCCATCTTAGTCGTTTTATTCATGTTAGAATTATCTTTGATCTCCACGGATGGTGATAAAATCAACAAATCCTGAGTTATTGTTACACTTCGCGACAGCAAGGGGTGGGAAAAATATCATTATTGCCTGCGTGTACGCTTTCGAAGCAGGACAATACCTCCCAATGAGCGCTAGGCTACTGACCAAAGTTGCTATGATCATGGAAGTGGAGACCTTGCCTCGGAATATTCGAGATACGGTGTTGCCAAGCGAACCAATGACGCAATGTTGCAGGATTTGTGGCGATCCTGACCTCTCATTTCGACCCAAAATGAAGCGTCGTTAGGACCGATCCAGAATCAATCCTAAACAGATTCGACACAATTCACAATTAAAAAATGTGTACGCTGAAAATAAAACTTATATTTGGGCATAGAGAATAAACTAAGGATATTTTCAGCATGCGTCTTAATACAAGGAACTGGCGTAACATATTATTAACGCGGCAGTTTGCCGCGTCAACATATTATGTGTCCATAGACACTTCTCTTTCGTACACAGTGAACTCAAGCTTTCAGACAAATATGGTTTTCAGTGTATGAATACCTTTACCCGCTGTTAACTTATTAATCGGTACTGAATACCAACTATAATTAGAAGGCATTTTCAGAGATTTACTAGCCTCCATTGAGGGACATGCAACATGGAGAATATCCGAGATGTCTGCAAAAATCCGAATGTAAATAGGTTTATATTCTTTGGTAGTTGATATTAATACAGCACATTCACCTGATTTTTAAACAACCACAGCGACACTGCTACCGTACTCCAAAAATGTTGAATGCTCATATTGTTTTATTGACTTCTGGTAACGATCCAAGTATACCATATATTACCAGATCTGGTGCCTAAGGCTATATATTCTAAAGACGAAAAGGCTTTTTCTTAACATTGAATCATAGCCACACCAACATGTAGTCTTATGACTCGGTGGTCACTAATATATACGCGTATATTTAATTGGATATGCGGGATCATCTTTATTGACAAACCTTTGTGTAGCGATTTATTACAATCCTTATCTTAGATTTTACAATACACCGATAATAATGATGGAAAGAAGGGTTTATTCTAAACATTTTTTTAGGATGGCAGACTCAAAAGTGGCGACCACATACTCCAAATCGGTGAGGTCAATTTAAGAGGACTTGGTAGCGAACAAGTGGCTTCAGTGTTGAGACAGTGTGGAGTTCATGTCAGAATGGTGGTGGCAAGACCTGCAGACGCCACACTTCTGATGGCAGGTACAGGTACATACATGATTTAACGTAAATTATATCTTAGTTTTAAAAGCGACTGATAGTTTTAGTTAAGAAAAAATCAGAAAAACTGGCTTCTGTTGGGATTTGAACCGATGACCTCCTGTGACTAGAAGTGTCACCGGTCACCGCGATTGGCTGAGTAAAACGTTCGATTAGAATGAAGGGGGTCGTAGGTTCGAACCCCAGCGGTGGCATGTTTTTATCATTTCTAGCTTGATTCTTCAGATTAGATGGTAATGCAAACTATTAAATATTTATCGCAATCCATTATTTTTTTCTAGCAACCACAAATGGGGGAGATCTAGGAGATCAGACAGCTCTTCAAAGTAATTCCAGTACCTTCGCAGTAGTGCCCACAAGAGTTTTAGGAGATCCTGTTGAGTTGGATAGGTATTTAGCGGCTATAGGATGTACAGAAGTAAGTCAATATTTTATAACTTTCAGCAAATCCTCTTGTCAATTAAGTAACAAATACATAAGCTCTGCAGTTTACGTTGCAATCAAGTTTTTCTGTGAATCCATTTTTCCAGGTCTTTTCTAGTGGAATACCTCCTTACATATATGCAGATCATCATGAAGGAGTCAGAATACAAGTAAGTCCTTGTACATACGAGGATAAAGTGAAAAGTTTTCGGCCTATCACAGACATAACGCTACACTCAGTGAACATGTGTAGTCCCTCCTTGGGTGCCCATGTAATTTATTTATATGACAAGCTTAAACTTCTATTTATAAGTAGTTTGTCCACACGAATTTTTGAAGTAAACATCTTGGGTGGTTCTCATCAAGATGGGGAAACTTGAAATTGAAAATCGCAGTGACTCATTGTCAGGATGACAAGCCGACAAATTTTCAACCTACACGTAAATATCGATCCAGAGTGTGATTCATTATTTCCAAATGTTTTAGGAAATTAATTGATTAAACGTATCTTTACAACATTGCAGTTAAAAGCTTTTTTCGATATCCTGTCATATTTGTACATGGTAAAAACGACTTTATCTATTTATGACACCAAGAATCAGTGAAGAAGCTGAATTTAATTGTAATTCTCCTATTGTAGGTAGATAACTTGGGAAAAGACGATCAATACGTTCCAGTACCTTTTACAACAGGTGCTGTAATTCACGATACAGCTGTAAATATTTTTCAAGACAGTAATTTGCCGGAGAGTGAAAAGTACGTTGTGCAGCTTACTAAAGACAATTTGGGATTGGGAATTACTGTCGCAGGTTATGTATGTGAGAAAGGTAAATATTGAAGCAAAAGGTTGAAATTGGTATGACGTTAGGCGCATTCAAGGAAGCGCTGTAAGGCTGTTTTTTGAAATTGTACGAGATGCCTCGCTATAAAGTGACCTCCCTAATAAATTTTCTGCAACAAAATGTTATCTATAAGAGTTGTAGGGTATTCATAAAGTTTTTCAGGCAGTGTCTATTTTATATACAGGGCGCCTCAAAAAATGTACATAGAATAAATATGTAGTTTTCATTGTAGCATCCTGTATATACGTATATATAATTAAAATGATACTCGCTTTTTTCAGGTTCAGAATGTATATACCTAGTTTACTATAATTATTTTCATCACTTTGGTCAAAAAATGTATGTCATTTAATCATTATGTATCCGACCCTATACCTGATTGCATAGCTGGTTAGACTGGCTTGAGCTCTGGCATACATGAATAAATGGCACACAAAATTTAAGTTACAGACCAAACTAATGAAATAAGTAGGACGAACCACATACAGGGTGGCCCATCCACGTGTGGACGGAATATTACTCATAAACAAATACATTTTGGGAAAATCTATTTATGGGATATTATACGATATTTGAGGGCACATCTCTAAAATATTGGCCATTATACATGGTGTCCCAATTTTGACCTACATCTCAAAGTTGTGATTTTTCAAATGGAATGCCTCAAATTTTATTCCATATTTGGATATACCAATTCAAAAGAAGAAAATTGATATAACATACTATCGGGTTTTGGTTGGCTACTGAGATATAAGGTGTTTTGTCTAGAAAAACCCCCCAATTCGATAACCCCTCAGTCCGCCATTTTTAAATTTGGAGTGCTGAATTTTGTACCAAAAGAAACTTACACACCTCAGCTTTTATCTTTTTTGTTACTTTTTCAAATTTTAATTTTTGCTCATACAGGGTGGACAAAAACGCAAATTTTAGTTTTTCCCAAAAATTTCAAATGCATCACCCTGTATATTTGTGCATGTTTGGATTCACTTTTTTTAAGCTTTTTTTATACTAGACACATAAGGGTTTTTACGGCTACTTTTTCGGTTATTAGCACGTCTTTTATGGAACGGCTTAATTCCCTAAAATATCGCATCATCCTTGAAAACAAATAAATTGTTGATCAGTTACAAACTGTCAAAATTAGCTTTGTGAGCATTATAATAAAAACGTGTTTGAAAATGAATATTTCTAATGAAGAAATGGCGAATATGTTGTTCAAGCATTTGCCTTTGCTTTTGGAGAATGTCAACCTGCAAACTCGGATGCATATGTACTCCCAGCATGCCGGCACACCTGCGCATTATCATAATCGTGTACGTAACTACATATTTGGACACCTGGAGTAACCATCGTTGTCGTGATGGGCCTATATCTTGGCCTCCTAGATCACCAGATACGAGTATGACACCGATGGATTTCTTTCTATGGGGCTACGTTAAGCAAGAGGTTTATAGACATCCATCATCTACCCCGGAAAATATGATGGAAAGGATTTAGGATGCTTCTCTGAACATATGGAAACACATGGAACTAGCCCACTGTTTGTCTTTTGTTTCCAGGGACGATGTGATTTTTTTCCTTAATTTTGGTGTTGTTCTATTAAAAGCTTAATAACTGAAAATCTAGTAATTTTATCTGAATCAAACCATATAACAAAAATGCTTATAAAAAATTGAATCCTAACTTGCACAAATATACAGGGTGAGACATTTGAAATTTTTGAGAAAAAATACAATTCGCGTTTTTGACCACCCTGTATGAGCAAAAATGAAAATTCGAAAAAGTAACAAATAAGATAGAAGCTATGGTGTGTAAGTTTTTTTTGATACAAAACTAAGCACTCCAAATTTCAAAATGGCGGATTGAGGGGTTGCCGAAGTGGACGGTTTTTCTGGACAAAACACCTTACATCTCAGTAGCTAATTACCAAAACCCCGTAGTATGTTATATCAATCTTCCTCCTATGAATTGATTTGTCCAAATATGCAATAAAATTTGAGGTATTCCATTTAAAAAATCATAATTTTGATATGTAGGTCAAAATTGGAACACCCTGTATAATTGCCAATATTTTAGAAATGTGCTCTCAAATGTCATGTATAACATGCCGTAAACAGGTTTTCCCAAAATGTATTTGTTTATGAATAATATTCCGTCCACACATGGATGGGCCATCCTGTATATACTTGGAATCAGAAGACAGCGAATACCATTTCCACTGACAATGTACAGAAGAAAAGAAAGATGTTGCACGTAAGACTTTATATTAGACCCTACAACTCTTGTATGGAACATTTTTTAAATCCTCATACAAAAGAGTTAGAGGGGGTCAATTTATAGCGGGACACCCTGTATATGTATAGTCTGCGAAAAGCAGAAGTTCGCCAATTTTGGCATAACAAACAAGGTTAAAAATTTATTCAAAATAAAGTAACCTCAAAATACTCTTCGGAGTCTTGTAGAGCAAGGTATTGAAAATTATAATTTTTAACCAAATTTTTAAGCATCGACTATACCGATTTTTAGGGATTTCCATGCATCAAATCGCTTATAACTAGAAAATGGTCAGCTTTAGAGAAACGTTTATGGGAGCCTAAGAAACCCCAAAATAATTTGTCTGGACAAAAAAACTAATTTATTTAAAAAAATTGTTTAAACGAATTTGACCTAGGTTACCGGGCGGGAATATTCAATGATTAAAAACACGGTTAAAAATTATAATTGTTGAAGTCATCAAGTATCTAAATTAAAGTTAAAAACTTGCTCTACTTAAAACTTACTCTATTTTGCGACTAGTTTATTTTAAAGCGATTTCAATTTTGTTTTTCAGATAAAAAATTAGCGAGCTTTTGATTTTCACAGTCGGGGCTCTAGACCTGTAGATACAGAAATCCTTTTGAAATTCTTTGGTTATATATTAATTGGTTTTCTTTAAATTTCCATTTCAACACTACTTCTTAGAACCCTTTTTTTCAGAAGAAATTTCTGGAATTTTTGTGAAAAGCGTAAGCAAAGGAAGTGCAGCAGATCTTACCAAAAATATTCAGAATAATGATCGAATAATTGAAGTAAGTATTCGACGTAATGTTACATACAGTTACATTGAGTAAGGTTTAGAATCAGACCAATCAACTGCGGATAAAGAATAATTATGGCAACACATGGGAAGATTTTAGAGCTTTTTCCCACACCACTGGTGAGAATAATATATTCTGTTTTTTGGATGTTATATGATGTACATCACAAAAAGCCATGTCACTAATTTCCGTCGGTTTGTCAGTCTGTCTGTATACTTGTTGATCCTTGGCCCTTCTATAACATACCATTCGGGTTTTGATTAAATTTTCACACAACGTTGCTCCTATACCAAGAGCAAGAAGGCTTTATAGTTTTTAAAAGTCGGTCCAGTGGCAGTGGAGCTAGGGGCCAAAAACGAAAAAAATAAAAGTCGCCCAAACTTCGTTTTTTGACGTTTCAGAGACAACTCATCTTTTTCATAAAACATGTTGCAGGAGTTAAGAATTGGGGGTTGGAGGTTGGAGGGTGCATTTTTTTACGTTAGTATATCCATATGCATCCAATCTCAGTAATTCTACGGATCTACTAGATATGTTTCATACATCACAGATTTCCGGTATATTTACCTGCTTCGAGGACTGACCAATATCTGACCAATGGGCGGCTGCTGGTAGCAACGTCTTGTTGGGTTGGCGAGTGCCGGTGTTAGTCACAATAACGTTGCTAGAAGGTCAGTACTGTCTGAAGGGCAGGGGGACCCTTATAGATCGCAAGACTCTCAAATGCGTGGAGACTATGGACTAATTCGATAGACCTGTTTGACTGACTTGATCTATTTAATTTTTATACATGTTCGTAGCTTACATCATCCTTTATGAACTGATGACATTGTTGCGTGAGAAGTGCAGAGTCAACCTACTTGACGCCATTTTTTGCTCTAGAAGTATTGCGACTACTTTCTGAATCGTATCGCATTTCATTGTAATATTTTTTTACCAATTTTTAGGTAAATGGTGTCTCCGTGCTGGGCATGACGAACCACGCTGCTGTCAAACTGCTCCGTCAATCAGGGCCCAGTGTCAAATTGACGTTGGAAAGGTATTTACGAGGTCCGAAGTACGAAAGGCTCCAACAAGCGATAAGAGCGAATGAGATGAGGCCTCCGAGCCCGCCCTCTCCCACTCTCACTTCACTACCCAAAGTGCCCTTAAGTCAAGTGGTAAGTTGAACGGCAGGGGTATTAACGTAGCTTGAAAAGTGACATTATGTTGTTTTTTTGACATTATCTAGGCTTTTCATGACATTATCTAGGGTTTCCCTGCAAGATGTCAACGTGGAACTATAGTTCTAGTCACAGTTTTTGGCGGGTCAAAGTAAGACTACCAGAATCCCTTTATATATCTCCTTCTCCCTCATACATACACATGCAACCTACCTCTGTGTGTGAATGTTTGTTCGGTAAGCTCAAAGACATACTTTTTTTAGTTGTGTGTGTCTGGAAAACTTTTTCGTTACGTATGAGAGCACTTCAATCATATTAGAGTATCTCCAGGAAGAGAATGGAAACAGCGGTCCCCTGTTACCCACTTCACTGGAGAGAGTAGCAGATGCGCTGAAGATTAGTCTGCTCAGTGTTCATCGAATAAAATCAGTAAATAAGAAAGGTTTTCCGATAGTAAATGCAAGACCGATGATGTAATTGATGCCATCAAAACAGAAATTAAGAATACTTTCTACGATATGAGCTGACCTCTGCGCTCAAGATTCGCCATGGTACGGAGATTCGATCTGTTTACTTATTTCATATGGCGTTGATGACGTAGGACCTTTGCCCATTAGTCACTGTCGTTAGTCGAATCTGACAGTACTGGTTGCCCAGAAACCAGACAATGTTAAGGAAAAATAGAAAGGGAACGAGAAGAAAAATGGAGACGAGCAAAGAAAAATAGAAGTGTTTAGTTTAAGAGGAGACACCTAGGCTTTTTGACTTGGTACAGGGATTAATTTTGAGGTGAAAATTTTTGATTCAATTTTGTTAGAGTGTAATTTTAAGTGTACTAAAAGTTCGCGCTAATTTTTGATTACAGTGCGAGCCGTGGCCTTGAATGTTCACGAACTTGCTCCACTGTGTAGTCCACTGAATCGCGCAACAGAGGGTTGCTGAATTCTGCTTGACTATAACGCCGCTGCACCTGAAGTTTGACATAATCCCTTAAGTAAGGAATGTCAAGGTATCTGTGTAGTGTCTCGTTTGAGACATACCATGGAGCGTTGCAAATTGTTTGCAAAGTTCTACTTTGCACTACTTCAAGACTTTGCATATGTGTCTTGGCAAGAAAACACCATGTCGCACATGCATAAGTAATGGCTGGTCTAATAATCATTTTATATAGGCGAACTTTGTTTATCAAACGCAATTTGGAGGATCTACATAGCAAAGGATATAGTTGCCGAAACACAATTTGGAATTTTGTTTTCAAGGCTGCTGTATGTTTCTGCCAGGTACACGATTGCCATCTACAGATACCTCTGCTGGGGGGCCGCGAGGTGACTACAACTATAGCTGTCTTTCTCTTCATGCTCAATTGTAGCAGACCCGGAATGAACTATTTGCACACTAGCAGCTACCTAGTCAACAAGTTGACATTTTATCGGACTTTTTGACATTGTATAGGCTTTTACCATGTGGGGCATCAATATAATTCAACCCTTTGCTGTCAGATCTATTTCTTTATACCGAAATCACTATGTTAACATCCTTATTACATTGCCGGTCATCATCGGTAGTATAAATGGCAACACTGGCTTGATGATGCCTGCCTAATGGAGAGATCCGACCTGTCACTTAAAGTGGTTCATCACGTTTTACAAAGTAATTATAATCTAAGTAATATCTATTTTCTGATAGTATAGACTTGTAAGTACTAGTATGATGCAATATCTCAGATTTTAGTCATAGCTTTGAAAATTCACAGCATTTTTTATCTTAGATTTTGCCATTTTATTTCTTAATACTTTCTCGGGAAATACCAGTGCTACATTTCTCAATTTTTGTATTTAGGTTCAATTCAACAATATATATTTAGACCTGTATGGAAGAGCAATTTCCGTATTGCCAAATCACACGCGATTCGTAATATACTTTAAATTGTTGTGCTTCATGGTCGCCCATTGGGGGCAAGGGGGCATATGCCCCCCACGGATTCCGCTCGAGCATCAAAATATTCTTAATAGAGTACCTGAATTTTGGACAAGGAGTGGGGTGTGTTTTTTATTTAAAACATCCCTACATAGAAATTATCTTTTATTCCACCGCTTCAAACACTGGTTGACTGGCACTTGCATAAGTTGACCTTCTATGAATTCCATTATTTGTTCGCCCATGTTATGCTTAATACTAAGTACCAGACTTGGGTAGTATTCGAATACTCGGTGTTTTGAATCTTAAATAATACATTTGACTGGCATTCGATTAGTATTGTATTATTAGTACATTTGTGTGTACAGTACTCGGTATTTTGGATTCTGAATATACGTATATACTCAGTGACATTAGAAGTGTTACACCCAGAAAAAATAATTTCTCAACTTGATTTTTCGGCAATGAGGTAGTCTTACACCAAGAATGAAATGATAACATTCTCACGAAATTTTATTGACAAGTAATAAGAAAAAAAAATAATAACGTGTTGGGCGACCCCGCAGCTGAATACACTCCTGTATACGTATAGGCATCGACAAAATGAGATGATCGATGTCTGTCCAAGCAAAAAGGATAGTCTCCTCCCCATCATATCCCACACATATTCGATGGGTTTTAAATCAAGTGAACGGGCTTTCCATGGCAAAACATTAACGCCTTCTTCTTGAAAAAAGTTCCTAGTACTACGAGTAATAAGGGGACGTGCGCTGTCTTGCTGAAAAAGGACGTGTGGACGGCCATCTAAATACGGCAGTAAAGTGTTTTCTAGGACATCATCAACACAGCGCGCAGCAGTCATATTGCCTTGAACAAAGAGAATGGGTGATCGGCTACCATAGGCAATAGCCCCCCAAGCCATTACTCCAAAAGTCCTGTGTACATACCGCTCAACAGCAATTCTAACATCACGCCGTTCTCCACGGCGTCTGCCTACCAACGTTGCCATTCTCTGCTCCAGCTCAAACGTTGGCGAAAATGGTCCGTAGTCAGAGGAAGCAGTAACCGTGGACGGTATGAAAAAAGTCCAAAGGCTCGAATGCGGCATAAAAGCAGGTCTACCTTCTTTTCCATTGGTCAGTGACATGACGAGCAGTAGCAAAACCGTCTTGTAGGGCTAGTTGCCTGAAGCGCCTATCTTGACGCTCTGTGGTACACCTCAGTGGATCAGTTGGCTTACTTCGTGTTCCTCTACCATCTTCTATCCACACACGACACACATGTATTACCGTCATTGCAGTACAATTAACATGGCGGCCAATTCCGCGATAGGATAAACCGTGTCGATAGGCAATAATTCCACCCTTGTCAAAGTCACTAAAATGGTGATAATTTGGACGTTTTCGAACTCGAGGCATTCTGTTATGCTTAACACTCGTAAATGAAAGGGCAATAACTAAAAATATCTGCACTACTCAGCCATCAGAAACTACAAGATAACATTTTAACAAAGGTAAACAAAAACAAATATAGAACGTTGACATTGTTGGCCACATGATGCTTTAAATATAGCCATTATGTTGCCAAAAAACAAGATGAAGAGATTGTAACACTTCCAATGTCACTGAATATAGTTTATAAATCCCTCTTTTAGAATACCCACTTTGTATTCAAATCCCGGTACTCGAATTCTGTTTTCAAATACTGTTTGGCTATTTTTATGATTATTTCGTTAAGCCATACACAACTTAGGTGCATTAAAATACGTTTGAGGTCATTGTGAATGGCACAAACAAAATAGCTACGCAAATTTATTTTGTTTGTAAGTACATAAATAAGGATGAGGATGTTTTTTTAGTTGGAATAGTCAAAAAGTATTCATATTTAAATGAAAAAAAAAAAAAAAAGAATCCAGGTATTTGATACAGCGGTATTCAAATACCCTTTAAAAATTACAACATCGCAGATTGAACGTTTCCATACAGTGCGTTTAGCTATACCTGCTGATCTAACCAGTTGAGCAAATTTGTTAGCTATCATTTCATTGCTGATAAAAAAGCTTCAATCACAGACAACAATTTATTGTCATGCTAACGTCAGATCGCAAGTTAATCTAAGAGGGTTAAATATAGATAATTGAAAAATATGATTTATGGAAGAAATTACTTCAATCTGTATTCAGTAGTTACAAGTAACTCAGCACTACGCGCCGAATCTTTCCTAAAATTTTCCTGTCAATATTCTATAACACCCTGTATTTCTTAGCAAATGGGATTCCTGAGCATTGAACCCGACGATCTTTCCCGAACCAGTTTCGAATTTGACTCCGCCGTACTTTTGGAGGACGATTTAACTCCCGTCAATGAAGAGAAAGAAATTGTCATTGGAAATGAAAAGAGATCCGTCCAATTTTTTATACAAGATCAAGATTTTATCTACGATAGGTGGAAGGACAGGGTAAAGGTAGATGATGAAATTGTGGTAAGTTTATAGACTAAAATTTCACTCACACTCACTTTCCAATCCACCAGAACTTGATCACAATATCCGACCAGTCTTGCCTATTTCTATATCTGATTAATCTGTAGTAGTGTGTGAGAATTGCAACCAGATGACTTGCAGGATCTCCTTTTTGTTTAAGAGTGCTACGAACTCTGCTTACAGCCGCCTGCAAAGCGAATGTCACATAACACTGATAAACATAGGATTTGTGACATGACAATTTTTGGGTGTATCTTATGTATTTTGAGACCCTTAAATTAAATCTAAAAACAGAATTTTTCTATCACCCACAGATATTCGGTAACATCTATGAATTACAATACGTAACATCTCGGCGTTTATGCGATGACGCACATATATAATGTTAAGACCTGTCTATTCCTGTTTATTATATGGGAGCTCTATGTTTAGAGAGCATATTGCGTTTATTAGTAGACTAATAGCAGCCGAGTCAGTTACGTTTTCTGTGTTGAAGAGTACTGAGATGTTCTGAGTACTGTTAATTTTTGTTAAAACGGTGTGTTGTTTTTGGTTTATTGTGATCGAGAGTAGCTTTATGGATAATGCCTGGAAATTGTGTAAATAGTGCGAACAGTTTTTGTTATGTGTGGGAGAACTTTTAAATCCCGAAAACGTACTTTTACTTGTGTTGAAATCATACGAACTATTTTGGAATTAAAGTTGGCGACCAAGATAAACTATGGGCTCCTCATATATGTTGTAAGACTTGTGTAATATTGTTAACAGGTTGGTTAAGAGGCGACAATCGTAAAATGCCTTTTGCGGTACTAATGCTTTGGAGAGAACCGAGAGACCATACTACTGACTGCTATTTTTGCCTCACAAATAGGGGAAAGTCGCCTAAATCGTACCATTTTTCGGAAAAATGTATAATAAGCTAACATTTTCAATATTAAGGGGCTCCTTTTATTTTAAATATTTAACTAAATAATTTTTACATATTTCTACTTTCTTTTGTTGTGGCTACTTATCTAATTTAAGAGAAAAATACATTTTTTATAAACATTGCAAATGGTACGACTTGGGAAACCAGACGCCAAAATCGTACCACTAGGTTTCTTAAATCGTACTGATCTGCTGTATCGTACCAGTTAAGTATGGTAGCATAACAGTAGTATTTAAACAAGAATACAAATTTTAATATGCTCGTGTGTAGATTGGTATTACAAAAAAAACGAAACAGAACAAACAATAATAACTAGATGTGTTATTTAGGAACAACTGTCACAAAAGTACGAAGAACTTCCTTCATAACTCGCACAAAGTTCATGGAACCAAAGCTTGCACAAGGAACACTGTATCATATTTTCTACTCGACACTCATTACATATAATATAAAGCCACTCATCCTCTACTATTTCTACCACTACGTCATTTGAACCATACGAAGCATTTTTCCTTTTTACTTTTTTCCGGTTGGCTATTTTTCTTTTTGCCAGTCTCTTTTTCTTTTCTTCGATAGTAGATTGCTTTGCTTTTAATTCGTCCTTATATGGGGTTGAAGTTAAAACTTGTGCAGCTTCTGCACGTTTACTTGCATTTTTCTGATTGCCAAAACTATTTGGAATTGGTAGAATGTCTTCGAAAGAAACATCGGGTGGTTGAGTTTCAGAGGTGGCGCACGATTTCTGTTTAAACTAAAAGCGCCAAGGGCACATCATCATCGCTCGAAGGTGTATCGTCAGCGTCCTTGCTTTCCGCTAGTGCTTTTTGTTTTGGTTCAGTTTGAAGATCTCCGCCTTCAAAATCAACATCTGTGAAAACGTTTCTATCCACAGGCCATATACCACATTTTTTAAATCCACTTATGGCATTTGCGACACATGCTGCTTTTCCATATCCTTCTCCGATTAATCGGGTCACCTGAAATTGACCGATTGTTCTCCCGGGATGTTCTCTCAACCATTTTTCAACCGATTGGTCATAATAGACCTGGAATGGCTTAAATACTGCCACATCAAGTGGTTGTAAACGGTGGGTTGTATGACCTGGCAGCTGTAAAATAATAACCCCATTCTCGCGGGCCATCTCAATATATACCTACCAGTATAAATTGCCTTAATCGTACCGGTACGATTTAGGCAATCTCTACTGGTACGATCAAGGCAACTTTACACCAAATAAATAAAGATAAAGTTTTTCTGGAAATTATAGAAATAACGTTATGTTTAAAGTTATCAAAAAGTGTATAAATGTTGTTAATCTTAAAGGCATACAACAGATTTTAGGCTTAGTCAACTAAAATATCCAAAACTACTTACGGTAGATCGACCAAACTTTATATCACTTTGCCGCACAAAATAAAACGTTAAATATGTCGGGAGCGATACGCGCTTCTGTCAAACTTTTGCTGGTATTACTGGTTGCCAACTTGAGGGTTTCTAATTGTGGTGAAAGATGTTTTACACATAAGCGTAATATCTGAAATATCGACAAGGTACGATTAAGGAGCCAGTACGATATAGGCGACTTTCCCTATTACAGGTATTGGACCTAAATCGAAACATACTGTTAAGTAGTTTAATTTACCATCAGCTTTGCGGCCCGTTAAGCATAGTGATGAACTTTCTGTCCCAGTTCCACCAGAATCTTGGTCTTTTGATGAAAAAGTCGAATCCACCGATTCTGAAACTGATGGTACAGAAAACGTAAAGATTTACGATCCTTTGTTTGACCTCCAAGGATGTTCAACAGCGCCGCATATGATCACACAGGGCGAACTTAATGACTTAGTTCAAGAATTAAATCTGTCAAAATCCCAGTCAGAACTTTTAGCGTTAAGATTAACAGGATGGAATCTTTTCCACGGTGGTGTTAATATTACTTTTTACAGAAGACGGCAACAAGACCTCACACACTGTTTCCGTCAAGAAATTTTGCTCAGACGTCAACAATTTGTTTGACGCGTTAGGACAGAAACATTATCCAAATGATTGGCGCCTGTTCATTAATTCCTCTAAGCTTAGTTTAAAAGCGGTATTGATACACAACGGTAATAAATATCCATCTGTACCTATAGCGGAAGGGATCATATGAAAATATGCTAGTTCTGTTAGAGCATATCCGTTATAATGAATATGGATGGGCAATACGTGCAGATTTAAAGGTAATAGCCCTTCTTCTTGGAATGCAACTGGGATATACCAAATATTGTTGTTTTCTTTGTGAATGGGACAGTCGCGCGTGATATCGTCATTATGCACAGAAGGAGTGGCCAACTACGTCAGGTATTAACTCCGGGCCTCAAAAACCTTGCTTATGAACCACTAGTTCATCCCAAAAACGTGTTCCTGCCACCTTTGCTTATTAAGTTGGGACTGATGAAAATTTTTGTGAAAGCTATGGATCGAAATGGAAGGGGGTTTCTGCATTTAAAACAAACATTTCCGAGACTTAGTGAGGCAAAAATTAAAGAGGGCATAAAAATTATGAAGGATGATGTATTTGACAGTGCTCTAAATGAAACTGAATTATGAGCTTGGAATGTTTTTAAATCAGTTACTGCAATTTTTTTAGGCAATGTGAATGTGGACAATTATAAAGATATTGTGAGTGAACTAATTAATGCTTATAAAGGAATGGGATGTAACATGTCTCTAAAAATTCACTTTTTAGAATCTCATCTGGATTTTTTTCCGGAAAATTTGGGTAGGGTAAGTGATGAACATGGCGAACGGTTCCACCAAGACATTTCTGTTATGGAAAAACGGTATCAAGGCAAATGGAGTGTCAATTTGCTTGCTGATTATAGCTGGATATTGTTAAGAGATAATTCAGGAGTAACATATCGCCGTAAAACATCGACATCAACATTCTGAGATTAATGTTTATTCGAGTATTTATTAGTACTCTTACACACATATTCTTATATTTTACGAGTATAAGCAGCAAATAAAATGCCTTATTGCAAGTAAACTGTGGGCGATAGAAAAAAATCGAATGCTATTTTAGGCTTTTTGGGTACGTTTTACATAATAACCACCTTGTTTTGTCCATGTCACAAAAAATTATTTTAATTTTGTTCACGAGTACTTACTGTGAAATGTGATATTTACTGCTCCTGTAGCCAGGACGTCAGTAATTATTGATATATAACGTTACCTAGAAATCAACTAACATTGATGGAGTCATCAATACAATGATTATACGGACCACAGTAAATATTGATCGTGTATTATTCTCCTATTCAATGAGGGTGTTTGGCTTGTCAAGTTGAACCGCTTTTTACGGACTATGCCTGTGCAACCACAATAGTAAAATACATAATAACAATACAATATTCATAAAAAAGTTTAATTTTCGATATACTTTTAGATTGCCAGGATGCATAAGGGAGAAAACAGTGGCTTGGGAATTAGTCTAGAGGGTACAGTAGATGTTGAAAATGGTAAGGAGCTACGACCTCATCACTACATCAGAAACATTCTACCTGATGGACCTGTGGGAAAGGACGGAACTCTACAATCGGGGGATGAGTTGCTAGAGGTATGTTCTACCAAACAACAATTATATCTATTCATCTGATGGTAAACATATTTCGATTCGGTTTTTTTTGCATAATTTTTTTTAGACATTCTGACCTACAAAAGTGCTTTGGAACCTTTCTCTAAGGTTCATAGTTTTCGAGATATAAGCGAAATGCGAAATATGCTATTTTATACCTCGAAAAACAATATCAAAGAATTTTTGACCCAAATTTGAGTCTGGCAACATACAGATTCGTTGAGAAGGGCAATTTTTGAATAAGATCCGAATCGGAATATTTTTCTCATCAGATGCAAAGATATTGCCCGACTATAGGTTCTTCCGATAAAGAGTCTTGAAAATTTTGATTTTAACCAATATTTGAGACTTTAAAATCCATCTGGATTCTTATTTATTGCATAGGTATTTTTTAACGACTTGAGTTAGATATTCAAATATGCATATACAGGGTGAGTTTTTAGTGTAGGTTCTCTTGATAACTTCGAGTATCTATGAGATAGTCCTTTTCAAACGAAGCAATTTGATATTACATATTATAGGGTTACATTTTCAAATTGCTGATATATCGGACAATTTATCGAAAAAAAAACAAACGTCATCTGTTATAGTTAAAGTACTGAATTTTTCTCCAGAAATAATTTATGGTCCCGTATTCTCTCACATTTTCAGTTTTATTGACAGTACACATAGAGTGGCAAAACGGACGACATGAAAATCTACAGGGTGTCGCATCGGGAACTCCATCGATGGATTTCTCGAAAAGTAGGCATATGATATTTTTGAATAGTGGCACTTCCGATTATACAGGAAGTTGTTGCTTTTAAATTGGGCACCCTGTATATCACTCAATATTCGGTTTCTAAATAAGATTCTAATCACATTTTATGTATAATCTCCCCCTAGAATTCTTTCATTGCACTCAAGGAACATTTGATCTTGCTTGGTGCCGTCTCAGTTCCTGAGAAATATTGCATAATACAGTGAATATTTTCTTTATAGGTGAATGGTGTACAACTGATGGGACTCAACCACTTAGATGTTGTCTCGATTTTGAAACAACTTCCGAACACTGTTTGCCTTGTGTGTGCCCGACATGCTACACCCATCCAAATCATCGATACTTCGCAACATAAAGAAGCATTCCAAGCAAGAGTAAGTATAATAATAATATATGTCTTTATTGCAGCATTAACATCACTACATAACATTAAAAAGTATGATGCAAATGGCGGAGTCTAGCCGTTGGCCAATCTACTCAACCAATATTTGGAAATATAAAAATAGAGTCTAAATATAATTATACTATACATGTACTATAGGGCGAAGAGGGCCTATAGAATGGGCTGCCATCATATCCCACAACATGTTTTTGAAAATGTCCGTCAGGAACTTATTTAAATAAAAAGTGATATTTTCGTGTGTACTTGTTTTTCATCTGAACAAATTAAAGTAAATAAAGATTTTTCTAATTTTCTTGAAAACTAGTCGACCGATTTAAAAAAATCAAACGTCAAAATAAAGGACTTCGAAAGACCGTTCAAGCAAGCTATTACTCGATACCCCTTGTCATTTAATATTTCGAAGGCTATGCCTCTGGGTGACAGAGCGTGAAAGGGTGGTGAAGTAGTTTTTGGACAAAAAGTTGTCCCCCTTGACAAATCTTCTGAAATGTCTCGGCGTTTTTTATTTTAATCAGTGGTTTTCGATGAATCCGAGGTGGGAAGTTTTCAAATGAACACACTGTACATTTTTTACAAGTTCTATAAGTGGTTTCCACAGTTTTCCTTCTAAATGGATATTACTTTTTCTAGAAAATTTTAGCAGGAAGCCTACACACACTATTAGCTTCAAGCGACTCTAGACATCATCTTGAGAAAGCCAAGTCACAAAGTTCTCTAATGTCCTCCAATGGAGACGAAAATACATCACACGAACTAGAAAACAGATCCAGGTCTTTGGACCTGATCGGTGAAGCACCTTTGTGGAGCGAAGAATCAACTGTTGTGAAGCTCGAAAAGACGGATAAAGGACTTGGTTTCTCCATTTTGGATTATCAGGTATAGATAGAGAAAAATATAATTGAGATTTATTGAAAGATTAAAATATCGAATGAAATTAAAATTAATGATAAAAGCGGAAAAATCCCGAAAAGTTGCTTTTAACTGATGCTGTTTTAGCTAGAAATAAAATACTTAAGCAACAGTATCGAATAGGTCATTTCAAAGCCTCGTAAATAAAACTGTGACGTTGACAAATAATTCAGATTCACTTAAACATTGACTAATCAGTCATCGCATTTCAGTATGAAATACTTTTTTTTATAAACTTTAACGCTCATCTGTAACCATGTAAGAATTTCAGCTCTAAATATGTATACACAAGAGTTTGAAAATATCTTCAAAACAATTTTTTTTTCGCAAAAAATGTGATAGTCACATCCGATTTGTTTTGACATGTATATAATAATGTATGTTTGTCGAATCGAAGTAAAAGATGCTTATTCCGGTTAAAAAAATTTATAAAATGAGCTATTGACTTATCCCTGAATTACATTGCAAATTACCAAATATAAAACCCATAGAAGGCATAGCCTTGTGCTTGGGAATGCTTATATCTATACATATATCTACTCTGATCACAAAAATCCATAACACTTAACATTCAATTTACACCTTAAAATGATAAAAACAATATTTATAAGAGAAATGTTTTTGAACATATCACATTTCAGTAATAGTAAGTATTACATAGATCAACTAGTTGATGTATTTTCACTCTAGGAATTTCATGCAACCATTCCTTTAGTTTTCTTTTAAATACACATAACGAACTGGAATCTCAGACCATAGCCGATATTTATATATAATATAATTTTGGGCCTAAAAAGATATCACTTCTGAACAGTGTTGCCAGAGCCAACATTGAAAATTCCGCTACTGGTATCGAAAAACTCCGCTACTTTCCGCTACCCCGGTGATTATCGTCGGAGGGAGGGAGGTTGGCGCACTAAGGGGGGCATTTATTATACAGGTTGTGTCAAAAAAGGAAAACAAAAACCAAACACCGTGATAAAATATAACATAAAACTGTAATAAAAAACATTTGACTATAAAAACCAATACAATAGTACAAATAACTGTCAAACAACAGAACATTTATCACGCAGTCATATTAAAAAAATATCACACGATACTAAAAAATAAAAAGCCATTTCTGATTTGCATAAAAAAATTGAAGTTTTTGAGTTACTTATACCTGGTCACTGTCTGTATCTTCTTGTTGTATTTCTGTTCTCTGTATACTATATAAATTATTTTTGTATTTTTTAAAATGTTTATCGAGTTTGATAAGTATCGCGAGCAAACTTGGAGGTAAAATACGATTCCTTTTCTTTGTTTTTATTATCCCCATAGATATATGTAGTATGTCTACTCGACATCTGTAATACCATGTGGCAAATGTTAAAATTATTAGACATACTTTGGAAATACACTTTACAGATTGTGTTTTTACCATCTACTACCATCTATATGCGTCTCCGTTGAATAAGAATTACCGACCCTTGGTTACCACTGTCGATTGGAAATATACCTGTATTTAGATTTGGTTAGTAACTGCACTCAATTTTTTTTTCTGGTAAAAATATCCATCATGTGTACCTAAGTTGCAAAATTCCGCTACTTTTAACAAAAAATCCAATTCCGCCGCTAAGCAAAAAAAAAGAAAGAAAATTACGCTACCAGTAGCGGAATTCCGCTACTTCTGGCAACACTGCTTCTGAACAAAGTATTTTTTTGTGGTTTAGAAATCACGATGGAACTATTTTTTGTATTGTAGCTGTGTTGTGCTTTTATTAAAGTTGTTCTTCTATCCAATACCGTAGCGAATCTGTTCAATTACTTACAAATATGAAATGTTTAGATTTGTTTAGAAGAAAATACGTAACCCTTCGTTTTTCGCATAAAGATAACAATTATCTTTCGGAATGGCTTGTGATTCATGTCGGCAAGGTAAAGTCGTGTATTTTGCTATAAAATGCCCCTTGAACGAACCCTGTGTATTGCTCAATAAACGAGTAGTGATGGCCGGAAGACAGGTGTTTTGGGATAAGGAATTAGAAACTCTCAGAAACTACTTGACCAACCGACTCCAATTTTGTTGCGGTAAGAAGCCTTCGGATTTGAAAAATTTCAACTAGCTGCGTGAAATTATCATCGCATTAGCAAGTGCCAAAACCTGCATTTTGCCTTTTTTACTGTTAGTGGTATATTTTTACGTGTGGTCTCAGAAATACCTAAAAATCTCATTTGAAGAAATAACACGTTTTCTCATTCTTTGTTGTCGAATAAAAAGTTTTCTCACAAAAATTGCTGTACCCATTTTATGCGTCGATGTTTTAAATACCCCCTTGAATAACTTGCATCAATAAAACCAGACTTTACAATTATTTCGCCAACCAGGGGCATTTTTGTCTAATATGATTCGACTAGACGCAATACTTATTCTTAATGGAGCAAACCGTGGCGATTTCTCGGGTTTGCAGTGAAATAAATACTTATTGTTACATTAACTTTGAATGTTGTTTCAATATTCGTTGTTCTAGGATCCTATAAATCCCTCAGAAATTGTGATAGTAATACGTTCAATAATCCCGGGAGGTACGGCAGATCTGGAAGGTACCATTTTACCAGGCGATAGACTCCTCAAGGTGAATCAAATTGACGTGAGCAGAGCTACCTTGGATCATGCGGTGAATGTCTTGAAAGGAGCTTCAAACGGAACTGTGATCATTGAAGTAGCCAAGCCAATTATGTTGGCTGGGAACGGTACTATATCGCATGGGAGTGAGGTAAGTATTATCAAGATAAATGGCAAGAAGTAATAGTCCACGAACTATTTGGCATTTGCTCGGAAATGTATTCTGATTCATTTTTTGCTTATTCTTTCTTAAAAGGGACCCCTTTTAACGAAACTTCTTATTTGAATATTGCCGCGTCGGAAATTGCGCCAATAATTGTTGAACCAATTTTCTTAAATAAGTTTCACGGCAAGGCTTTTTTCGCCTCGGACGTTTTCTAGGTTCTTTTTTGGTAATTCTTAACAACAAATATTCTTATGAACTTTGATTATCTAAAGTTTGAGAAATAAACGAATTGATATTCGAAAAAGTACAAAATGTGCTGCCATATCGGATTTTTCGATTATTGAAAAGAGCGTAAAATGTGCAGCCTAGTGATGTCTCACAAGTGTATAAAATATTGGAGTAACATCGAAATATCATCACACGTAATTTAATGTATACACTTTTTTCTAAGAAGGCCATGATTTATTTGTCAGAAAATAAAATTAATAAGTAACGCAGTTTTTTTCATCTAAGCAGGCTCTGACTTTGACGTTAAATAATTCAAAATATTTAAATTGTGTTTTAATAAGTAGTAGGTACGTTTTCTCTCATTAAAGTCATAAATTTGACAGAAAAAGTGTCAAAACCTGTTCAAAATGGCCGGTATTCCCTACTCAAATGAGGAAAAGTTTGACATTTAAAAAAGACTATTGAGACATTTCATACATGCTATCTTATCTTTCTTAAAAAAATGACCGAATAATGTCACATTTTGACAGCTGTCAAATTAACCGTTTGGGATTTACTGGCAAAAAACAAATTCCGCCATTTTAGGTTTTTCGCTAATATTTTCAAAATCAATGACCGATCATAAATCTGAAGCCGGCTATCTAAGGCACTGAGTTTCCTCTAAAACTTCACCCATTTAACCTTTGCTGTAGGTCTAACAGGACCCGAGATCCCTGTATAGAGAAGCGAATCTGGGACGCACTATGCTGTACTCATACACACATTTTGAGCCTACTCCGACATCTATGGCGTAGTACCTTCTTGCCCGACGGAAAAGTGACCTACCAACTGCATGCTGGGCAAATTATTTCTTAGAGTTTTAAACGACAATTTTGCATTTTCAGGATACAGAAGATGACCAACTAACCTGTCTAGACGATTTCCAAGAATGTATCGAAGATTTTCAAGAATGTTTGGATACTGTCCATATTTGTATCGACGGAGACGATGACTTGCCCTTCAATCACTCACCATGCACCTCCACTTTCGAGGAATATGGGAGAAAATCGCCGAAAAAGAAACAAAATTTTATCCAGGATGTTGATTTTTTAGAGTTGGGCAAGGAGGATCAGAATTTTGGTAAATACATTTTATATTATAAACGAAGAACACACGGGAAAAACGATCTAAGTCACTTTTGACAACTTTTGGGATAAATCAGTTTTAAAGTTTGAAATTGTCCCGTTATTACATACTGAAACAATTAAATTATCTATGTGTCTCAACTAGGAGATTTATTATCGTTTTAACATAACTAAAGCAGGTATTAGAACAAATGAAACTACACAAAATAAAAGGAAAAAAGGATAGGAAGTATATCAAAATTTGTTTGAAGTTCTTATCAAGTAACAAAGTAAAGTGTGGTTTCTTTATAGCGCCGGCAACGAAGAAAATGCTTTAGTTTGCATAAATCAAAATGGATAGTAAACTTACGTCAAATTTATCATTGCGACTATTGGTATCTTTGTCGGCAACTCTATGTAGTATTTTTGATGTACTTCTTCAACGAATTTCCTTAGGTCCTGTAGCTGGAGGTATTTTCTCTTCATTATCGGGATGGCCTGCTTATATAACAATTTTGGGAATCCGTCCGAAGTCAAATTTGGGCCCGCAATAATGAAGCTATGTCGTGGTCCGTTATAATTTTCTCTTGTTTCTAATGTTCTTGGATGTCCATGGCTTATGCGAATTTATTCTTAACGGTCTTGTGGAAAATGGGCACTTCCTCTCATAGGATGGTGCTAAAAAATCTGTCAAGGCGAAAAACATATCTTGCTTACATTCTACGACATCAAATGGTCGTGGTTTGCATCTGGCGTTTTTAAAAACTGCTACCCATTGTTCTGGGATATCAAATTCACTTTTTTGATTGATTAGACCAAAGTCCTTATCACATCAAGGTATGAATGACATCTTATAGGAAATGTGACTATCACACAGTCAAAGCGTTTTTTTTATGGACCAAGAAATGCAAAGATCTTATCAGGGTATAATTTTTGATTTGGCCAGCACAGGAATCACAAAAGATCTCTAAATGTCGTACTCCTGAGTCAAGAATATTAAAACAAAAATGGTTCAAAAGCGATACATCGTCTGACTCTCTTTTAGCAATATTTTGCGGGTATGTGTAAAAAATAGATTGCCCTGATGAAAGGATATGGATATTAAAGCTTACGACCGTCAATTGCCGTTTATAATAAACGTCATTAGTTGTAATATTCGGCGTTGGTAGATTCTTTGGATAATCCATTGTTATAGCTTCATGGCTCAGTTGTTTTCGGGAATTTTTCTAAGCATTACGTTTCCTTGTGTAAAAGTTTTCCGCTTTAAGTTTGTGAAATTTGTGTTCAGCAATAGCTCTCAGCCGTTTTTCTATATCTGACTTGTTTTCTTGGTTTTTAGCACCAATTTTTTTTAGTTGAGCTTGCAAGGAATATTTTTTGACTTTAACTTCGTCACAGTATCTGAATCCAATGTTGAATTTTGTGGTGAAAATTAGTCTGTAAGATTCATAACTTATTTGATGACTACCTACGATTTGAAAGTTATACAAATTTTATATTCCAGTTTCTGTAGTATACACAACTCACCTCTCATATAGTCAACTGAGCTGCCCTGCCTTTGAAGACCACTTTTTATTGTTATTAGTCTCCTGTTTGTTATTTCATGTGCTTGCTGACACACTAACATTTCATGGAATCCATCATTCAACTCATTTCGAATCTTTATTTTGTAACGAAATGGATCTCAAATTTGCATTATCTTCACTCTTCCGTGGCCGACGTCTTCTAGTTGGCAGCATAGAAACTAACCCAGCTAAATGTCTGTTCTGCGCTCATCGCTCAATTTTCGAAAACAACGATTTTTACAGTTACAAGGATTCCTAGTCTCAAATGTCTGGTTTCGGACATGTTTCTCAACATCTCTTACACGACCACAAGTCTTTCTCTTTCGTGTTTTATTTAAGACGTCTGTCAAAGGGATAGAGTCGCTCTCACTACTGGACACTACTGAACATGGTAATACGGCTTCCTTCTTTGCTCGACTATCGGACTTGAATCGGTTATCCGTAAATTGGGATGACTTAGGCCCGTATCGTCAGTCGTCCCTACAATTGTAGGGCGCCTTTATGGCCTCCTTGATTGTCATAGTTTTCTACTGCTCCGTGTCAGCGCTCTATTTTGAGGTTATGTCACAAACATCTATTTGTATCAAATTGTGCTTACTTTTGAGTTATATCATGTTTTATCAGCCTGAAATTTCCTACAATTTAAAAGGAAAACATATCTCTACAATAGGAGAGCGCTGACGCTGACACGGGACAAGTGTAATCTAGAAATTTTTAAAGGAGAGAAAGAAGTATGACAATCGAGGAGGCCATAAACGCGCCCTACAATTGTAGGAACGACTGACGATACGGGCCTTAGATCGCTCTTTCATTGTACGCTCATTTTTAAACGCAAATATAAGGGATTTCGATCGGTCTTTCAATGGTTCACTATGGAAGACATACATATTCGTAAATTAAACTACCGTTTGGCATAGTAATCCCGATTTTCGATATTTTGGACTTGGATCGTTTTTTCCGTGTTCTCTTCAAATGGTTTGATTCAGTTTTTGCTGATCGTACTACTTAAACTTTATCGTTTGCCTGAGTTTGTCTGATTTGGCTATAATATATGGTAACTGCTGCTAGACCTGATGAAAGCGTCTATGCATGTTTTCCTTACGTTTTATGCTCTTTAACAATAATTCAACGATGATGGCCCAAAATTATTTGAGGAAGGGTTTTTCAATTTTTGATTTTACAATCTAAAATGAAGAAAATCTTTTAGTATATCAGCATACCTACATATTTCTGAAAATATATTTTTTTAGATAGTATCGAAACGGAATTGACGAATTTCAACAAACTGCATGTAGAGAATAACATCGCGAATGACAGCGATCTTGATTTGAGCTACAAAAGTATAAACGAAACCATAATCAAAGTTGAAAATAAGAAAAACCTGAATAAAAATGGATCTTGCAGGGCTGATAGTCTGACACATTCAGACAAGGACGGGTGAGTAGAGCTACTGAAAATATTTTGCTCTTTGGAAAGACGCTAGTTTAGGTTGGTTTTGACTTATTGAACTTATTTGTGTTGTTGTTTGCTCAGTCGTTGGTATCTTCAGAAATAATTCAAGAGCTTTTCTAAGTATAAAGATGACGACTTTGTTTTACTAATTGCAATATGATGGTTGAGATATTATATTTTATCAATAATGCCGACAAATTCTTATGGATAATATGGACAAATATATGAGAGAAGCTATAGTCAAGAAAATAGTATGTGAAAGAGTGAATCCTGGTTTTCACAGATATTTAAGTAGTAGTGCGATAACCACTGCATAAAATGTTTAACAAACCCAAAGTGAAAATAGTTAGAAATAAACAAAATCAAAAAATTAGCGTGTAGCAGTTCTCGGGAGGGAAAAGAAAAAATACTATGATAATAAGATTGATAGCAGTAAATCTGTCAAAAAGATTCTAAATGATTGTTTCAATAGAATTGGATAGACATTATCATTATTGGTAAATAATTATCTAGTACATGGTGAATTTCCATCAAAATTAAAGTGTTGAGTAATGACTCATGGGCCAAAAGTTAAACATTCAGAGCTATATACAAATATGCAGCCGATTGATGTCTTGCCAGATGTCGAGAAGCTGTTAGGGATAATATACGAACAACTCATTGAATTCGTTGAAGAAACCAATATTTTTAGACTTCAAAAGGGCATTTGAGACTATATATAGGGAAACACTGTTAAAGAAATTGCATCATTATGGTTTTAAAGGATGAGTAATAAACATTTTATAATATTATTCAGCAAAAAGTAAAAAAAATAAAGTTGGAAATAATATGTGAAGAAAATATATCAGTAGGTACAAATGATATCTCTGACATTTTAGAGCAGCACTGCAAAATTAAATTTTTGTGGATGATACATTGATATGCACAGCAAAAAAACATTTTGACACTGCTTTAGACGTATTACGTAGTGATATTTAAATAGAATATGAATTGGTTAAATGTTAATAAACTCAACCAATAAAACAAAATGTCAACAACAATACAATTAGGCTCATGATTGATGAGGAAAAAATTGAAGTAGTCGAATCATTCAAATATCTGGGTATGTATGTGGACAGTAAACTACTGTTTCAAGAGCATTACGAATAAATACATTATTTAAAAAATATCAAAAAACATGAATTACATCTACAGAGTTTCCCATAATCCCAGAATGTATTTCGAAAAAATTGTGTATAACACTATAATTCTTCCTCATCTTTTATATTGTTCAACCATCTTGTTTACAGAAAATGACAACATATTTTCATTTATTACCCCACATTTAGAAATCTTTACAAAATTAAATAGTCATTATCATAATTACGAAACTAGAGGCATTATAGATTTTTATCTGCAAAATTGTAATAGTAGCACAACTAGCATCCTGTATTTCAAAAGGGAGTAGTTGAATTTAATAACTTGAATAATGCTACACAGTGTAAGAATCTAAAAATGTTTAAGATGAAATTAAAAATGTAAAATTACTGAAAATTGATTCAACAAAATGTGTAAACGAATAATTATACAAACCTGACATTGTAGCATTAATGCTACATGAATCTTCAACAAAGATAATAATCATTTGAGCTTTTTGTATAAAATACGTCTCACGACACATTCACAATGCTTTTAATGATTAACTACTGTTTTCCAGATATGATACATGTATAGAAGAATCGTTATCGGAAGATGTAACAACAAAAGTCAAAAGCGGTACAATCCAATCAAACTTTGATGAGTTTAAGACCGAGCCTCATCATACAGACAAAATCGAGCGTAACAACGATCATGTCAAATCAACGAGTCAATTATTGAATCTAAAAAAAGAAGAAGAAAAGGAAAAAGTTTTGCATTTGCTAGGAAACAAACAGGTGGAACCTAATGGAAAAGCTGTTGCTTTTGTAGAAGACATATCAGTTATAGAAGATCCGGTACATGTTACTGATGAAGTTGGAGAGATAAAAATGGCACAGCTTTGCATAAATCCGAAAGGTATGTATTGTTTTTGATAGTTCAGACATCTGTCTGGTGCTATGTGTTTCTACTTCCCTAATTATTCTAATCGTGGAAAATTTCGAGAACGAGATAATGATTTATGACATGTACTCGTATATCACGAAAAATCATGTCCCTCATTTCCGTCGGTCTGTCTGTCAGCCTGCCTGTCCGGTAATCCTTGGCCCGTCTATAGCTTGATAATATTTTCACACCCGATTGCTAAATGCAAGGATGAAAAAGCTTTGTAGTTTTTCAGAATCGGACCAAAGGCGGCAGAGAAAAAAGCCAAATACAAAAAAAAAAATAAAAACCGCTCAAATCTTGTTTTTTTTTTAATTTATTTATTTCCAACAGGTGAAACCCAATTACAGCAAACGCTTAAAAAAATAACAATTAAAGAGACATGGTTCTTGGACTTAAATCTATAGTATCACACATTCTAAATAAGATTGGATGATCTGTAGCAGTTAATAATCGATGCACAACTGTCACTGTAAATATCACACGATTCAGTAACACTGTTCATGACGCAGCACATGAGATTAATTGGCGATTTTGTCATAACATTTTTACGGCCAGCTTGATAATAGAATGCCGTTTGTTGTCGACTCCCTAGCCTTGGAACGCGGAAACATATTTTTTCAAGTAAATTTTGACAGTCAATTTTATTGTGAATGAGGCCATACAAAAATGACAAAGCAAATATGTTTCGTCTTGTTGACAGTGAATCCAAATTGAAAAACTCTAATAGGGCACTATGGTCACAACCTTTTTCTGGATAAGAACCTGTGCATTTAAGGTGAAAATACTTTGAAGCTTTACGTTGAATGGCCTCAAGGATCACGACAGAATTTTGGTATATAGGAGACTAGATCAGAGTCGCATACTCCAACTTGTTCCTGACAAAAGTAAAAAATAAAGTCATTAATGTATCAACATTGGAGAAACCCTTCCAGTTTCTGATACAGAAACCAAGTAGTCGAGTGGCAGCCGACGAGATATTGAGTATATGCTCAGCAAACGTTAGCTTGGTATCAAAAATGACTCCAAGGTCTCTATAAGAGGTGCATCTGTCTATAACCTGACCATTGATGTTATAATTATCATAAATTAAATAGTTAACTTTTCTTGTATGAGTCATAACTTTACATTTCGAAACATTCAGACTGAGACAGTTTCGTGAACACCATGCCGAAATTAGAGCTAAGTCATCTTGCAACATGACGCAATCCTCGACTGTCTTGACTGACGTGCAGATTTTAAGGTCATCAGCGAAAAACAAATGGAAACACTTCAGTTCAAAAGACAAGTCATTAATAAATATTAAAAACAATAATTGACCTAGATTTGACCCTTGAGGTACCCCAGACGTGGCCCGATAGTAACTCGACCTATGGCCACCATATTCGACAAATAACCTTCTATCCCTCAAATATGAATTCATGAGCGGCAGCACTGCATCAGACATACCCACTGTTTCAAGCTTATCCAGAAGTGCATAATGATCAACTTGATCAAACGCCTTCTGAATATCTGTGTAGATGACATCAACTTGTCCCTGACCGTCCAGTACTTCAGAAATGTACTGAGTAATTAGAGCCAAGTTGGTGACCGTAGATCTGCCTCTCATAAACCAATGCTGATTAATAGAGACTGCGAGACCCGGCAATTCGACGCACCTGTTAGCCATATTTTACAGATCATAGATTTCCCCGTACATTTGCCTATAAAACTTGACAAATGAATATCAGAATAAATGAACGTTTTCGATCCGCGTACTTCTGCTATATAAGCTCACCGCCCGGCATACCGGTACTTACTGCGCAGTGCGAGAGAGACAACGTTGCCAGATGGACAGGAACTGCTGGTAGGGTAGAGATAGACTGTCTGTCGATTAATTATATGGGCCTGTTTGACTGACTTCTTCCGTTTAATTTCTCTGTTGTACATGTTCGTAAGTGACTTATTCCTGTTAGGATTTAAATAGTTAACCTGCTTGATGCCACTTTTTTCGATTCGGCGAAGTAAAACGGTTAGAAGGTTGCAATAAGAAACTTTTGCAGCACAGTAGTACAATCGTACTGAGGATGAGGATTCAATACTCATGAAAATTTAAGGTTTCATTCTAATAAATGCAAAAGTGTTCTATGGAGCTTTTTCATTATTTTTCAGCTACCAATTTAACAGCAGTGTCGGAGCCTTGTCTGAACATCGAAATATCGAACGCTAGGCATATCTGTCTTGACACTAAGCCAATGGATAATCAACTCAAGTCGTATGACAACAGTCTGGACGTATTGGAGGAAGATGAATTCTTCCTGGTACAGTATCCTACCGTAGGATCCAATGACGTCATGAAGAGCTATAGTGAACCAAATGTGCTGGCTGAGGATAGTCAAAATACGCAGAAATTCGAGTAAGTATGAAGTCAAACCTACAGAAAATAATAACACAAGAGCCCATGGGCTAAGGTCATTCCACAGTTAGCTTTAGAAGACACGTGGATTTCAAAGCTCACAGTATTATGCAGGTGGGGTTATTGGCCAGCACAAAGGGTACTATAAAAGTTTTGCAATACAGATTTATTTATTGACTTCGTTGAAAGTAATTTCTACTACATTCAATACACTTCTCTGCCAAAGCCAGTCCTTAGTCCAGCTCTGCCAAGTTTCACCCGGTACACTCGTTGTCGCTAGCCCTCAGAAGGTCCTCATAGCTAGAAAAGCAGTAATGTTTTCCTCTGCTACTGACGTTAGTGGCCTTCATCCCCTCTCAGCGTCCTCCAGAATGAAATTGCCCCCTTGGAATTCTCTGTATCACCTGTAAGCACTGGTCTATGCTCAAACTACACGTAAAGGTATACCTTAAAACTGGCCTTATCTCACTACGTGACCACGATGCCATAGTCCGCACTTTACATTGTCAATACGAATGAACAACTAAATCAAAATACGTGCTGCTGACGGCTACTATGCACTCATGGACATGTCTTAACATGCAGCTTTCTACGTCCGTTTGTTAAGTCATATTGCAAAACATTTATAATACCCTTTGTACAGCTACTCGACATTTATTTCCTTTCATATTGCTAGCCATACATGGCAGTTAATGTATCTGGAATTTGGATATGCGAAAATGAACTGGGCGTTTCGCTATTTGCTATCCGAGTATTGATACTACACAGTCCTTCTCAAAAAGGTCTTTCCGCTACTTAGCTTTTGAACTGGTTAAGTTAGCAAGCTTGAAAATGAGGTGATGAAGTTGATGCATAAATACCATATTTTAGAGTGAAAGTGGCAGTTCAAAATATTCAAAAAGGTGGTCGTACTCTATCTTGGAAGATTTTTCAAATATAATAGGGGGTCACGCGATATCTCATTTTAGGGCTCTGTATCAGCACTTTATCGTTCTGAAATATGAAATCGCTTTCAAAATCGCGAACTAGAAGGCTGTCTAAGTTAGCGTTTTTGGAGATTGAACCGTTTTCGAGGATCAGGAGCATTCCGACCGATCCAGCGATTTGGATAATGTTCATTCACATACTGAATGACGCCTCTAAAAATGTGTGGTGGTGCCCCGTCATGAAGAAACCACAAATTCTGTCTCCGTTATAATGGCATGTTGTCTAAGGTCTGTTCCGAAAGTTCTGGTAGGTTATTGGCTAGAAAGCTAAGGTATCCTTCTCCTGACAACTTTGAGGGTAGCTCGAAAGGGTCATTACCTGATCGTCAAGAATGCCCGCCCAAATATTTATTTTAAAACGTTGCTGGAAATGACCTTCACGAATGGTATGAGGATTCCCTTGGGCCCACGTGTGAGTAAAAGTACATTCGTCTGTCGCTAGAATGTTTTTGAAAAAATCTGGATTTTCAATGTTTTTGTGCGATAGTCCTACTAGGCGGCCTAATTCCCGAGTGCTGATATCTGCATTGATTTCCATGATATATAAAATGTGTTCCTCCTGCTCTACAGTAACCTGTCTTTCACGAGTGCCAATATTAGTGGGCTGAACGCTTCCTGTATCTCGAAGTCTTTGGCATACTTGCACAAATGTCCTTCTGTCTGGGTGTACCCGTTGGCGAAATCTGTTTCGATAAATTTGAGCTGCAAGATTTGAATTCTGACGAGCTTCACCGTAAACTAACAACATCTCGGCGAACTCTTGATTCGAGAACATTGTAAACAACATTTGATGCCCTATAACTAACCCTGTTACCGTTTGCGATCGATTGCCGGTTCCATAAGGGTGATGATGACCGACGCGCTGTTGTCATGTGTGTTTTAAATATTTAATTCAATGAAATTTACCTACTGACTACAAATTTTGGCTTAACTTAGAAAAACTTAATGCCATTTATTTGTTAATTATCCAATTTAAAAACGTTTTAGATTAGATTATGAAAATTAGTAAGATTGTGGTGATTGTGGTCGATATAAGGCACTTAAAGTTGTAAGCTATAAAGCCATTTAGACAAAAATCTATTGACTTTTGGACCGTGGGTCATATGAACTTTCCGACTTGTTTTGACTCCCCCCTATTACCCATTTCAATAATGACTACCATAACGTTTACACCCTGTATTATATCAAACTTCTCCTTTTGTAAGAGTCTAGCTGGATATGCAAAAAAATATGACACACTTGGTTTAAAAAATTGAAGGATTTTGACAACTTTTTGAATAGAATCTTCCATATTTTATTGCATATTCAAGTATACTTTTGGCAGAGAAAAATGGTATAACATAGATACTATATCATTTTATGAACGATTGACTAGTTATAAGCGACTCGAGGTAGAATAACACTCACATTTGATAGCCTCACAGCTCGCCATTTTGAAAGATGGTAGTTTTATATATCAGGTTTATAAAGTACTAGAAAGGAGCTTCAAAATGTATCATACAACCTCCCATTCCATTCGAAGACTGTTCAAAAATGGCGCCCAGACGCTACTTTTACGCTAAAATATAGCATACATGCATTAACCTTATTGCTCAAATTTCAGCTTGATAACTTGACCGACACGGGTATTACGAATCTCTAAAAGTGACATTATGTCGATTTTTTTACGTTGTATTCGTTTTTTGTGACATGATGTAGGTTTTTCTACAAGGTGTTAACTTAGCACTAGCTGATGGACATGCTGTAAACTCCTTTTTTAGTTGTACGTGTTGCCTAAACTTCACGAGGCTTCAGTTATCAATGTTTGGCTCTGGTGTGATGTAAAACTGCTTCAGAGATGGCATTACTGGAGAGAACGGCAATGCATATGTGCATAGTGAGCATTTGTGTGCTAATAATGTGTTGATAATAATTTCATTAAATTCTTGTTTCAAATACACTTACTTAAGATTCAAAGCTAGAAATTAGTTGCGCATCCACCTTTTCTTATCCATTCTGGAAATTACATATGGACGTTTGCTGAATTTCAAAACTGAGAGAGACAAGAAATAATTGTATTCACTGTGCCCTGTCGAGTTTCAAGTCATATACATGCTAACAGTAATTACACACAACGCGGGCGCGGTGGTGATTTCCCGTAATTCTCCTCAAAGTTTTTGAAAACATAAAAAAAACCTAAGAAAATCCTAATTTATAACTTTGAACATAACCTGTCTTCAGAAAGGACAACATATAAAAAATAATCCGTCGGGCACAGCTAATAGATATACTTCAGTATTGATTTTCTCACAAAGCAAATATCACTGATTTTATACACATGTAGACCAATACACAGAATCATCAAGAAGCGATCTTGCTATTCAACCAACTTTCTTCTCAGATGAAAACTATAAACTACTCGGTTTCATAAAATATATGCAACCAACAATGCGTGCAGTTGAGCTACTCCTCCATAGATGGACGCTCACAATGATCCTACTGAGCAAACATGGAATGACTGTTTCCACCCTAAAAGCTACCTAGTCTGCAAGATGACATTTTATAGTTTTTTTGACGTTTTATGGGTTTTTACGTAATATCCGTGCGGCACTTCTTTTATGTAAAAAACCTAAAAAAGTCAACAAAAAAACCGAGGAAATGTCATCTCGCAGACTAGATAGTTTTTAGTGTGCAAATAGTTCATTCCACGTTTGCTTAGGTGCTATGATCGCAGTTCGCTGACTTTTAAGCAACACGTACAGCTACAAAACGAGTACACAAGTGTACAACAGCTTGTGCTAAAACAACATATTGTAGAAAAATGAAAAAAGAAATGTCAAAAAAACCTACGAAATGTCAAAAAACCGACAAAATGTCACTTTCCAAAATACGTAATACCCGTGCCGTTCAAAAGATGAGTGGAAAGAAGCGGCCTTTTTGAATCTGTGTGTTCTGTTTTTAGACGAAGTACAAAATTCAAACGACGCAGCTACAGAAAATGCTTAAACGAATACTACAACGATTACCAGGATTGCCTAGAGGCTCTTGGAAATCTAAAATCATCGAGAAAGTCATCCATAGCCAACGCAGAACAGGTACTAAACCTTGCCGAGGATAAAACAACAAACATCGCAGAGCAGCGTAAAGAAGAGTTAAGCGACGATGACATTTTCAACAATATCGTTTTGCCAATCAAAAATAGGTCAGCGCCTGACATATTGGATACGAGTTTCGTTACTATGACTTACGATCCTGGGCCTTATTTGGAAGCAACTAGAAGAAAATCTGCTTTTGTTTTTGGAGAACAGGGATATAACGAAATTAGGTGAGTATTGCAACATGTTCAATGTTAAAAGGTATTAGCTTAATTTAAATGGAACGTTTTTTTTTATTTACAAGTTCTTATTACAATTTTGCAGCCGCTAAGTATATTAATACTCGTATCTGAGTACTGGTGCTGTCACTAGACAATGATAAACTGTTCCACATTCTCGCAATATACAACTATAAAATTGAAGAGGCTTGGCTTGCCCTGTGTTCTCCAGATAAAAATTTGGTAGCTTAGCAACCCATCATCATAATCTCCAAGCAAACATTCTAAAGCCATGTACAGATATGCAACAACACCGCGACGAATTCCGCCGCGCTAATGTAGACGGTGAAAAGACGCCGTCGCGAACCTGATTAGCGTTACAGCTCGCTGTTCGGCCCGATCTATGCTCTGTCGGTTTATCAGCGCAAGATCAAAGGAATGGTGCGGCGAGTACCAATGTGTAATTTTGTAATGTACTTAGTACGAAGTGAAATAATTGTTTTTCTTACTTGTATATTTTCCTTTAAAACTTCGATCAATTTACTTTCTAAAATATTTTTTTTTAAATATTTCGAACAATATTTGATGTATAACAGTGAAAATTGGTATACAAGGGTTCGACAAAACGAACCATGGGCATAGTTTTACTGTAGCCGCTAGAGGGCGCTCTCTACTGTACCTGTAGTGTATTAAAATGACCGAAAATTTTTTCTTAGTGCAATTTTTTGCTTTTTGAATAAAAAAACTGATTCTTCGCACTTTTCAACATAAAAAAGCTCTCCTGTGAATTTTCGTTATAGTTAGCCGTTTTTGAGATATTTCGATTTTTAGGGTTCGATGCATTTTTAATTATTTATGATAAAATAACGTTAAAAAGTCAGTATCTCGATAATTTTTAGAAGTAGGCTGTGCCTGCAAATATTTTTGAAATTGAAAGCAGAATAAGGTTAAACGTCAATTAGTAGAGTTAGTTTTGTTGTCTGTTGAAACCTGAAACGTTTTACTGCAATTGTGAATGCACGAAATTTAGTTTCTTTTACCTGTTTTTTTTGTAAGTTTTATAAAAATGCCATTTTTATTCCCCAATCAAGAGTTAGCGGACATTTATTTTGTGTATGCCTTTGTAAATGGAAACGCAGCAGAAGCAGCCAGAGAATACGCACGAAGATTTCCAAACAGACGACATCCAACTCGCTCAGTATTTGTAAGAGTGCATCGCCGAATAATTGAAAATGGTTTTGGAAATCTCCAAAGGGATCAAAACATAAATGTTCGTCAGCGCAGATTTACCCGTATGATTCTGCGTGAGTTTGATAGAGATCCGACCACAAGTGTTAGGAGAGTTTTTGGTGCCTTAGGAATTTCAGCAAGCCATGTTCACCGTGTTCTTAGAAATGACCATAGACGTCCTTACCATTTGCAACCTGTGCACAGACTACAGCCAGGGGACGGAGAACGAAGAATCACATTTTGTCAGTGGATTCTTGATAGAACTGATAATAATAGGGAGTTTTTAAGTAACGTTTTATGAACCGATGAGTCATGCTTCACTGGACGTGGAGTGGTAAATTTTCATAATCAACATATTTGGTCGCGTGAAAATCCGTATGCAGTTCGGGAAAGAAATTTTCAGCATGAATTTATTGTGAACGTGTGGATTGGTAACTACCGTAATCGACTGTTTGGACCCTACCTTTTGCCTGCAAGGTTAAATGCTGCGACCTTCTTGGAATTTTTAAAGGCTGAACATGCAAATATGTAGGATGATGTTATGTTAGATTTAAGAAGATTGGCCTGGTTCCAGCTTGATGGTTGTCCAGCTCATTATTCGAGAATAGTTAGAAACTGGCTGGACGAAAATTATCCAGAACGATGGATCGGCCGTGGAGGACCAGTCGCCTGGCCTCCACGATCCCCTGGCCTAAATCCATTAGATTTCTTTGTGTGGGGATTTCTAAAAGAAAACGTGTACCAGACTCCCGTAACCACAAGAGATATGCTAATAAACAGAATCAGGAATGCATGTGATGAACTAAGGGTTTACATTTCGAGCAACTACTTTAGATTTTGTATGTTTGTCCTAACTATCAAATAGCATTTTAATTGTAAATAATTAATTTAATTTGTTAAAAATAATATTGGAAAATTAAACAAATTAATATTCTGTTTTTTTTGTGTTTATTTGGAGTTAGGAATTATTGCTGTGTTTAAAAACACAATCTAAACGATTATCTTAATTACTTGCAATGCCCAAATCGAAAATGTAAAAAAATATTATTTTCCCATAAATAATTAATAATGCATCGAACCTTAAAAATCGAAATATCTCAAAAACGGCTAACCATAACGAAAACTCACAGAAGAGCTTTTTTATGTTGAAAAGTGCGAAGAATCAGTTTTTTATTCAAAAAGCGAAAAATTGCACTAAGAAAAAAATTTCGGTCATTTTAATACACTACAGGTACAGTAGCGGCTACAGTAAAACTATGTCCATGGTTCGTTTTGTCGTACCAAAAAACCCTTGTATACCAATTTTCACTGTTATACATCAAATATTGTTCGAAATATTTAAAAAAAACCATTTTAAAAAGTAAATTTAAACACCCTGTATTTCGGAAGTCACGCATTTTTCGACCCATGTTTATATAGACTTTATTCATTAATTTTAAAAGTTCTATCGAATCTTCAAGTTATGCAACAATAAACTGAAACACCCTGTATAACTGCGTTTGCCACCATCGTCTCAGACGTCGTCGTCGCCGCTTGTTTTTGGATAATTAGTAGTGAATATAAATATAGGCAGCTGCTGCTACTGCTATATCCATTTCCGCTAGTATTCGTCTTTCTGAAAGACAAACATCAAAATTGGATCGTCAGTTGCAATGTTGTTCGTCAAAATGGGCGCGCTGCGGTCTGTCGCGTGGTTCGGTTCGCGGTGTTGTTACATATCTGTACATGGCTTTATTTCCAAAGGGCCAATCGAAATACGAAAAAAATTAGGCCATCTATCCTGGAAATAACAGGACACCCAGTATAATTTTGAATATTCTAAGAACGCATCTCCTTATACTGCTCTCAATTGAGTGCAGTGGAAGCTCTGATGGATATTCTACTGTGAGAAGGGCCCAGGAGAAGAATAACAGTCAGGCTACGATGAAGGCACTCAGGCAAGGTTACTTGTATTGCAATGCTGGGAGGCTCTCGATAGTCTAGCAGCGAGGCATCTGGTATCGTTGATGTGGGTGTTGGGTCACGTTGGGATAAAGGGCAATGATATGGCGGACGCACTGGCGAAAGCAGGATCAGCGAGCAGGCTTGCTGGTCCTGAACCAGCCCGCGTAAAGACTCAGGAGGAAAATGCCGAAGTGGATTGCTAGACAACACTTTTAGAAATGGAGAAGCATCTCTAGACATCTCCGTCAGGCACGGGATCTCATCATAGGGCCCCAGCGTTAAGGATGGACGCTCTTACCTTTGGATAGCGTATACCTCAGGTTGTTGGTGGGACTGTTGCCTGGCCACAACACAGTGACACGTCACCTGCATGTGATGGGGGTGGCTGAGGATCCCATGTATGAGCGCTGCGGGGTAGAGGAAGCGTCCCCGGTGAATATTCTCTGTTGCTGTGAGGCTCTGAGATACTATAGGCAGACTATACTGAGGTCCAACACTTTGGATTCCCAGAATGTTAAGGAGCTGGGCTGGGACTTAGGGCTATACCGAAGTTTGCTAGAAGGGTCTAGCTTGGGCCTTAGGGAATGTAATGGTCCGCTTATGCTTTTCATGGTGACCAGCACGGGTATATATGTATATATATATATATATATCTCCTCAGTTTTTCGTAATTTATAACTTTGAACATAACCTCCTTTCAGAAAGCACAACATATAAATATCCCGTCATATTCGGCATATTCAGTAATGATTTTCTCACACAGCAAATATCACTGCTTTTATACACATGCAGACCAATATAACATGTACAGGATGTTGATAAACCGTCAACGTGACAAAATTAAAATTCTTCTACTGGATGTTCATAATGTTTCAAGTTTTTATGATAATACAATAAAATAGTCAAATCTAGAATTCCATTAGCTGCAACGATTAAGAATGTCAGAAAAAATCACTAAATTGTTTCACAATGTGTCAGCCACTCTGTTTATTCAGGTGTGTCTACTTGAAACAAGTGAACATTCCTTTTTCACTTTTGCTCGAAATCCTTATTTTTCAAGATATAACATGAGGCATGAGAAAAATGGCGACATATTCTAAATTTGCCTTTTTTAAGAAATGTTCATCGGAGTGGCTCATATGCATATTATATTATTACACAGTATTTTGAATACCTCCAATAGAAAAAAGTAGAAAACAGGAAAGATCCACCTCGAAATGTAATCCGCATGGATTGAAATGCCACTTTGACTGGACTAGACGGCTAAAATATCAAATTGTATTTGCTTCCTGACATTGTATATAATTATCTAGGGATTAATAATATACCTACTGCTAGCCTCATCAAGTTATGAGTATTGATGTTTCTGCCCTAAATAGGTACTCGTTCATGTACGTAGGTAAATGGATTAGATTTCCAGTCTGGACATTGTAAGGGTTCTCCTATATGGAGGTATACACGTGAAAAAATCTCAGAACTTATATGTTCTACTAGCCATAGCTTAAAACGTAATTAAGTATATAGCAGGCTTTGGTAGAAGTTGAAAATGACAAAAGTGCATCATACTGTCAACGGACATTATTTATATCATTTTTTTCACATTATGTAGGTTTTACTATCAAATGTCACCTTTGTACTAGCTGACATTAACTTCATCTTATATCTTTTCAATTATATAGGTTTTTTACGTAATAACCCTGCCGTAACATAGGCGCATTATATCATGCCCTTCCCTCATATCTCATAGTATGTTGAACTAATTTAAAATTGTCTTTAAATTTTCGAAAATCAGATGCTATGTTTTTCGGATGTTACATAACAATGTAACATACACATTACGAAAAACTATGTCACTCATTTCCGTCGGTCTGTCTGTCTGTTGGTATGTCGGTCTGTCCGCCAATCTTACGACTTGGGTAACGCTCGGATTAAGCATATTAACATATTTATACGCTCCCAGTTTAGCCATTAGCTCTTAAAGCTATACAGGGTGTTTCAGTTTACTGTTGCATAACTTTAAGATTCGATAGAACCTTTAAAATTAATGCGTCTATATAAACATGGGTCGAAAAATGCGTGGCTTCCGAAATACAGGGTCTTTAAATTTACTTTCTAAAATAGTTTTTTTTAAATATTTCGAACTATATCTGATGTATAACAGTGAAAATTGGTACACAAAGGTTTTTTGGTACGACAAACCGAACCATGGGCATAGTTTTACTGTAGCCGCTAGAGGGCGCTCTCTACTGTACCTGTAGTGTATTAAAAAGACCGAACATTTTTTCTTAGTGCAATTTTTTGCTTTTTGAATAAAGAAACCGATTCTTCGCACTTTTCAACATAAAAAAGCTCTCAGTTACAGTTTGCTGTTTTTGAGATATTTCGAATTTTAAGGTTCGATGCACTTTTAATTATTTATGATAAAATAATGTTAAAAAGTCAGTATCTCGATAATTTTTAGTAGTAGGCGGTGCCTGCAAATATTTTTGAAATTGAAAGCAGAATAAGGTTCAACGTCAATTAGTTGACAGTTAGTTTTGTTGTCTGTTGAAACCTGAAACGTTTTTTTGCAACTGTGAATGCACGAAATTTAGTTTAGCTTTTACCTGTTTTTTTTTGTAAGTTTTATAAAAATGCCATTTTTATTCTCCAATCAAGAGTTAGCGGATATTCATTTTGTGTATGGCTTTGTAAGTGGAAACGCAGCAGAAGCAGCCAGAGAATACGCACGAAGATTTCCAAACAGAGGACATCCAACTCGCTCAGTATTTGTAAGAGTGCATCGCCAAATAATTGAAAATGGTTTTGGAAATCTCCAAAGGGATCAAAACATAAATGTTCGTCAGCGCAGATTTACCCGTATGATTCTGCGTGAGTTTGATAGAGATCCGACCACAAGTGTTAGGAGAGTTTCTGGTGCCTTGGGAATTTCAGCAAGCCATGTTCACCGTGTTCTTAGAAATGACCATAGACGTGTCCTAACCATTTGCAACCTGTGCAAGGACTACAGCCAGGGGACGGAGAACGAAGAATCACATTTTGTCAGTGGATTCTTGATATAACTGATAATAATAGGGAGTTTTTAAGTAACGTTTTATGGACCGATGAGTCATGCTTCACTAGACGTGGAGTGGTAAATTTTCATAATCAACATATCTGGTCGCATGAAAATCCGCATGCAGTTCGGGAAAGAAATTTTCAGCATGAATTTAGTGTGAACGTGTGGATTGGTATCTACCGTAATCGACTATTTGGACCCTACCTTTTGCCTGCAAGGTTAAATGCTGCGACCTTTTTGGAATTTTTAAAGGCTGAACATGCAAATAAGTGGGATGATATTATTAGATTCAAGAAGACTGGCCTGGTGCCAGCTTGATGGTTGCCCAGCCTATTATTCGAGAATAGTTAGAAATTGGCTGGAGGAAAATTATCCAGAAAGATGGATCGGCCGTGGAGAACCAGTCGCCTGGCCTCCACGATCCCCTGACCTAAATCCATTAGATTTCTTTGTGTCGGGATTTCTAAAAGAAAAAGTGTACCAGACTCCCGTAACCACAAGAGATATGCTAATAGACAGAATCAGGAATGCATGTGATGAAATAAGGCCTTATTTGAATAATGCTATACCACGTTCGATCATTCGTAGATGTGAATTGTGTATTGAACAATTGGGTTTACATTTCGAGCAAGTACTTTAGATTTTGTATGTTTGTCCTAACTATCCAATAGCATTTTAGTTGTAAATAATTAATTTAATTTGTTAAAAATAATATTAAACAAAATAATATTCTGTTTTTTTGTGTTTATTTGGAGTTAGGAATTATTGCTGTGTTTAAAAACACAATCTAAACGATCATCTTAATTACTTGTAATGCCCAAATCGAAAATGTAAAAAAATATTAATTTCCCATAAATAATTAAAAACCATAATACTCATATCAGGAAAAAATATTATTAGAAGGTGAATCAAAAACTAACTATAAAAATATACAGGGTGTTCCATTTGAAAATTTTGAGAAATTGTTTACTTTGCGTTCTTGACCACACCGTATAAACTATTTGAAACAGGAAGCGGAAGGACAAAATATGGAATGATGAAATTTTTTTGATGCAAAAATCAGTACTTTAGCTGAATGAGTTGCGAACATGTGAGTTGTCAACGTTGAGTGTTTTTTTTTTCAACAGATTGTCCAATATTTCAACAATCTGCGCATAAAACCTTATAGTATGTTATATCAAATTGCTCCGTTTGAAAGGGCCTATCCAAATTTGCAACAAAATAAAGGGCATACCATTTAAACACATGTAGGCTTGGGTCACCACGTAGTTATGAATCACTCTGTAGAGATAAAAGTACAGTGTTTGTATTTAATCTTGAGTAAAACCTGATTTATCAATCTAGCCCACACCAAAAACTTACCCTGTATATGTAATTTGAAAACGTCCTAATTTGACGTTTCCTGAATTTAAATAAGTATTGAATTAAACCTTGCGGTTGTTTTCTATGATTTAGTCTGTATATTTTGACTAGCTTCAGACACCTGATTTTATCTATCAACTGAACGAGCATTCGTCTAAAAATACAACATAAACATTTACAGCACTACCTAAATACTCTTAGAACAAGTTTACATGGAAAATCTCATAAACATTTTAGTTAAATTGCAACATTCAACACTTCTTTCACTGAGTATGTGAACTTGAGCGAGAAAGTTTTAGTGTGTTTCCATAAAATGTGCGTTCGACTGTTCGTAACTATGTGCATATGTGTTTTGAATGATATAATTAGAAAGTTGAACAGTTTCGTGTGAGTATCGTTTGCTAGTGACATTTATAGAGTGTACCAAAAGGAAAGCAATGAAGCTAGAAAAACTGTCACATACGACTAAAACTTCTGAAATGCCAAGTAGTGTTCTCTTAGGCTTAACCCTCAGAATGCGGATCCACTAAACGGATTTTCGAGATTTTTATTAAAATAAACCCAAGTAGTCTTGCATAAACTTAGATGAAAAACAAAGGGCACTTGTGGGCATGTCTGCAATAAAGCAGCATGTGAATGTGCATCGCAAACACTGAAGTGAAAACTAACACTCTTCAATGTACGAGCCCCTTCCCACTTCAGTTGCCCCAATTATTGAAATCTTAGTTTTTTTCTTATCAAACACAAATAATAAAAATGTAGCAGGGTGTTATAGGTTTAAAATATTAACAATGAATATTTTGATAATATATAGTAGAAAACACCAACTTTATCACTCCCTGATCAAATTTGCAGCATAAAAATAACACATGTTGCAATTACAGCATATCAACCTATTTTCATTTCTATGCAAAATAAGTCTATAACGCATAGGTGGCTGTAAAAAATAAAAGCCATGAAAATTGTTTTTATTAATCACAGCTGTCATAATACGTTTAAAATAGTTTTGGGTAGTTAAGGTTTTCAAAATGGGTAGAGGAAAGGTTATTAGTGAGAAAATTCGGTTACTGATAATTAAATTTTTTAATTCTGGGAAATTAAACTAAGAAATTGCAACTTTGTTAGACTTATCATGGTATAGTGTGAGAAATATTGTTAGAAGATATAACGTAACTGGTGCAGTTAATATTAAGCCACGATATGTGAAAAAAAGTAATATCACAAACACCGACCGAAGAGCATTAAGAAGAATAATCGTGAAAAACAGGCGTGCCAATTATTTACAATTAAGTGCTCTGTGGAGTGACGCTGTTAGAAGGAGAATTTCGAGGTCCACAACTCATAGAGAGGCCCACAAACTGGGATTTAGCACTTGCAATTAAAGTTTTCTTATAAAAAAAGTGAAGTAAAAACCCTAAAGTTGCACAACTTGTTTATAGGCCAAAGAAAAGCCACTATTAACTCCACTGCAAAAGAGAAATCGGCTTAAATGGGCTAAAGAACATAGACAATGGACACCTCAACAATGGTGTGCAATACAATGGAGTGATGAGGCTCGATTCGAAGTTTGTGTTGGTGACAGTTGCAGTAGAGTTATTCGCAAAAAAAATGAAGCATTCCATGTTGACTGTCTGAAGAGAAATGTAAAATTTTCAGCATCCATTATGGTCTGGGGCAGTATGTCATCAAAAGGAGTAGGAAAACTTCATTTTATTGATGGAAATGTGGATACAAACAAATATTTGGCAATTTTGGAAGAATCGCTTTTACCAGTGATGGAAGAATGTTTGACATCCGGCCAAGATTTTGTGTTTCAGCAAGATGTTGCAGCGTGCCATACCTCAAAAAAGCCTATAAAATGGATGGAAGAAAATAATGTACCACTTTTGAAATAGGTTTCTAGCAGTCCATATCTGTCACCCTTTGAAACTTTGTGGCACGAGATGAAAAAGGTTCTACGACAACATCCTGCTCGTACAATCACTGAACTGAGACAAACGCTTCAAGAAATATGGGATTGTTTTACACCAAATTTTTGCCAAAACTTTGTTAACACTACGCCCCAAAGAATTTCAGCCGTAATAAAAAATGATGGTGATGTTACCCAATGGTAATCTTTCAATTGTTGCTATAGGTCTAAGTGATTTCAAAAATGTATTTTTTACGACTAGAGTGTATCTAAAATGTTTTTGAGAAAATAAATTGTTTTAGAAGTGAATAGTTTCGTCATGTTTAGTTTATAAAGGCATATTTTGGTACATGGTATATGCTGGTTCTTGTAGGTGGCTTCTATTTGTACTTTTCTTTCCATCCTTGTATTCGTTTGGGTTTCACCCATCTCCAGATGTGATGGGCATATGGTTTCACTTTGGTGTTTTCGATGCACATCAATTTGGGCCTGGTAATGCAAATAACAAGAAACGTACGTCGCTCGGGTCACCAGTCCTTCTATTTCTGCTACGCTTTATGACCTGCCTTTTCTTCCCTAAAAATAAAAAAAAACATATGCCAGATGTAAACGACTTGAAACCAATAACCATCAATTACATTGTAACGCTCTTTCTCATAAATTACCTGGTTGCTGTAAATACAAGTCTGTGAATGTATACAGGTTATATCCAGCTGAATTACCCCAGGGGCGGCGCTATCAAACTTTAATAGAGATTTTTGAATTTCACATAACCACGCCACTGATTTCTTTGAGGGTATGATCAAGGAAATTTAATACGAATAAAGAATCTGCTTGCCTGTTAATAACCAATTTCAGAGTCTCCGACTATAAAAATATAGGATTTGATTTTCAAAAAAAAATTTGAAAAAACGATTAAATCTTTACTTGAGTCGATAGAACGGTCGATATAATTTAATGTTTAAAGATTATTTCATGTAAATGTTGGCCGCGGCTCCGCTTTAGATGGCCCATGCGCAAGGTCCAATTTTGGCACACTCTCTCCAACATATCGGCCGGTATCTCACGAATAAATGCTTCAATATTGGCTTCCAGTGCGTCAATCGTTGCTGGTTTATCCCTGTAGGCATTAGCCTTAACATGGCCATCACACGATCTAGGCGGCCAATTGACGGGCCCCAAACGTGAGATAAACTGTTCACCGAACTCGCCTCTCAATAGGGCCATTGTTTCGTGTGCGGTGTGGCATGTGGAACCGTCTTGTTGAAACCACATGTCAGCCAAGTCCAGCTCTTCTATTTTGGGCAAAAAAAAGTTTGTTATCATCGCACGGTAGCGCTCGCCATTCACAGTTACGTTCCGGCCATTGTCGTCTTTGAAGAAGTACGGCCCGATGATGCCACCGGCCCATAATCCACACCAAACAGTGATTTTTTCGGGATGCACTGGTAGCTCTTGCAATGCTTTTGGCTGGTGTTCACTCCAGATGCGGCAATTTTGCTTATTAACGTACCCATTCAACCAGAAATGAGCTTCGTCGCTGAACACAATTTTTCGATAAAAATGTGGATCTTCCTCCAACTTTGCCAGCGCCCATTCACCAAATTGGAAACGTTGTGGGAGGTCGTGTGGCTTCAATTCTTGCACCAGCTGTATCTTATAAGGTTTTACACCCAAATCCTGTCGCAAAATTTTCAGTAACAGAGGCCCAATTGCTGCGAACGGCGGCGAATCGACATTTCACGGTAATCACTAACACTGGCGGATACAGCCGCAATATTTTCTTCAGTCCTCACTCTACGTCTGCGTGTTGGTGGTTTAATGTCCAATAATGTAAACTGGGTTCGAAAGTTAGTCACAAGCTTCCGAATAGCTCCCTCAGGAGGCCGACCAAATTGCTCATAAATTGGAAGCAGTGCCCGATGCACTCTCTTAAACGAGCTTGAATTTTGATAGTAAAATTCAATAATTTGCAAGCGATGTTCATTCGTAAGTCGATTCATGGTTAAATTATAGACCAAACTGAACAAGTTTGACAATGACACAAGACACGATTCACGCGTCATCTGTCAAAAACAGTGTTGCCAAAAAGATACTAGCAAGAAAATCACCCATTATAAGAATATAACCCGTATTTGTGTAGTGAATATGTTTCAGTCAAAAACTGTGAGTTTTGTTGTTTTCCTCGTCTCCGACTCCAATTACAGCGATCCAGGTGAATTACTACATTTCTGTTTAATCCTGAGGATCTTTCTTTTGCCGAATTTTTGTAATATTTGCTTATAAGAAGAAGAAAATATTTCCTTGTCTAAAGGTTGCTTGACTGCACTGAGAAAGAAATCGTTGGCGTGCTTAGCTAAGCCCCAAAATACTCTAATAAAATATGATAAAGTAAACAAAATGAAAGCGAATACCCTGTATTTCAGTAAGACGCCGTAAAACACATACGTTTGTTACATGAACTTTTTTAATCAGTTTAATAAAAATCATAGATCTGAATAATCGTATACATAGAAAACGAAAATTTCTAAAAAAATAAAACAACTGAATAAACATTGCACAAGATTCATAGATAAACTTTTTGATTTGTACTTCTCTAAGGCACTAAGAATCTCAAAAATCCATTCATGGACGGGGATTTTAAGGTTTTCAATTTTTGACATCTGGAGATTCTATTGTGACTTTGCCTCAAGAAGAATTTATATATTTATGTGTGAAAAATATTGGAAAGTGAGCAAGTGGATATTGAAAATTTAAGATTTATAGTTATTTCTATGTACCACATAAAATATTCGTACATTAACCTATTGAATTTAAAAACTTTGGATTTCTCAAAATTTCGTGGAATACACTCTAAAATTGGCTAGCTCATACAAAATTCAAAATACGCCTTTTAGGAACAAATTAGTATAGAATGGAAAGGATATAAAAAACGAGGTGCAGTGATATTTTTTTTGCAAAAAGTCAAGCACTGTCGATTCTTAAATTATGTTTACTGAAAAGATCATAACAGTAAAACAAAAGTGGTAAATATTCAGAAATTCTAAAAGCTATACATTTACTCTATTAAAGACGACAAAAAAAGCCGCTCGAAATATTATCACAGGTCCATGAATTTGATTTGAATAAAAACTCGCTTTAGGGTATGGATCACCTTATTAAGAATAGTTGCAGTGTGTGATTATCTTTAGATGATACCACACATGTTATTAGTTAACAGGATTAATTCCAGTCAATATCGGAGAGACTTGGTAAGCTTTGCAACGACACAGTTTTTCATTCAATGTGTCGAAAGTAGAATGTAGAAAAATGACGCGCCTTAAGAGTGATAGGAGAATATATTGTGCCAGGTTTTGTAGTATATTTTAAGTGATTTTCTTTGATTGTGTTATACAGGTGAGCTTTGCATGTTTTTATGAAATGGACAGCTCTTTCGGAACTTCCGAAACCTTTACGATCTGCTTGAATAACACAAAACTACTTTTGCTCAGATGGGCTCCATAATACGATCTCTCCATACAAAGCTGAAGGTCAGGAACTGCTGGATAATATGTTATTTGATTCTAGTGTAGAAGTAGTCATAGCATTTGTTTAGGGCTAAGAAGTACTTTTTCCACACAATATCCTCATTCTGTAAAACATGCAGATGATAATTAGCCTAGAGTACTGCTCACACGTTTTGGGTTCTGCCGCCCCGACTACATTGTCATACTTGATGCTGTCCAGAGAAGGGCTATTTGACTGGTCAATGACATTACTCTAACGGACAGTCTCTCGCCTCTCCATGATGTCGCCGCGGATTGAGCTTTTGCCAAACGGACCTGTCAGACTTTGTTTCTAGGTATCGAGATTGTGGGGGCTTTCCAAATACTGCCAACCTTAGGAAGTTAAAAAATCCAATTAACAAGGGTAACATGGGGTAACACTGATACCCACTTAAGACAGATAAAACCTAGTGTAGGATCATGGCCACATCCTATCAGACTGCCACGAGAGGAATGGGTGCGCATACATCGCTTACGCTTTGGCCACACACGTCTTACACATGCACATCTTTTGCTCGGAACAGATCCGCCCTTGTGCACTGGATGTAACTCTTTACTCACTGTACGCCACATTATCTGCACATGTCCGATATTGTCCCAATATCGAGTGATCTATGGACCATTTGATAACCTGACAGAGAGTCTCACACAACCAGAAAAACTGAAAAACGTCATATCATTCTTAAAAGTATCTGGTTTCTATTCGAAGATCTGACCTAATGAACTTTTTGGAAATGAACCATTCTAATTTTTGTGTATCTTATTCTCAACTGAGATTAAATAAATCTTATGTAACGATGATTTTGCATCATACCTACCTTATCTTAGTGTTGTCATCTGGAACTAAAAGAAATATGTAGCAATAGAATTTGTATAAATCGAAATACTTACGTGAACGCAAACAAGATCGTGAAATGCAGATAATGACCACACAAAAAGAATTAATATACGTATTAAGGAATATATGCCTGACAAATTTAGTCGTGTAACATTTCCCAGAGATTATCTTTTGTTGCTAAAAGAATCTGAAAGTAAATGACAATAGTATATCCTTTTCGATTATGGAATTTGCATATTTAGTTTTTTAAAAATGCGACATTTACCACTTAGACATGTAAGAGATTATATATTATATTTATATATTATTGAATACGGCTAATAACCATAGAAGTTGACGCCGAGTAAAAAAAAGGTCTTTTTGTAATCCGCATAGCAGTCGAGGTGCCCTGGTATTAGGATTATTCGTAGGCGGCTGCGTCAGTATGAAAACAGTTCTGACGATGCTGAATTTGAGTGCTAAGAAACCCGATACGTTTCGTTCAAGTATCGGAAGCATAGTCAATTCTAGTAATAAAAGTAAGAAGTCACAAAAAAATATTTTCATTGTCCTGGCAATCTTATAAAAAAATGGTTCTGTAGCTTCCCAAAAACTCCGAGGTTTCTCATTTTTCACTGGTCCCAAAATGTGCAACCGAAAAATCGGTCATGGCATAAGTTAGTAATCTTGTTTGCCAATTTTTATTCGCTAATTGGTGAGGAAGTATTTTAATCGCATATCACTCATTCCCATCGGACAGTCTGTCTGTCGGCTGCCCGGTAATTCTTCACCCCTATATCACTCGAAAAGTACTGCGAATACTCCGATTAAATTTTTATACCATGCCAAGGTGAAGAAAACTTTGTGGGTTTAAAAAATCGATACGTAATCGGAATATCTAAGAATTTCATAATTATTCAGTGTGGTCGAAAACTTGTTACAGGGAAGGACATTCGATTAGATATCACGTTCTTCGATTATACTACGCGAGAAGTGTCAAACTACTAGACTTAGATTTGGGTGATAATTAGTTGACTTATAAAATTGAAATAAACAGTGTGGTTCAAATTCGACCTTTTTTTTTTTTTTTTGGCACTAGGACATTGCGTCCCATTAGCCAGATCCAATCTTGTATATGATACATCTCTAATTATGGACAAACACACGACGTCACAACATCCATGGCTTCGAAATGTGATTTTCGAAGGCGAGATTCGAACTCGCGGCCCGGCCGGCCGGCTGATCAGTAGCACGACATTCTGACCCACGCGGCCAACCGAGGTCCCTAAATTCGACCTTCATCATTGGAATCTCGGAAACTGTACGAGATACTAAGTCGATTAAATGGGGCAAAAATGCGTATTTAGTTAGAAAGTTCCGAAATTCAAAGTACTTCCGAAGAGAGACGGATTTCCCAAAAATCGTTTTAATTTTTATTTGCAGTGGGATTTCAAAATAAATTGCACATTAACATTGTTCTTTCTTCTCCTCTACAAGTGGGATGATTAGAATTTCAATATGACGTTTCATCTTTTGTCCTCAAAGCATCAACTTGTTAGGGACGCCATATTAAATTTTGCACGGATGAATAGAGTTCTTAATTTTAATTCCAAAAATGTATCATACGTCACTTATTGAAATCTGCAAACATTAGTTATTTAAAAAAACAGAATTTCCTAGCATATGCCATGAAATTATCAGACACTCATTTGTTTCTCTTAGAAAGATTCGAAATTGAAAATACTTCCAGAGAGAGACGGAAGAGACCGAATTTTCCCAAAATCGTTTCAATTTTTTTCCTACCTTTATTAGTAGTGGGATTTCAAAATAAATTACACATTAACATTGCCACTTTTTTCCTTTACAATTTCAACATGACGTTTTGTCTTTTGTTCTCCAGCATCAACTTTATTTTTTCTTATGAACGCCATATTGAATTTTTGCACTAATGATCAGAGTTCTTAATTCTGATTCCAAAAACGTGGTACGTCATACATTGACATTGCCAAGCCTTAGCTATTCCAAAAAATAGAATTTCCTAGGTAGGCCTTGGAATTATCAGATAGTCCTTGTTTCGCATACCAGATTTATCCTAAAATCACGTTCATTTTCTCCTGTGTTTATTTGATATGGGATTCCAAAATAAATTGCAAGTTAACTTTGCTACTTTTTCTCCTCTGGAAGATGAAATATTTAGAATATCGATATGACGTTTAGTCTCTTGTCTTTCAGCATCAACTTCGTTTTTTCTTATGGGCGCCATATAGGATTTTTTTGCAGATAAATGAAGTTTCTAATTCTGATTCCAAAAATATATAATATGGCATATATTAAAAGTGACAAGCCTCAGTTCTTCCAGAAAACAGAATTTCCTAGGTAGGCTTTGCAAGTATCAGATTTCATTTGTTTCGTATACCAGACCAGACCTCAAATTGAACATAACAGAGATTGGAAGAGTAAGAATAAGAGAAATAAATCGAGCAGTTAACAATGTACAGAAAAGAGTCAGGCTTAGCATACAAAATAGCGGACAACATTTGGAACATCTGCTACGATTTATCTCTGCTTATTTATGATTATTGTTGTTATTACCGTCATTAGAATTTTGATTTTGTGTTCCTTTTTCAACATACCTCTTCATCTCATTATAATATTCAACCAGTAACAAATTAATAGCCGGATAAGGAAAAAAATCACTGAATTTAGGACTAAAAAATTTATGTACAAAATTCCAATATAGCGTCCATATGAAAAACAAAGTTGGTGATGGAATCGAAAGAAGAAATGTCGAATCGAAAATCTGACTACGCCATCTTGTAAAGCAAAATAAGCAATATAATAATTATTTTGAAATCCCACCTCAACTAAAGTCAGGAAATATATAAAAGTGATTTTGGGATAAATCTGGTAAGCGAAACAAAGGACTATCTAATAATTCCAAGGCCTACCTAGGAAATTCTATTTTTTCGGAATAGCTAAGGCTTGGCAATGTCAATGTGACGTTCCACATTTTTGGAATCAGAACTAAGAACTCTGATCATCTGTGCAAGAACCCAATATGGCGTCCATAAGAAAAAATAAAGTTGATGCTGGAGAACAAAAGACCAAACGTCATGTTGATATTATAAAGGAAAAAAGTGGCAATATTAATGTGTAATTTATTTTGAAATCCCACTACTAATAAAGGTAGGAAAGAAATTGAAACGATTTTCTAAAAATTCGGTCTCTCTCTGGAAGTATTTTGAATTTCGAATCTTTCTAAGAGATATTTTGTTGATTACCTAAATAGGTACGCAACTTTTCCCCGTTAAGCGACTTCGTATCTCTTACAGTTTCCAAGATCCCAGTGTGAGGGTCGAATCTGAAACACCCTGTATATGGCTTTTTCAATTATTTATTTTATTTCTTTCCAGTGATATGACCGTCATACGCCCAGTGGATAGTGAGAGCCAAGCGGGCTATCAGTTCGACAACATGCTTCACAAACACTGGGGAAGCAGTCACAGTGTGAAGGTATACAGGGAACATGGAAAAAGCTTAGGCATTAGTATTGTAGGAGGGAAGGTAAATTTTGAAAAAATGTTTATCACTTTACGCATTAGTTAGAACCAACGAACTGGAATAGGTCAGAAGGAGACACGCCATGGCAGTGTTTGTCGCTAAAATTACTTAGACTTAGTGCGAGCGTTTGCGTTGACTTGCTTGCCAATGCCTACTAAATTGTCAGAGGAATATAATACGAGTACATCGGCGTGCATTGCTTTCTTTAGAAAATATCCAGTTATTGTTAATAAGCAGGAATAAATTAACCAAGACAAAGAAACGAAAGTAAATATTTATTAACGGTATAGTATATGAAGAATTCTGGCTTAATACGTGGTTTTGTAAGATGAAAAATACGAAAAATGGTCGTAATCAAACAGCAGCAATGGCGGAATACTTAATATTTAAAATAGCGGGGCACCTAGATTGAACTCTGCTCGGTTCTTCTAAATAGCTATGTTGAGTGCCATGACAGCAGATTTTTGGGTAAAAGCAAAGACCTAATTAAGTCTGATATAGAAACTACTGATGTTATATCACTGTCACTATATTGACCTAATAAAATGAGTTGGAAATGCTTTAATTGGTATGATGTTAATATATATTTTGGGTTGTGCTGAGACTGCTTGACAGACTCTAGTGACGCTGAAATGAGAAAACGTAAAATTGCAGAATCAAAATGTCATTATGTGTTTTTTTACATATCGTAGGTGATTTTTTGATATAACGTAGGTTTTTCTACAAGATGTTGATTTAGCACTAGCTGATGGACATTTGTTGTGAACTCGTTTTGTAGTTGTACGTGTTGTCTGAGCGCTACGATGCTTTAGTTATCAATGTTTGGCTCTGGTGTGATGTAACATCTGCTTCAGAAATGGCATTACTGGAGGTCTAAGCTGTATGTTGTATACTATAGCTGGAAGGAAACGGCAGTGCATAGGTGCATAGTGAGGATTTGTGTGCTATTAATCTGAGTTTATCATAATTCCATTGGTTTCTTGAAGCAGCTGATTACATGAATTATGTCAATAAAGTAGCTAGAAATAGCGCCAACACAACTTATTTTATTTCATAAATATAAATATAAAAACAGATAAAAACAGGACAAAATATCAGTTCGAACGAAAAACCTGAAAAAGCAGGCACTTTTAAAAAATACAGATTCCTCATGAATGTGGGAACTCTGAGTGAAATAATAAATCAATAAATAAAACAAGGATTTCACATAAATAAAAAATTCGTGAAAGATAGATAGATTGCGCAAAGCAAAACTATCAACTGTCAATCGATCTCAACCACTCAACCTATCTGATATCTCACTTTCACTGGATAACAAGACATACGAATAAAGCAAGATGATAGTATGGATAAGAGAGAATGTTAAGGCAGCACAGAATATACACGCATAAATATAGCTCAAACAGCGGATAAAAAGCATCAACGATAGTAAACAGGCTTCTCCTACATGTTTTTCCGAATAACAGCTTATAAATAACAGGTTGCTAAATAACAACCCACATCTACTTCCTAAGAACTTTTAGAGGCATGATCAAATATTTTAGTTTATCCTCAATGCTCTAAATTTTAAATACTATGTTGGTTATAAAATTTTGATAGCAATTATTAGATTGGGATTGAACACTCAAAGAAGGAAACAATTGGAATGAAATGAATCGAAACTACCTCACAACTATCCAGGTAAAACCTTATCGTTGAGGTACATGCCCTTAGGAAACGCCGATGTTTAAAATGTGACAAAATCACACACAATCATATGTTTTCAACGGTAAATACCAGTTTAATTTAAAGTGTCAACAACTGTTAAGCTGGCGGTCTAAGTCTGATCCACTTATAGTATGCACTTGTATCCTGACTACTGTCTAGGAGGTTTTGGAACAAATAAATCGCATGCTAGCTCCTTCTATCTATTCTCAATTTGTTAGTTAAGACCCACATTTTGCTACAAGTAGCTCATTGTGATAGTTTCTATCAATAGCAGAATAGTTCTTCAAAACCGATCTGTTTACGTTTTCAAGTTCTATATCATTTTCACATTAAGGTAAACATTTTGGTCCCGATAGCAAGGCATGAGGACCATTTTTTGAGTAAGAGCCGTTTTGTAATAGAGTCAGAGAAACATTATTTATGAACGTAAATTGTAATAGGAATTAAAATATGAAAATTTTTCTTTCATCTTTTAACGTAAAGTCACTGTAAACATTTGAACATTTGTCAATTCGAGGCAGCAAATTTTGGATCCTACCATCAAAGCACGCTGCTGCGTGACCGTAAAACCAGTTAGTAACCATTTCTTTCAACATGTCATCATTTTCCAAGCGCTTTCCACCACGATTCGGACAAATGTAACAGTCTGATGGTGTCAGAGCTGTATCGCGAATGATCCAGCAATTGCCAACATAACTGCGTCTGTTTCCGCGTTCAAAAACCTAATTACTGGGCGCACTTCACAATCGGCAGGTTTTATGAGTGTGAGGCGTGTCTAAGGTTGAACGGACGTCACGTGACAGGATGCGCGGACACGAGGCGCAACCGGCTCTTACTTTACAAATAGCCCTCGTAATTCAAAAATAAATATTGCACTACTATCTCATTATTTTGGTATAATATTCTGCACATTGTTTGAAGAGTAATTCGTTGTTATAATTGCAGGTCGACTTCACTTCAACTGAAAAGGCATCAGATGCATTCTTGGGTATCTTTATAAAGAATGTAGTACCTGATAGCCCTGCAGGAAAAACTGGACAATTTAAAGTAAGGATTAACCCTTGTTTATGAAAAATGTTAAAAAATTTGATAGAGAGTTTTTGGTGCTCTTGTTTTATTGCTTCGATATGACCTTCCTTATTTCGATTTTGCGAAGTAGCAGGACAAACTTTCGTTATTCGTTATTCAAATAAGACTCCATAAGCTTCGGAGAATAGGAAGATTATTTTTGCCTTATCCCAAAATTCTTAAAGCTGGATGAGCTTAATTAGAATAATTTCAAGTTATGAAAACATATTGGTTAAAATATAATAGAGTAGGTCACAGTTAACAATAAACGTAAGAAATAGGTAAAATATTAAATAAACTGAATTGTCCTGATATTTGTTAAGCATGCAATGTGGCAAGGTTGCGTCTACTTGTTGGCTTTATTATTCTGAACTTATTTATTTCTTGTCCAGTTTGGACACAAATATTACTGGAACTTTTCTATGGAAACATATATACAAGGTTTTGAAATTTTGGGTTTAGCTTCTCGTCAAAATCGAAAAAATAAGTAAGCTGTCAAAACTGTCAAACTACCACGGTTCACTTTAGTGGTCATGAAAACACTGTTTTCGTCGTTATTTGCTGTCGCTGTCAAATATAACGGAAGGCTTAACGATTCGTTCCTTTTGCTGCGCTAAAAACTCTCTTATGTCAATATAAAATAATTGTCTGATGACTATATTATTGCAGACTGGAGATCGTATATTGGAGGTCAGTGGGATTGATCTGAGACATGCGACCCACGAGACAGCAGTGCAGGCCATCAGAAAAGCCGATAATCCTGTCACGTTTGTCATACAATCTTTAATACCGTGGGTAAGGGAATAAAGTATATTATATTTCTTATACAGGGTGTTTCACAACTTTTCTGACAAATTTTAACCACATATGCACTGTTACGAAAGAAGTTGGTTTCTCAAAAAAAAAATGTAATAAAAGTCCTACAGAAATCGAGATAATAAAACAATACGTTTAATAGTTCAATTACTTATAAAAGCTGTTCAAAATTGTTTCCATTGACTGCAATGCAAGCTTGGGCGCGTCTCATCCTATTTCGGCGCACTAATTCAAGTACACCTCCTTCCTGCTGTTGCTGAAGGCTTAAATTATCGGCAGCCACTGTGATTCGGTCATTCAATTCTTCAATATTCTGAACTGGAGTACGGTATACCTCGTTTTCAAGTCTCCCCATAAAAAGGAGTCCAGAGGATTTAGATCGGGAGGCCGTGGAGGCCATGCAATTGATCTACCCCTTCCGATCTAGCGTATCTGGTATACCTGATTCAAAAAATCACGAACTTCTAAACAAAAATGCGGAGGTGCCCCATCGTGCAGAAACCACATCCGTGCTCGGACCGCCAATGGTACATCTTCAAGAAGGACCGGCAAATCATTTCGAAGAAATTCCAAATGCTATTGATTTATTAATTCATAACTAAAAACAAACTCGCTGAATGCTTTCTTATTTAATTCACAAAAATTGACCGTTCTTCATTCAGATCACCCACGATACAGATTAAACAATATTTTCACGTTCTTATCAGTATGGATACAAATCCTTGTATTTTGCTTTCATCAGTTGTTTGGTATAACATTCGCTACAATACATTATTAATGCGTGTTCTAATATCACGACGATGAACACAAAATACACATATTTATTTTTCAATCTATTGTTGAAACTCAGGCTTATAACTTAATTTCTGTAGGACTTTTATTACATTTTTTTTTTGAGAAATCAACTTCTTTCGTAGCAGTGTTTATGTGGTTAAAACTTGTCGGATATAGTTATTGTGAAATACCCTAGATAAAGCATTTTGACATGAACTTAACGGAATTTGAAAGTCTAGAAGTAGAGGGCACTAGTTAGGTTGGTGGTCATCTTTAGGGTTATACACAGACAAGGATGTCTTTTGCTGATCAGCTTTTACGTCAGTAGATGTCAAAACGTGACGGAGTTATGGAAAACAGGTCTCTCTGTCAAGCCTGTCTTTTCTCCATCTACTTTTGTCAGCGTGACCTCCGACCACACAAGCTCCACCTAATTGAAGCAAACTGGAACACAGCTGCCTTTGAAGACTAGCTAGCATTCTGGCCTTATGAGCTCTTTAGATCGAGAGCCTCCCTAATTATTAATAGTGTCATGTTCAGTTTACGTTATGCATAGTAACTGCATTGCCCAAGCACTGTACAAAAGAATACAAAATAACACAACTAACCGTTCTTGCCCTTAAAATTAGAGCTGGTTTAGTCTTGAACGAATCGTTCCAAAGGAACTATACCACAGTAGGTACCGAAGGAATAATAATAATAACAATAATAATAATAATAATAATAATAATCATTTAGAAAATTATCATAGTATGGTGAAGTTAAGCCATGGCACTCTACCACTTAACCACTCTACAACCAGATATCACAAAACAGTAGGATAACAACATGAATCAGATGAACTTAAGCGGTGCATTAGAAAGAAGCAAATATAGAATATGAACATATAGAAAGAATAGAACCAATAGAATGCACCTACTATAAGCAAGCTGTTATTTGGCAAGCGTCCTTCTGAAACACCTCGTAGACGCAAAATTATTATTAATATAAGATATATATGATTGGAAAATAGAAAATAATCATCCCCATCCACAAAAAAGGAGACACCCTAGACTGCAACAACTATAGAGGTATCGCGCTGCTTTGTAAACCTTTGAAAGTTTATAAGAGTGGGCTCAGAAAAGGCCATAGCATACAGGAACATATATTTACAATAAAACAGCTAATCCAAAAATGTAATACAAGGAACGCGGTACTTAGCCTAGCTTTCTTATACCTGGAAAAAGCGTTCGACAATATTCCAAGGAAAATTGTGTGGACAGCATGGCCAAACGAGGAGTACATAACCACCTAACAGAGTGTATACAAAGCATATACGACCAAAATATATGCTATGTTAGAAAGGATAACATGACGCCAGAGGAATTTATCATAGGAGATCGGCTGAGACAATGAAGAGTCCTGAGGCCGATATTATTCATTATGATTATGGATGATGTAATAGAGACTGTCAAAAGCAAAATTAAAAAAGTACATGTCGGTTTATACAAAATGAGACCAATAAATATTTCAGAGTGCGCATTGGCGGACGACCTGTTATTGTGCGCTTATACCACAAAAGACTTACAAGATAACCTTAAAATCTGGATACAGGAATTGTCGAAGAGAGGTTTGAATATTAACGTATCTAAAACAAAAGTGATGACGACAGCAGAGGGGAATGGAATGAATATAGTTACCAAGGGCGCACATATAAAACAAGTCGAAGCTTCCAAATATCAAGGCGATGCAACAATGGAAGAGGTAATCAACGAAAGATTTAATGAACGCATGTAGGCTCTATCACCCATTGAAAACATCTTTCTTAAGGAAGAAAATGATAAGCAGAAAAACAAAGATGACCGTATACAGAACAGTATTCAGACCCATATTGATATTTGGAAGCGAGAGCTGGGTATTAACTAACAGGCAAAAAACCAAGTTACAGGCTATTGATATGAAATACCTCAAGGCAGTCAAAGGAGCCACTAGGAAAGACAAGATTAGAAACGAAGTTATTAGAGAAGAGCTGGGAGTGGAATCTGTACTACAAAGGATTGAAGAAAACCATTCAAAATGGTTCGGGCATTTAGTAAGGATGAAGGAAACAAGGCCAGTAAAACCCATATGGGAAGCGAGAGTTCAAAAGAAAAGGGCAAAAGGGTGACCGAAAAAGACGTGGAATGTTGGATTGGCGAAAATACTCAAGAACAGGGAATAAGTTGGAACGAAGCAATGCGCCGGGCGAGAAATAAGAAAGACTGGGCTAAATTTTGTATATAATAACTAATTAGTTTAGAGAATGAAATAATGTAATTGCACCTTACACCTACTGGAATATAAGGTTTTCGATAATATATATATATATATATATATATATATATATATATATATATATATAGTATTCATAGGCAATTGCCTTAACTGATATCCTTTAATTTCTTTGGGTAGAAGGCAAAGTATTGCAAAAGTACACTCTTATAGCTTAAACTCTCAAGCTTTCGAAGATCTATCTCTTCATCGTCTGGAGTAAGTCGGCGAGATTGTTGCTGAAATTGTTTTTAAAACAACAGTGAAGGGAACACATAGTCGACGAATAAAAACTGGACTGATGAGGTTCGATTAGGACGGAATTATTTTATTATTAAATGGCACGACTCTCGGCCGGCACGTGTTGGAGAATGTGGAGGTTATCAGTGGAAAAAAAGATGAAATCTCGAAAGAATTTTCAATAGTTGATAGTTTTAAAATTTCCAAATTTCTTCCAAAATCAATCAACACTTAGTTAAACAAAACCTTTCAAAATGATCTGTCATTTAATAATAAAATAATTCCATCCTAATCGAACCTCATCAGTCCAGTTTTTTATTCGTCGACTATGTGTTCCCTTCACTGTTGTTTTAAAAACAATTTCAAGCAATAATCTCGCCGACTTACTCCAGACGATGAAGACATAGATCTTCGAAAGCTTGAGAGTTTAAGTTATAAGAGTGTACTTCTGCAATACTTTATATATATATATATATATATATATATATATTATAATATTTCTATTACTTTTCCATATAGAATCGACGGTTTTCTAGATTTCCGATCAAACATGTTTATCAAAATCATCACTATCATGACGTCAGTTTGACCTTACCATTAGGAAGCAATAATCCGACGATACCACAAAAATATTACTGTCCTCGAAGTTGTAGAATTTCCATATTCCATATTTCTTGGCCTATTGAGGTAACCGCGCATTTCAACTTGCAAATTACAGGGAATAGGAACCGAAAGGAATCGGAATCGTGAACGAATCGAAAGAACAATTCGGCTCAGCTCTATTTGGAATATTTTCGCATCACAAACATCCATTCAAATGTTTTGTAATGCACTTTGAGTCTACATAGTTAATTTAGCCGGTTACCTTTTCAGAAAAATGACGATTCTGAATCCAACGCAATCCCAGCAAGAAGACAAAGTACGAAGTCGAGAGCCGCTCCGCCGCCCCCAGCTAAAAGTCCTTCTATCAAGAGAGCTTCATTAAAGTCTCCAGCACCACCCCCACCTGAGTCACCCACGCCCAATGAGAATATACCGAGTCTTATATTCTCCAAGGATAGTGACGCCAATAAAAATACACAGGTAACTGATTTGTAGCTTTTGGAAAATCGTCCTCATGTATTATGTTTTACCATCAACCGTTAACATTTGTTGTTCTTGAAATAGGTAGTGAGTTGTTGAACATATAGTAGAAGTATTTCTACATGTTTGTGAGTTTAATACGCTTTTATTAGCTTGGCCTGTATTTATGATAGTAACGGAATCTTTGAGATAATTTTCATATTTTTACCAATTTCCAGAAGTTTGATTAATTTGAAGCTTCGCACACGTATCAATCTAATAACAGTTTTCCATTCTCCTTATTAGGACCGCCAGGATTGATAAATAATTCTTTTATAGATCCTCTTAGGGGAGTAAGAGAGATAGAGCTAGCTCGCGATCTGCTCATGCGTACAGTTTCGAACTTACTCTTTGTTGATTCGGGTACTCGGCACAGCACAATGGAGGCAGATACTTTTTCAAGGTAGTGCATTCTCAACTTGTTCATTGCGAATGTTGTCATCAATCCTGAGTCTTCGACCGTCCACAAGATGCAAGGTTGTACAATCGATAATGCAGTCATTTATCTAGGCTCGCGACTGTTTGCTGCTGGAAAAGCTTATGTAGCACTTAGTCGCGTAAGATCTTTAGACCGTATTCGGATTGAAGAACTTGATTGCTCTAAATTAACAGGAAAACCCCATGCAACAGTGAAGCTTTAAATGAAATGATTAGATTACGAAATGATTCGTAGGATATTTCAATACCTCATGTCTACAAAAAACTAATTGATAAATTGAACTAAAAAATTAAAAATAAATAATAGATAAAAAAAAAAACTAAAAAAAAAACAGATTTCATAGCTGAGTGAACTAACAAGTAGAAAATAATTTTTAATTACAGAATTTATATAGATGGTCGAACAATCAATCACAATTATTGACCTACAAAATAAAATTATAATAAAATTTAAGTTATTAACAGAATAATTTAATTCAGAGTATGGGGTGCATTTTACTACATTTTCATAATTCTCCTCTCATAGATAGTTGCTAATAGAATGCTTGTAATATATTATATATGTATATATAAAGAGAATATGATCCTGCGGAGAAAGGTATATAACAACAAGTGGGAAAATAATGGGCAAAATCCGCAAAAAGGAGGAAAGTGGATTCGAGCAGAAAATAGGATAGGTAACCCGAGCGATACGTATTTCTGCTGGTTGGCTTCATCAGGCCCGAAATGAATGCACATATGAAACCACAAAAGTAGATACACATGCCCACACATCCGGATACGGGTGTAACCTGAGGAAACGAAGTTGGAGGGAAAAAAAACCGACACACGAAGTCCACAACAAGAGGTAACCTACACATTGTAGTATAAAATGGCTATACGACCTCGAATTTTCAAGGAGACGTCTAACCACCACCACGCGGCCGGTTATAGCCACTTGCTGTGGTACTTCAAGCCCAAAGGATCTACAAAGAGAATATGATCATGCGGAGAAAGGTATATAACAACAAGTGGGAAAATAATGGGCAAAATCCGCAAAAAGGAGGAAAGTGGATTCGAGCAGAAAATAGGATAGGTAGCCCGAGCGATACGTATTTCTGCTGGTTGGCTTCATCAGGCCCGAAATGAATGCACATATGAAACTACAAAAGTAGATACACATGCCCACACACCCGGATACGGGTGTAACCTGAGGAAACGAAGTTGGAGGAAAAAAAAACGACACACGAAGTCCACAACAAGAGCCAACCTACACATTGTAGTATAAAATGGCTATACGACCTCGAATTTTCAAGGAGACGTCTAACCACCACCACGCGGCCGGTTATAGCCACTTGCTCGGGTTACCTATCCTATTTTTCTGCTCGAATCCACTTTCCTCCTTATAGAAGCGTGTTTTTTTAGTTTGTTTAAACTATTATTTATTTACACCAAGGTTTGCTCAAGGTTCTAGAAAATGCTTTTTTTTTTTCTTCGCGTGAAGAGTTGTATACTCGGCAATTTTTGTGATTTATTTTTTCGGATAAACTGCTGTTTACTCACTATATCCGGAGAAAGATACAAGGCTGAACATTTCCACATAGAAAAATGGCGAAAAAGGTTGACTCTGCACTCCCTACGCAACGCTGTCTCGAAGGATTGTGTTCGGCACAAGTTAGCCAAACAGGCTCGTACAATTAAAATTTGTATTCTTAGCATGCTTTACTTTGCAATTTTGGAGCTCTTTAGGATTTGCCTCCTGAGAAAATATGCTACCCCTGCATCTTTTAAATAAATAAAAATAAATGACGCCAACAAAAGGAGAAGTGCCTCTCAATTTGAAAGTGGAAGAGTTTTAGTATTATTTTTGTTGCCTAGGGTGAGGAGTACGTGATGTCTTTTTATGAAGCATATTACCTTGCAATAATAAATATTTTAACCAATGATACTGATCAATTCAAGATGTAAGTTATAGCCCAAATAAATCCGGTGATAATTCTCCGACCGGCATTCTTGTTACATTCAATATGTCATTTTAGTCTTGCATTCTTTCCAAATCCTTTTGCGCTACCTCTGGCATACTAATTAATAATGTTTAAGCACAGTATATATTGAGGTGGTATTATTTAAAAATCGGTTCAGTATACCTCCTCCTACAACTAAAATATAACTATTAATATTCTCGTGATTCTTAGATGTTCTTTATAAGACAATTGCGCCGTAACAAGTCCAACTGTCAAATTTTTTATTCGGCCTTGCAGGGAATTATTAGATTTCCTAGGATATTTTGAATAAAATGGAAATAATATTTTTTTTCTTTAGTACCATCGTGAATACTTATACAGTGTGTAACAAAACTTTGGAACGCATCGAATATATGACGAATGTCTCATCTATTTTTCTTAAAAATTGGTAAGTTTAGCTTAGAAACCATGGCGGATCTGTTGATGATATTCGCGATGTTGCCAAATCTACAGTTTTTCAGAAAGTGGTAAGAACTTTTGTTTTTCTTATGGAATGCTATATATTTTATTCGATACTTCTATTCTGCAAGAAAGTATGAATACTGTTTATTGAATATGCTTTGACGTAGACCTCATAGTTTTCGAAATATTCGCAGTCAAACAATAATATTGAAACACTAAAAGTTATTTATATTTCTGACATTTAAAAGTCCATTGAGTTTAGTTATTGAGAATGATTCATTTAACTGAAACCGAGAGTATAGAAATTCTAATGATCGTAGACGCACACAGCAAGAAGTGTGAGGTATGTTTAATGACAAATATCCCAACCGGAATCCAATAACAAGTTCTACTATTGGAAAAGTTTTGAGGAAATTTGAAATAACAGGGCATGTAAAGGATGTTCCACGATCTAGCCATCCCAAAACGCCCACTGACGGAAATAAGGCTTTTGAAAACACTCACCTCTACTAGAACACTTCGTTAAGATAACAATTCATCTCACATGTCTGTGGAATGCATTTTAAAGACGGAATAATTCCATCCTTACAGAGTCACCTTGGTTCAAGAGCTATCAGATAATCATTTTGATAGGCGTTTACAAATCTGTGATACCATAATGGACATGTGTAATAGAAATGAACATTTTTAGTATGAAATATGTTTTTTTTTGAGTGGAACTATTAATCGCCATAACTGCCGCTACTGGGCCAGGGAAGATTCTCATTGGGTAGGGGAACATCATACACAATATCCAAAAAATTTTTTTTTGGGCCGGTATCATAGGTCATTTAGAGTCCGTTTTTCATGGAAGAAAATTTAAACGCTGAAATATAAATGCATATTTTGAGGAATCACGTTGTCCCAGCTTTGGCGGTAATATTACCCAATCCTTGTAAGTAACTTTAATTACCACAAACAATAAAAAATATCAATATTGTTTTCTTTTAGTAAATAACACAGTGCCCAACGATAGAATATGGCTTCAACAAGATGGTAGAAAATGAATTCAAAAGATTCGAAGAAAGCGGATGTCTTCAAAATGTTCGCATTTCCGCAATATCTAGTTTATTGCCGAAAAGTATGTGGACGGAAATTTAAACATTTAATATGATTTTTATTATGTTTTGAAGTTTAAATTAACAGCTAGATTTTATCGTTTTCTTTGTTTTTAATTTCTGTCTTGTTTCCTTGGTATATCAAAATACACTATTATAATCAATATTAGAATTTCAGTCCTCTTCGTTTTAGTTCAATATATCATATCTTTATTAACTCCACTAATAAAATTCAATGAACTTTTCAATACCAGAAATGACAGGAAATTATTTTCCATAGCAGTCATTGCTTAGATGAAAAAAATACCTGTTACCGTTATTTCGAAAACCTTGAGATATACGTCAAAGTATGTTTAATAAATAGTATTAAGAATTGCTTGCCGGGTACAAATATCGAATAAAATGTATAGCATTCCATTAGAAAAACAAAAGTTGCTACCAGTTTCTGAAAAACTGTAGATTTGGCAACATCGCGGATGTCATCAACGGATAGGCCGTGATTTCGACCCTAAACCTACCTATTATTAAAAAAATGAGATGAGTTATTCGTCAGATATTTGATACGTTCCAAACTTTTGTTACAGGGTGCAGATGTTTCCGATTTTTTAAAGCCTATAATTTGAAAAGTACACGGCTTATATTTTTTGTATATATTTCTGATAACTATTATCACTTGGCCTATTCCCCTTTTCTGGCTTGACGTCGACTTCTGGGATGTATATCAAGTCCCAGTGAAAAAAATTAAAGAAAATAGTTTATTTTCTTGAAGCGATTTGCTGTTAGCTCGTATTATAATTTTAACGTCGACGACCGAATTCAACAAAGCTACAGACAACGTTGACGAAATAACGACGCGAGTGACCCTCCGCCGCGTCTGTGTTCTTGAATTCGGTGGGTTTTAGTGTGAGAAGGGAGAGAAGAAAACTTTTTAATGATTGGCCTTCCAAAAACCATGGCGTCCCATGGTCCACTTACCTTATAAGAATTCGGTTTTTGTCTGTTTGTTATTTTCTTCATTGATTTAAGACACAATAAGCTTTATTACTCAGTCAACCCTGGTCAAGGGCGGATTTAGGAATCTGTCTAGGAGGCGGGGCGCAGCGGTGGTTTATGTTGAGAAAGATGTTCGTCTCCGACGGGTGGGGCTTATCGACGAATAAAAATTGATAAGTGAAGGGGAGGGGGGGCGTCTGCAAGAGCGGAGGTGGCATTACGTCTAGGCTAGAGGAAGGGGCACATCTCACGATTCTGGTCCAACAAGGTACTTTTTATATCAAGACACAAAAATTACTGACTGGGGCGTCTGAGAGGGGCTCCCCGTCGCCCCACTGTAAATCCCTTGTCGCTGGCAAAGATGGCAAAAGCTTCCGTTATGAGCTTAAGCATTTCTGTGCCCAATTTTACTGAATTACTTTTGTTCTTTGTTTACAGAGTATACAAAACCATATTCCTCAAGAGAAGCCTGCTAACCAAACTCCTGGACAATCACCCTCACCGTTCGAAACAGCGCCCAGCATCTCGGAAACTCTATCCGATGACGAAACTCAGAAGAAGAAAAATGAAACGGCTGCTGGATCTGCAAGTGAGTCAGACTCAGAATCCGAAGATGACGATGTTAGAGAGTTGGAAGGACGGACGATGTCTGCTAAAGGCCAACAGGTAAGCGAAAAAATTAGATTGATACCATCACATTTAAATAGGCATTGCCACAAAATCCATAGGGCACCTTTCCTATTCTAAGAAGAAATTATACTGGTCAAAAGATGTTTCTGTTGTTGCTTGCATGTGGTATTTTTTCATATCTTGGCAAGATTACTTTGAGCTTTGTAATACAATGGACACTTTTTCTTACAGATTGACAGGGCCAGCGCTGCAAACGTTAAAAGGTCAAAAGAAGAAGCCAAAGCAGATCCCGAAGAAGAAGACGACTTTGGATATACTATGAGTGAGTTTTCTTTTGATTGATATTATTTTTAATATTAATCCCTACTAGTAACATAGTCCTGAAAGTTTTGATACAAAGGGAATGGAAAAATAAACTTTTGACAAAAAAATGGTAGTAGTAACTGTAACAACCGTATAACACATAACTTTGACAAAGTATCTCCCAAGAAACGTGAAGCTGGTATCAACGCCTCATATTTCATTTTGAAACTCTCTCGGCTCCTTATGAATGCTCTAATTATTTTTTATTTATACGAAAGAAAAAACAGTGGCGTACTACTAAAAAAACAGTGGTGTAGTATTTTTATTTGGAAAAATAATGCCACTAATCCCCTGTATCTCCGCCACTGCTGTACGTTAATTTTAAGTAAATACTTTTGAATGTGGACAATACTTAGGTAAATCCACATACCAAATTTTAGTTCATTTCAGTTGACGATTTTGAAGATATTAAAAAACCTCCCAAGTCCCACAATTGAAAGTTTCCAGCAGACAATAAAAACTGTGTCACTGGCAAATAAACCGGTTTTTATGACCTTTTTTAGGCATAATGTGTTCCAAAAGAATTAAATTTCGAATAGCTGTCACAGTTTGCTAATAATAATAAATCATCGAAAAAGCCCGAAACACTGTTAAGACTAAAATTAGGAAAAAGCTGCGTTCTTTGGGAGTGTATTTACATGCCGTAGAGAAACTTGCAAAAATTTCATGGTTATGGAAAAACTAAGAATTTTCTTACCTTATTTTAAGAAATACCAAAAAACTAATGGAACTTTTTCATTGGCACTTTTTAGGCACTACATGATGGTGTTTTAAAATTTTGTTTCCTTCTTCAGAAACCATCATCAACTTTATTTTTTTATATGGTCCGAAAAAAGTACACCCTGAATCTGATAGAATTTTGTTCAATGAATTCAATGATGTATCACATGTTTCATTTGTTTTCTTAATTATAAAAAAAATGCAGGCGCCGTGGCTATCCCTTGGTCTAAGTCCTTGGCAAATCCTGAATTTATAGGGATGTTATCTATTTTTACGCAAAATAAATTGTGCTGTGGATTTGGCCAATCCTAAGTTTCCTCTAAAGATTCCTATTTTTCTAGACGCAACAGACTTTTCTTCAATGCTAAAGTGACCGCCTGGCATCTTTGACGATTATAAAACAATATTAACAATATATATATATATATATATATATATATATATATATATATATACAGGATGACTTTGAAGTTGAGTCATTAATTTTCAGATAATGATTGTAGAAGGAAGATAAACCAAAATATGTGTGTAAAAATAAAAAAAAAATAAAAAAAAAATTTTTACCTTGTTTTATAAAGTATCCTCCCGACAAGTATTTCAGTGCGGACCTGTATTTGATCGTGAGGTCTTGGACCACCGGCATGCCCTCCCCTGTGAGGTCTTAAGTCACCTGATTCACGAGCCCGTTGTACTACATTAACAAAGGTACGAGAGGTTGGTTGCACTCGATTGGGAAACCGATCCGCATAAACATGTGCCATTTTTTATTTCGTTTGAGCCACGCAGCAAACACCACTATTCACTCACGCGTTACCGACTGACACATTGATTGAATAAAAACATCGTGATCAGCGTTTCAAATTCTTTCGCTTTTTTGTTTCCGATGCGATGAATCGATAAGGCGGATTATATCCGTTGTTTCCAAACACGAGCACATAATATTATTATTGAGACAGGGCGGTACTCAAACTTCTAAAGGGCTATAACTTTGTTACTTTGATTTTACCACAAAAATGTTAAAGGAAAAAAACATTTCTTTTGATCAGATCTACTCACAAATATTTGCAGGCACAGCCTACTTCTAAAAATTATCGAGATACTGACTTTTTAACGTTATTTTATCATAAATAATTAAAAATGTATCGAACCTTAAAAATCGAAATATCTCAAAAACAGCTAACTATAACGAAAATTCACAAGAGAGCTTTTTTATGTTGGAAGGTACGAAGAATCATTTTTTTATTCAAAAAGCAAAAAAATTGCACTAAGAAAAAATTTTCGGTCAGTTTAATATACTACAGGTGCAGTAAAACTATGTACATGGCTCGTTTTGTCGAACCAAAAAACCCTTGTATACCAATTTTCACTGTTATACATCAAATATTGTTCGAAATATTTAAAAAAAAACTATTTTAGAAAGTAAATTCAAACACCATGTATTTCGGAAGCCACGCATTTTTCGACCCATGTTTATATAGACTTTATGCATTAATTTTAAAAATTCTACCGAATCTTAAAGTTATGCAACAATAAACTGAAACACCCTAATCTTCATCTTGGACACCCTGTATAAATGAAGCAAAATAATCATATTTCCATTGTTTATTATTGAAAATTACAGTTAAATATTGTCTTCTTAACATGCCACATGTTTTGATTTTGCATGTATAATATTTCACGGTACATAAGGGAAACCATGGCGAAGTGATTACCTGGGAAAGACGAATTCTCCGTTTTACGTCTAAACCATGAATCGAACATCGTGGAAAAATACACAGTTATTCTTTCAACTTTCTTCAATAATCGCCAATCGGTTGTTGACTACCAGACATAACATGTATTTGTTCAACAAAAAAGTTGACACTGCATGATAGATGTAGTTAGAGAAATTCAATCGTTTTTTTACGAACCTCTATCTAAAATATTTAGCGTATATTTAAAAGTCATACAAATGAGAAGGATTGAGTCAATGGCTTTGGCAGGAAACATGAAATACAAGTGATTTAGGACCAAGCAGATAATCTGTAATCTCATTTTTATAGTCAATAAATAATGTATAATTGGTGCATATATGTTAGCACATAAAAACGAAAATAAAACATTTTTGAAATGACTCATTCAAGTACCCGCGGTTAAGTAGTGCGTGCAAAAAACACGTAAGTTCCGGGCTTATAAAGTTTTAGCACTTAACGTTTATTACGTTATAAAAGTTGTTCACTCAGAATACGCATCTAACTATAATGTAGGTAAATAATGGACCTGGGTGGTTTTTGCACTGACCGATTCAATTGATAAATCGTACCATATTTAAAAAATGAATGTAAGCAATCGTGTATCAAGATGATAAAAATGGCGAATGTGCTTAGCATTTATCAGATACGGTGGATGCGCGAGTGACACATTTAAAACATCTTTTTCTTTTTCGTGCGGCTTTAACTGTTATCGTATCTATAAAGTTCCCTCGTCGACGTATGCTATTTTAATGTGTACTTGCATGTCGCATGCACAGCAAACATGAAAATTAAAATGTGAGCCATAAAAATGAGTGAAGTAAAGCATATTATGTAGAAGTATATTTCAATATAATGGGTTATCTAATATCCCATAAAGCCACCGATGCCAGTAAATATAGCTGCACATTGTAACACAATCGAAAATTGACCAGGACGACACGTGGATTAAGGCCCGTATCGTCAGTCGTCCCTACAATTGTAGGGCGCCTTTATGGCCTCCTTGATTGTTATAGTTTTCTACTTCTCCGTGTCAGCGCTCTATTTTGAGGTTATGTCACAAACATCTATTTGCAACAAATTGTGCTTGCTTTTGAGTTATATCATGTTTTATCAGTCTGAAATTTCCTACAATTTAAAAAGAAAACATATCTTCACAATAGGAGAGCGCTGACGCTGACACGGGACAAGTGTAATCTAGAAATTTTTGCAGCCTGGCACCCTAGGCGATGGCTCTTTTGGCCCTAGGCTGAATACGCATGTTCTTAGTCCGCCTGACAATGTAACAAATTGCAAATATTTGGATGAAAATGATCATCCTCTCATCGTAATCGATTTCATTTCAGGGTTCCTGATAGTAGTGGCACCCATATTACGTAACTTAAAATGTGACATATCGGCAACGTAAACACCTGTATTTTGCTATTAAATACTCTTGGAACGAACCCTGTATATTGCTCAATAAACTAGTAGAGACAGGTGTTCTGGGATAAATAATTAGAAATTCTCAAAAAACTACTTGACCAATATACTCCAATTTTGGTGTTGTTATTTAGAAGTATGAATCCTACGGATTTGAAGAATTTGCGTAAAATTATCGTCGCATTACCAACAAGTGCCGAAACCTGCATTTTGCCTGGTTTTTAGGCAATAACATTTTCGCTATTAGTCGGATCCTTTTACGTGTAGTCACATTTTGTTGGTCTCACAAAATACCTAAAAATTGTATATGAAAAGTTCTTTAGTTCCATACAACACTGTCGATTGATTCCCAGAAAACGCATTTTCGTATTCTTTGTTGACAAACAAAAAGTTTTCCCATAAAAATTGGTGTACCCATTTCATGCATCCATGTTTTAAATACCCCCTTGAACAACTTGCACCAATAAAATCAAACATTACAATTATTTCGGGAAAATTTGCTAATGTGATTAGACTACTATGGAGAAAACCAAACATTTAATTTGAAATGAGACATGTCAGCCCAACAGTGAAACATGGTGGCAGGAACGCTTCAGTCTGGGGCGTGACGTACAATGGTATTGGAAAGCTAAGCTTCGTCGAAGGAAATATTTTGAACAGCAGTGCTGAAAAATTGGGGATCAGAAGTTTTACTTTCATAGCAGGATAATGATTTCAAGCAGATCGCCACTAAAATAGAGGATGGTTTCGTTACAATATTTCTGTACAATCTCCCAACAACAGGTACAAGATGTTCTTATGCAGAAATTGGACCAGAACTGACACAGAATTTCCATGTCATGATGGCTTGAGGACATAACATAATTCATTCAAACGTTATGATAACAAAGTACTAGCTGTAAATAAATTTTGTTAAAATATATTTACTCTTGAACAACTTCCACCAATAAAACCAGACTTTACAATTATTTCGAGCAAATTTGCTAATATGATTAGACTAAAAAGAAAATCCGACTTCACGTAACCAGATTATACGACCCCTCTCAAACTGGTAAAGTTGATTGAAATTAGCGCGTCTGCGAATTGTAGGCATAGTAATGCAATGAAACATATGGAACCAACACAGAAAACCCACTGAATATTAAGTAAACATGTTCATATTAAAAAAGTGTGGCTCGGAGTGCCTTCAACATTTTATCAGCGTATACCTCCATGATAGCAGATACAAGTTTTTATCAAATTTCAATAAATAATTCTGGGTGTTGCATTTTATATGTCACTTAGTATACTCGTACCTAGGGCTGTTAAACTTCAACTAAAACTTAAAACCCGGTTAGAAGAAGCAGACTTGACTGACTGTCCATTCTTACTTGAACTCTGTCAAGTTTTGTACAACATCCACTCTTTGTCACGTTCAGTTTCGGAATGTAGAACAATCTACCAGAATAAATTTTCTCCTGTCCTGTTAGACCTATGCAGTTCAAAAATCGATTCGAACTCCATCGCGGTTGCCTCGGTATGAAAAAGAGAATCATAGTGGTCTTTTCAGAATGAAAAGGCCAACTCTGAACAAATCCTGGTTTAAAAATACATAATTAAAAGGAAACAGTTCCTGACGACTTTTCTCTAATTCAGTCCGTCTACTGGCTCATCAAATTGAATGTTCAGTCATGCATGTCTCGCTGATTTTGATAATTGGATTGCCCGCTGGTGCTTGACATGCCACGAAAAAATCGATGCATAGAAGGTTGATGAGGGCTATTAAAACAACCCAGTAGACCTTATAAATAGAATTATAACACTTTTTGCTCATATGAGTTATCTAAATTAGTTTATCATTGTACATAGTGTGATTTATGTATTTAAATTTTCAAATACAAACTCTCCCTGTTCTGGTGCCCCTGAAGCTAAGCTCTATCGTTCTCCTGGAAGGAGGAGGTGTATCATGATTTCCTTTTCACTTTCCACGCCTACTGGCGGTGATGTCACGAAAATTTGAGAAAAATGAGATACTCATGTTTTTTTAATGTTACATGACATGCACGTCACGAGAGATCATATCATTCATTTTCTTATGTCTGTCTGGCTGACAGTCTGTTCTTATAACCGTCTATAACTTGAGAAGCACCACGCAGATTTCAATGAAAATTTCACACGATATTACTACTACTCCAAGGACGAAAAAGTTTTGCAGTTTTTGAAAATCGGTCCATTAGCAGCAGAGAGAAAAGCAAAAAACAAGAACAAAAATCGCTGAAACCTTTCTGACCTTTCGGAAGATGCTGACCATTTTCGGAAACATTCAAGAGGTAAAAAATTGGGAGTGGGGGTTATAGAGTGGTGGGCAGGTTTATCTCAATTTTTGATTTAAGCACATTTATAAGCTCCCAACCATGGTAATTCTACACACCATTTAGACATATTTCAAACATCATAGACTTCTCCGTACTTTAGCTGTTAAAACTTAAAAATATTCTCAGCGGACGGATCTCGTACCTACCGGCCGCGGCTGCGGCTCTCAGCGGATTATGTACCGGGGAGATGCACTATCGGTAGCGCATAGAAAGGGCGTACCCAGATTTTTGGTGGTAGTTCAACAAATCATATCTACATGCTTCTTTTCTTTTGATTTGCATTGCATTTATATAGAGTATTCTACAATTTGACAATTCATACGGGTGTAGAAGACAACTATGATTACTTTTTTGAAACATTTAAGCAAACATTGCGCGAGATGCTTTTTAAATAATAATTTAGTCCAGGCTTAGACACCATTCAAGGGCGATATAATATCAGTCGCTCAATTAAAAACTAACGCTGTCATTAAAGTACCTGCTTATATTACTCAAGCTACATAAATACTAGATCACTATCGTAAAACTAAGAATATATTATATAAATGCTTTAAAAGTGATTTTGATGAGTATTATACGAGTATTGATATCAGCTGAGTTGCCAGTAACATTTATAACTAAATAAAGAAAAAAATAAATCGACCAATGTGGCCTTCATATAGGTACTTGTAAGACATACACAATTTAGTAGAAATGTGCATTAAATGTGGACAAGCACATAGAAGTGAAATTTGTACTGTAAACATTTTAAAATGTTCTAACTGTATGAACTATAACGTTAAGCATAATAAGAATAATGATGTTGGTCATTCGCCCACAGACAAAAAATGCCCGTCGTATTTATATTTTCAAAAACAGTATTCATCCAGAATAATGTTTTGAGCGTTTAGTTCTTTTTACGTTTTTCGAGCTACATATCATTTGCAAAATTTTACATGGATAGTTACGTAAATAATTTTCAGGTTAATGATATCAATACAAATATTGCTCAAGACCCAAATGCTCTTAATAAATGGTTAGAATATTCTAATTTCAATGTTAGCTTATATCACATGAATATTCGAAGCCTAAACCAAAATTTTGACTGTTTTAATATCTTCCTAACTACAATTAATCACAAATTTGATATAATAATATTAACAGAAACTTGGAAAATTAATGATGTATCTTTGTTCTGTTTGGAAGGTTATGATACGCTTTACAATAATGGTACGTACAACCAGAATGATGGGGTGGTAGTATATGTAAGAAATGATATCAACTACAGATGTGATTTTGTTAAATTTGATGACGGTATCACAGTATTGGATTTGATATTGAGAATTAATAACAAAAGTATAAAAGTCACATCTGTCTATCGACCACCATCATCAAACCCTTATACATTTGTAGAAAATCTTGAAAAATTTTTGTTAGATAACAAAAATGCCATACAGTCACACCACATCATAATAGGAGATATGAATATTAATATACTCCAACATACCAAATTAGTAAACAAATACCTCACTGTAATGCAGAGCAATGGATTCATATCAAATATAAATTTACCAACAAGAGTAGTCAATAATAGTTCCAGTTCTTGCATTGATCATTGTTTCATCAAAAATTTTTCAAATTTCTTTCGGTACATACCGTTAATTGTTGAAAACCATATTACCGATCATTTACCCACTGTAATACTTATATCATCACCAGAAAAAAATAAAAGTAGATCCATCTCCAATAATGAAACAGTGAAATTTAGATGTTTTGTCGATAATAAAAAACTACTTGCAAATATCAAATTAGAATCGTGGACAGCAGTGTACTGTGCAACGAATGTTAATGATGCTGCAAACACACTCATTGAACGCATAAAATATTTAATTGAATGTAGTACAAACAGAGTTAAAATTAAACATTTTGACAGAAGCAGGAATCCCTGGATAACTAAAGGTTTGATAAAGTCTGCCTACAAAAAAGAGAAACTATACAAAATAATGAAAGCATCGCCATGTGCAGATACCTCCCATAAATATAAAGAATATAAAAATATTTTTATCAATCTAGTTAGAGAAGCAAAACGCCAATTCTATCTAAAAAAATTACAAGATGTCAAATCTGATCCAAGAAAACTGTGGTCAGTTGTCGATCACTTAACTAACAAAGACGTTCAAGAAAAACCAAATATTGATGAAATTAAGAATCATGATGGAACAATATTAACAGATAAACGACAAATATCCGATGCATTCTTAAATTTTTTCACTAATGTTGGAGAAAATTTAGCATCCAGTATTAAAAAAATGGTTTCGAACGAAAAGTTCACAAAAACCCAACTTCCCAATTCATTCTTTTTAGAAAGCGTTAGTCCCATTGAAGTACAAGAAGCTGTCCTATCACTTAAAACCAAAAAAAGTCCTGGTATAGATGGTATCAAAGCTGAGCATTTAAAAATAATAGCCTACGACTTAGCCGAACCACTTTCTTACGTCATTAATTGGTGTTTCCAATCTGGAATTTGTCCTGATGCATTTAAAACAACTGTTATTACTCCTGTTTATAAAGGCGGTGACAGAATGGAAACATCGAATTATAGACCCATATCAGTACTATCGAATATAGCCAAAATTTTCGAAAAATTACTACAAAAAAGGATATTACAATTTTTGGACAAAAACAAAATTATATGTTCTGACCAATATGGATTTAGAAAAGGAAAATCTACTACAGATGCAATTTTGGCTGCAATGGATGAAATTAACTCTAATGTCAACAAAAAGATACCTACTATTGGTATCTTTGTTGATCTAAAAAATGCCTTTGATACGGTTAACCATGTCGAGCTTCTGAAAATTATGGAAAGATTGGGATTTAGGGGAGCGTCACAAATCCTTTTAAAAAATTACCTTTCAAGTCGGGCACAGACTGTCAAAATCACTAACACTTACAGTAAAAAAATGTACATCAAGTGTGGTGTGCCTCAAGGAACAGTACTAGGCCCACTATTATTTAGTCTCTACTTAAATGACTTATTCAAAATTAACAGTTCTGGAAAGATTATATGTTTTGCAGATGACACCCTCGTATTATATAAAGCTGATGACTGGAGCACACTGAAGCAAATAGCTGAAAAGGATTTTATAAGGATCATTGACTGGTTTGATACTAAAATTTTAACAGTTAACTTCAAAAAAACAAAATTTATTACATTTACATCCTATTCAAAATTTTTACCTACCTTCGAACAAATTTCCGTTAATTATCATGGCCAAAAGACCAAAATCGATAGAGTTAACACTTTGAAATATCTTGGAATATTTATAGACTCACATCTAAGGTGGGATAACCATATTAAATATGTTATCAAAAAAATTAGAAATGTTGCCTATAAACTCAAAATGCTTGCTAACATTCTTACAGAAAGTTATCTGCGAATCCTATACCATGCCTTAGTTGAAACCTATATAATATACGGCATCACAGCCTGGGGTGCCGCCTGCAAGACATATATTTCTGACCTGAATATAGCACAAAAAACTGTTTTGAAAGCCATTTTCCATAAGCCAAGATTATATCCAACGAACAACTTATATCAAGAAACAGGGATACTTGATACAAGACAACTTTATTTCTTACATGCCACCACCTTATACCATAAGTATTGTAATAAAAAGAAAAAATCCTATAAACACGAGCATAACACACGATTTCGAATAGGCTCATCTAATATCCAAAGACCACACAAAACATTATTCAAAAAATCATTTAAATTCTTAGCAGCTAAATTATATAATGTAGTACCAAACGAAATAAAGATACTTAATTTTGGAAAAAAATTTAGAAGAAAATTGAAAGACTGGGTTAGTAATGTGCAGCGAATGACTATACATAATTATATAGAAAACTAAAACTACAAAATTCCAATTACATTAATACCTTTTAGATTTAACAATAATTGTTATACACATATATGATTGATTGTTAGTTATTAAGATATAAACCACACACAGGCGATGCCTTCTGTGGTTTTTTCATATTTATTTGCCCATTTTTTGTATTTTGGCGAATAAATATTATTATTATTATTATTATTAGGATAGGTCTTGGTTCCGAAATTGCTCTGCTGATGACAGCATTCTACATGCACGAATTTAGTGACAAGCCGATCTCTGCCGGATAGTTGGAGAAAATAATACTAGCAGCGGCCCTGACGAGAGACCTGGAGGCAATCACGGCTTTGGGGTGCAGCAATCTTGTACAAATTTATGATTTCAAAACACCTTGACGAACGAAAAGCATCCTAGCGCTCATCCGGTTTCGATGGATGGCCACTTCTTTTTTTTTTATACTCCAACTACCACGAAGGCCTAAAGCCTAAGCACCCATTGGGTACCGTGGGGCTATACCACTTCTACTAAAGAGACTTGATCTAGCACCAACATACTTCGTCAATAGCGTCAGCTGTTGGGAAAAAGCTAAGAGATTTGTTTAGTGCTAAGTACTTTTCTCAATATGACCTCCTCACTCTGCACATGGTCCAGATAAGACTGTACAGCTCAGTGTTTGGGGTGCAGCTGTTCAGAGGAGGGCTGTTTGGCTGATCGATTATTCTTCTCTAATGGACAGTCTCGCGACCCTTTTGTACCGGCGCGCCGTGGGCAATCTAGCTCTATTCTACCGCTACGCAACGGGCTTTGCTCCTCAGAGCTTTTCTCCCGCCTGACTTCGGCCCCCCATCCTAACGGTGTCGAGCTTCGTACATTCGGAACAGGCGAATATGACCGCTCCTTTGTCCGAGGGTAGAGAACAATCTACGTGAGGCGGCTTTTCCTAGTTCATACTAACTTTGGGCAGTTCAAAAATCGGATTAACAAAGTTTCTTCAAGCTCCTCATAGCAGCTGCGGTGCCCTGGCACTTAGGCTTCTGCCTGCGCGGCTGCTTCGGTGTTAATAAACAAAGTATTAATATTTACGTGATTAATGGATGTTTCTAATAACGCCCTAGCATCGCCAACTGATAATTATTGGATTGGCCTTACAAGAAACCACTGGTTTTCCTAGAGACACCGATATTTGTACTAAAATGGAAGTTAATTAATATTTACTCTTATATATACATACTTACTATCAATTCAGAGTAGAACAAATCGGAGAAAATAATAGTTTATTCTGGAAAACCTAGGTTTTGATGTGAGCTCGTATTATAATTTTAACGTCGACGACCGACACGGCATTGCCAAAATACCGACGCGAAAGAGATGTACATCACGAAAAACCATGTCACTCATTTCCGTCGGTCTGTCTGTCTGTCTTTTGGTCTGTATCTCCGTCTGTCTGTGGATCTGTTTCTCAGTCTGTCTATCTGACGGTCTGTCGCTCGGTCTGTCTGTCGGTCTGTCTGTCCGCTAATCCCTCGCGCATCTACAGCTTGGAAAGTACTGGTAGGATTTCAACCAAATTTTCAAGCAAGGATTCTGGATTCTGAACACGAAAAAGCTTTGTAGGTTCTTCGAAGTTGGCCCTGAAACTCCGTTTTTTGGACTTTCGGATGATCCTGATCATTTTTGAAAAACTCTTTGGAGGTGAAAAATTGGGGGTTGGTGGAAGGTTATCTTAATTTTTTTGGTGCCAGTATTATTATACGCTACCAACCTCGGCAGTTATACGCGTCACTGCTTCTGCTGTCTGGGATTACCGACGAGAGTGCCGGTCTTAATAACTAGTAGTAGTAGTAGAAAGATTTATTTAGCACTTTTGGCTACATAAACAGAATAATTGTAAACAACTTAGAACTAGTAAATTCAAGCCATATGGTGTATGATGTAAATGCTGGGCAACCTATAATTGTAGATTTAACAAGTGATTTCTCAATTTTACTTTAAATTTTGTCAAAGTTTTCTGGTCTTTTATCTCCGAGTATAATTTATTATATTCAATCAACCCTTGATGGAATACAGATTTGTAGCATATGTTATACTTTTTGGTCATTAAATGGAAGTCATCTTTATTTCTGGTATTATGTAAATGATGGTCGACATTTGATGATGTTAAATTAGTTAGACTTGATGGAAATATATTATTTTTTACTTTATAAATGAATATCATTACAAGATATTTGATAAATTTTTTACATTGAGCCATTTTAATTTGCTAAGCATTTGCCTAATTGGAGTATATTTATCTTTATTTAGTATTATTCTCATGCACTTATTTTTTAAAATTTGCAGTCTTTCAAAAATGGAATTATTTGCTAAATATAGAATAGTCGAACAGTACAAGAAATTTGGAAGAATGATGGTATTATAGATAATTTTTCTGCTATATGAACTCAGACATCCAGAAACTCTCGATAAATATCCCACTTTACTACTAATCTTATTTATAACTTTTTCATAATGAATATCAAAAATTAATCGAGAGTCAATAAAAACCCCCAGGTATTTAAAATTTTCTACGAATTCAATATATTCGCCATCAATATTCAGTTGAACATTTGTACATTGTTTTTTTCCAATTAACAAGGCTTTCGTTTTACTTGCATTTAATTTTAGTCTGTTAGATGCTAACCATTTTGAGACAAGCTTCAAGTTTTCATTTATATAAGAGATACCAGACTAAATATTTTTAGTACTTATATAAATCATAGTGTCATCGGCGAAAATCTGAATTTTGCATTTTTTGACTATGGCAGGTAAATCATTTATGTATAAAATAAAATGAAGTGGTCCCAGGATACTGCCCTGTGGAACACCCAACGTATTTTCAATTTTTGATGAAATAGTGTCATTAACTTGCATCCTTTTAGACAAATAATTTCTAAACCAATCTAAAACACTTCCTGTTATACCATATGCCTTCAATTTACCTAACAAAATATCTCTATCAATCGTTTCAAATTCCCTCTTCAAATCCAAAAATACTGCTGTGACAACTTCTTCTGAGTCTATGGCTCTTCTCCAATTCTCAGTTACCAACTGGAAAGCCGTTTCTGTGGAATATTTTTTTCGAAAGCCTGCTTGCGCCTCCACAAAAATTTTGTTTTCTTCTCTAAACTGCATTAGTTGGTCATGCACTATGGACTCTAATAATTTTTCAATGTCTGGTAACACATTTACTGGTCTCATATCGCTGCATCTTTTAGAATTTTTTATTTTGGGAACTGGCTTACTGGCCTTACTCACACTCTGTCGTGTCTGACGCGTTGTGTCGTCAGATGTCAGGCCGAGGCGACCTTTCCAGATGGACAACCGGTAAGGAATGTCTATAGGCTAATTGTGTGGGCCTGTATAACTGACTTGCTCCGTTTAATATCTCCGATAGGCTTTTTTCTTAGAGGGTCTATCTTGTGCTGAACCTAATGCCTTTTAAACTGGTGACGGCGCACACTGGTTCAGAGGGCACCATGATCGCGAAAAAAGTATCAACATTTCTAATTTTGTTACTGGTAAACCGATTTTTATGAGCCATACCTTATTAGAAATTCTCTTTAAATATAATTGTATTAAAAATTGACAAATGTAAAAAATTGAAGATGGCGGCACTATACAGGGCGTCCCTAAAAGGTCTTTACAAAATTTTAGCACAATACTCCTTCAAAATAGGTCGATTTGAAGTAACTTACCTTAGTCCAAAATTGCTCCGATTCTGAGATACAGGGTGGTAAACTTAGAAAATAAAAATCCCTTTTTTTAATTCATGAACTGCACTAAACTCTAAAGATTCGTCTACAAAAGTTGCAAACATTTGAAGCTAGTTTTTTCTTTATGCGTTGAGGTGTCTCAAACGCACATTTTAAACTGGTTTTCAAAACATGGAAATACCTGCACTTTTTTATCGGAACCCATTAGCGTCAAATCTCTGAAAGAATTGCACGGATTTACTAAAAAAATATGCCACGACAGCGCAAAGCGACTGTCAACACTCGTTTCCAAACGTCGACTATATTGAACTTAATAGGTCAGAGCATAAATTTATAATGAAAATTGATGAAACAGTTTTTTGTTTTGAAGTTAAGTAACGTAAGAAAAAAATTGCAAATAGGTAATTTTGGATTTAAAAAATGTTTTATCAGAAAAAGTAAGGAGAAACATAATATTTATACTTGGTTACTATTTTCGCGGAAATGGTGGCCTCTGAACCACTGTGCGGCGTTGCGTGAGAAGTGCAGAGTTAACCTACTTGACGCCGTTTTCCTCATGTACGCCCAATGATCTAATTTCCTGATGGAGTCCATATAGCCTCATATAAAGGCAGTATCCCGGCTATTCCCCACAACCCGGCAACACGGCCGTTCCCTATTCCAGAACATGCGTCGGGACGTATCATGCGTCGGGACGTCGTCTACTGTGACGGTAGAGGGTCATATTGTCAGTGTCCGTGCTTTCTTCCGTCCGGTCGTGTCGAAGGGTCGCGATGAATCATTCTTGTCGCTTCAAACAAAAACACTAGTTTTTCTGGCCAGTGGCGGGAGTTTCACGTGAAAACTATGTACAGACGGCCTAAGTGAGGCCTAGGCTGAGGGCCTATCGTCGTTAACTGGCCTTCATAGGTTACATAATGTTAATAATAATATCCTTTATGGCTTTTTGATTTGTTTCACGGAATTTCAGATAGTTTGACAGTTTGTAAAAAATTAAACATAACTAATTTTGTGTCACTATATGCAATTTGTTTTATTATTTCTACTGAATTGTTTTTTTGATATGTGTGCTTTCATGAATGAAAACATTGGCTAAAGGCTAAAGGTCTTTCAAATATCTAAATTATTATCATTAGGAGTGGTAAAAATTAGAGGTCTACTAAGACTGTGCAGTAAAAGATATTATAACCTTAAATTTTCTAAACCTTATTTTCTTGTGTCATAGGTCTTCTTAGACATTTGTAGGTGTATATGTTGAAAAGCAGCAACATCTAAAACTTCACATTCACATACCGTTCCTCAATTTCATATAGATAGATATAGTCTTACGTTCAGGGCCGCCTTAAGGCTCCTAGGACCACAGAAAGCTCGGTGCCTGCGGCCTAGGTTTAAGACTTGTGCTATATATTTAATTTCTTTCTAGATAGCATTTCAGATCAGGTCTTGAGGGCAATGTAATTTTATGAATTATACATCTTCTGTCAAATTTTTGATAAGCAAAAAGTGCCTAGAAAATTCATCCAATTCTTAAGACCTCACTGTATACCAGTCGATCGAATGTAATCGAAATTTTTATTTACACAAAATCATACACTTTCATTTAACTGGTAATAATTATTGCGCTGTATCTAATGTATACGGAGTGTTTGCTAATCATGGAGCAGAGTTTCTATTGTGGTGATTCTTGAACTAATCTAAAGGCGTGTACTCACAGAAAAATCTTTCGCAAACGATGATATCAAATGTTTATAAATGTTCGTACATGTTTATAAGTGCCTACAAATATGTTGTCCTCACCGAACAAACATATTCAAGAGACAGTCGCTTCCCAAACGATTTGAACGTGTTTGCAGTGTTATTGGTGTCGGGCGAAGAATTAAATTATATCAAAAATGCCTTCTTTCAAAATAAAAAACAAATTTGCCGTATGTGCTGCATCTTTAGTTATGCTGTAGTTAATAGAACAGAAAGTCGCAAAAAAATAAAAAAACGCCAATTAGGTTGGCAATTACCTTACGCTTGACCTCAACAATTTCATTTGTTGTATTCATATGAGACGCTATATCATTCCAAGCATCTGGTTCTCTAGTTTAATGTGATAGAAGCCATATTTTGGATCCATGATTCTGGTTGGGTCTTATATATATACAGGGTGTTCCTTAATGACATACGAATATTTAAAGGTGTGGACCTACAAAAAAAATTAATGTTAGTATGCTTTATAAACGATGGTCCAAAATTGTTTCCATACAAAAACTAGGGAACAGGAACAAATGGAAATTAATTAATATTTTCAGAACCGCTTCAGATATTTCACTGATATTTAGTACGTAGTGAAAGTTCATAAGGCTGCATATTTTTCAATGCAAAATAATTTTTTACTTTAACAGTAAAAATAATTGAATTCCCTATTCAATTTAAAACAAATGACCTCTCTTGAATTGTTTTCCTTCGATGCGCCATATTTGAGTAAAAAATAAAAAACCGTTCTATCGTCCGAGAAAATTGATGTAATAATTGAAGAATGCAATTTAGCAATAATATCATTAGTTGCTCAGGAATATGTCACTAGCGTTTCACATCTTGATAAGTCTCTGTTATTCAAATCGGTTCGCGGTGACATCTTTTTCATTATTTAGTTTTTACAATCTTGTTAATAATGGTGAGTTATTCAAATGCAGAAATGGCGGAGCTGCATTACGTATATGGCTTTGCCGACGGTAATGGGGAGCAAGCCAGACGGATTTATCCCCAATATATCCCGATCGTTCTTTGCCAGATAGTCGAACCTTTTCTAATATTCATCGTCGCCATGTTGAAACTGGTTCTGTCCGAAGAAGAACATCTGAAGGTAGACTTCTAAGTGTGATAATACCTGAAATTGAGGAAGCAGTGCTGCACGAAGTCGAAGAACATCCTGAAACGAGTACGAGGAAGATCGCTAGACACTTAAATATTTGCCATCAAATTGTTTGGAGAATTTTAGTGCATTTTTTGTTATATCCTTACCAT
>CAVLJG010000001.1:31278475-31556020 GCA_963669975.1 Acanthoscelides obtectus
TCATTAATTATGATTGATTGTTGGACCATCTGCTACTGTTATAAAACTCTACTTTAGCTTGGATAGCTATAGAAGCGTTTTTTAGTTTGTTTAAACTAATTATTTACACCAAGGTTTACTCAAGGTTCTAGAAAATGCTTTTTTTTCTTCGCGTGAAGAGTTGTATACTGGCAATTTTTGTGATTTATTTTTTCGGATAAACTGCTGTTTACTCACTATATCCGGAGAAAGATACAAGGCTGAACATTTCCACATAGAAAAATGGCGAAAAAGGTTGACTCTGCACTCCCTACGCAACGCTGTCTCGAAGGATTGTGTTCGGCACAAGTTAGCCAAACAGGCTCGTACAATTAAAATTTGTATTCTTATGCTTTACTTTGCAATTTTGGAGCTCTTTAGGATTTGCCTCCTGAGAAAATATGCTACCCCTGCATCTTTTAAATAAATAAAAATAAATGACGCCAACAAAAGGAGAAGTGCCTCTCAATTTGAAAGTGGAAGAGTTTTAGTATTATTTTTGTTGCCTAGGGTGAGGAGTACGTGATGTCTTTTTATGAAGCATATTACCTTGCAATAATAAATATTTTAACCAATGATACTGATCAATTCAAGATGTAAGTTATAGCCCAAATAAATCCGGTGATAATTCTCCGACCGGCATTCTTGTTACATTCAATATGTCATTTTAGTCTTGCATTCTTTCCAAATCCTTTTGCGCTACCTCTGGCATACTAATTAATAATGTTTAAGCACAGTATATATTGAGGTGGTATTATTTAAAAATCGGTTCAGTATACCTCCTCCTACAACTAAAATATAACTATTAATATTCTCGTGATTCTTAGATGTTCTTTATAAGACAATTGCGCCGTAACAAGTCCAACTGTCAAATTTTTTATTCGGCCTTGCAGGGAATTATTAGATTTCCTAGGATATTTTGAATAAAATGGAAATAATATTTTTTTCTTTAGTACCATCGTGAATACTTATACAGTGTGTAACAAAACTTTGGAACGCATCGAATATATGACGAATGTCTCATCTATTTTTCTTAAAAATTGGTAAGTTTAGCTTAGAAACCATGGCGGATCTGTTGATGATATTCGCGATGTTGCCAAATCTACAGTTTTTCAGAAAGTGGTAAGAACTTTTGTTTTTCTTATGGAATGCTATATATTTTATTCGATACTTCTATTCTGCAAGAAAGTATGAATACTGTTTATTGAATATGCTTTGACGTAGACCTCATAGTTTTCGAAATATTCGCAGTCAAACAATAATATTGAAACACTAAAAGTTATTTATATTTCTGACATTTAAAAGTCCATTGAGTTTAGTTATTGAGAATGATTCATTTAACTGAAACCGAGAGTATAGAAATTCTAATGATCGTAGACGCACACAGCAAGAAGTGTGAGGTATGTTTAATGACAAATATCCCAACCGGAATCCAATAACAAGTTCTACTATTGGAAAAGTTTTGAGGAAATTTGAAATAACAGGGCATGTAAAGGATGTTCCACGATCTAGCCATCCCAAAACGCCCACTGACGGAAATAAGGCTTTTGAAAACACTCACCTCTACTAGAACACTTCGTTAAGATAACAATTCATCTCACATGTCTGTGGAATGCATTTTAAAGACGGAATAATTCCATCCTTACAGAGTCACCTTGGTTCAAGAGCTATCAGATAATCATTTTGATAGGCGTTTACAAATCTGTGATACCATAATGGACATGTGTAATAGAAATGAACATTTTTAGTATGAAATATGTTTTTTTTTGAGTGGAACTATTAATCGCCATAACTGCCGCTACTGGGCCAGGGAAGATTCTCATTGGGTAGGGGAACATCATACACAATATCCAAAAAATTTTTTTTGGGCCGGTATCATAGGTCATTTAGAGTCCGTTTTTCATGGAAGAAAATTTAAACGCTGAAATATAAATGCATATTTTGAGGAATCACGTTGTCCCAGCTTTGGCGGTAATATTACCCAATCCTTGTAAGTAACTTTAATTACCACAAACAATAAAAAATATCAATATTGTTTTTTTTAGTAAATAACACAGTGCCCAACGATAGAATATGGCTTCAACAAGATGGTAGAAAATGAATTCAAAAGATTCGAAGAAAGCGGATGTCTTCAAAATGTTCGCATTTCCGCAATATCTAGTTTATTGCCGAAAAGTATGTGGACGGAAATTTAAACATTTAATATGATTTTTATTATGTTTTGAAGTTTAAATTAACAGCTAGATTTTATCGTTTTCTTTGTTTTTAATTTCTGTCTTGTTTCCTTGGTATATCAAAAACACTATTATAATCAATATTAGAATTTCAGTCCTCTTCGTTTTAGTTCAATATATCATCTTTATTAACTCCACTAATAAAATTCAATGAACTTTTCAATACCAGAAATGACAGGAAATTATTTTCCATAGCAGTCATTGCTTAGGAAAAAAAATACCTGTTAGTTACCGTTATTTCGAAAACCTTGAGATATACGTCAAAGTATGTTTAATAATAGTATTAAGAATTGCTTGCCGGGTACAAATATCGAATAAAATGTATAGCATTCCATTAGAAAAACAAAAGTTGCTACCAGTTTCTGAAAAACTGTAGATTTGGCAACATCGCGGATGTCATCAACGGATAGGCCGTGATTTCGACCCTAAACCTACCTATTATTAAAAAAATGAGATGAGTTATTCGTCAGATATTTGATACGTTCCAAACTTTTGTTACAGGGTGCAGATGTTTCCGATTTTTTAAAGCCTATAATTTGAAAAGTACACGGCTTATATTTTTTGTATATATTTCTGATAACTATTATCACTTGGCCTATTCCCCTTTTCTGGCTTGACGTCGACTTCTGGGATGTATATCAAGTCCCAGTGAAAAAAATTAAAGAAAATAGTTTATTTTCTTGAAGCGATTTGCTGTTAGCTCGTATTATAATTTTAACGTCGACGACCGAATTCAACAAAGCTACAGACAACGTTGACGAAATAACGACGCGAGTGACCCTCCGCCGCGTCTGTGTTCTTGAATTCGGTGGGTTTTAGTGTGAGAAGGGAGAGAAGAAAACTTTTTAATGATTGGCCTTCCAAAAACCATGGCGTCCCATGGTCCACTTACCTTATAAGAATTCGGTTTTTGTCTGTTTGTTTATTTTCTTCATTGATTTAACACAATAAGCTTTATTACTCAGTCAACCCTGGTCAAGGGCGGATTTAGGAATCTGTCTAGGAGGCGGGGCGCAGCGGTGGTTTATGTTGAGAAAGATGTTCGTCTCCGACGGGTGGGGCTTATCGACGAATAAAAATTGATAAGTGAAGGGGAGGGGGGCGTCTGCAAGAGCGGAGGTGGCATTACGTCTAGGCTAGAGGAAGGGGCACATCTCACGATTCTGGTCCAACAAGGTACTTTTTATATCAAGACACAAAATTACTGACTGGGGCGTCTGAGAGGGGCTCCCCGTCGCCCCACTGTAAATCCCTTGTCGCTGGCAAAGATGGCAAAAGCTTCCGTTATGAGCTTAAGCATTTCTGTGCCCAATTTTACTGAATTACTTTTGTTCTTTGTTTACAGAGTATACAAAACCATATTCCTCAAGAGAAGCCTGCTAACCAAACTCCTGGACAATCACCCTCACCGTTCGAAACAGCGCCCAGCATCTCGGAAACTCTATCCGATGACGAAACTCAGAAGAAGAAAAAATGAAACGGCTGCTGGATCTGCAAGTGAGTCAGACTCAGAATCCGAAGATGACGATGTTAGAGAGTTGGAAGGACGGACGATGTCTGCTAAAGGCCAACAGGTAAGCGAAAAAATTAGATTGATACCATCACATTTAAATAGGCATTGCCACAAAATCCATAGGGCACCTTTCCTATTCTAAGAAGAAATTATACTGGTCAAAGATGTTTTCGTTGTTGCTTGCATGTGGTATTTTCATATCTTGGCAAGAATTACTTGAGCTTTGTAATACAATGGACACTTTTTCTTACAGATTGACAGGGCCAGCGCTGCAAACGTTAAAAGGTCAAAAGAAGAAGCCAAAGCAGATCCCGAAGAAGAAGACGACTTTGGATATACTATGAGTGAGTTTTCTTTTGATTGATATTATTTTTAATATTAATCCCTACTAGTAACATAGTCCTGAAAGTTTTGATACAAAGGGAATGGAAAAATAAACTTTTGACAAAAAAATGGTAGTAGTAACTGTAACAACCGTATAACCATAACTTTGACAAAGTATCTCCCAAGAAACGTGAAGCTGGTATCAACGCTCATATTTCATTTTGAAACTCTCTCGGCTCCTTATGAATGCTCTAATTATTTTTTATTTATACGAAAGAAAAACAGTGGCGTACTACTAAAAAAACAGTGGTGTAGTATTTTTATTTGGAAAATAATGCCACTAATCCCCTGTATCTCCGCCACTGCTGTACGTTAATTTTAAGTAAATACTTTTGAATGTGGACAATACTTAGGTAAATCCACATACCAAATTTTAGTTCATTTCAGTTGACGATTTTGAAGATATTAAAAAACCTCCCAAGTCCCACAATTGAAAGTTTCCAGCAGACAATAAAAACTGTGTCACTGGCAAATAAACCGGTTTTTATGACCTTTTTTAGGCATAATGTGTTCCAAAAGAATTAAATTTCGAATAGCTGTCCACAGTTTGCTAATAATAATAAATCATCGAAAAAGCCCGAAACACTGTTAAGACTAAAATTAGGAAAAGCTGCGTTCTTTGGGAGTGTATTTACATGCCGTAGAGAAACTTGCAAAAATTTCATGGTTATGGAAAAACTAAGAATTTTCTTACCTTATTTTAAGAAATACCAAAAAACTAATGGAACTTTTTCATTGGCACTTTTTAGGCACTACATGATGGTGTTTTAAAATTTTGTTTCCTTCTTCAGAAACCATCATCAACTTTATTTTTTTATATGGTCCGAAAAAAGTACACCCTGAATCTGATAGAATTTTGTTCAATGAATTCAATGATGTATCACATGTTTCATTTGTTTTCTTAATTATAAAAAAAATGCAGGCGCCGTGGCTATCCCTTGGTCTAAGTCCTTGGCAAATCCTGAATTTATAGGGATGTTATCTATTTTTACGCAAAATAATTGTGCTGTGGATTTGGCCAATCCTAAGTTTCCTCTAAAGATTCCTATTTTTCTAGACGCAACAGACTTTTCTTCAATGCTAAAGTGACCGCCTGGCATCTTTGACGATTATAAAACAATATTAACAATATATATATATATAATATATATATAATATATATACAGGATGACTTTGAAGTTGAGTCATTAATTTTCAGATAATGATTGTAGAAGGAAGATAAACCAAAATATGTGTGTAAAAATAAAAAAAAAAAAAAAAAAATTTTTACCTTGTTTTATAAAGTATCCTCCCGACAAGTATTTCAGTGCGGACCTGTATTTGATCGTGAGGTCTTGGACCACCGGCATGCCCTCCCCTGTGAGGTCTTAAGTCACCTGATTCACGAGCCCGTTGTACTACATTAACAAAGGTACGAGAGGTTGGTTGCACTCGATTGGGAAACCGATCCGCATAAACATGTGCCATTTTTTATTTCGTTTGAGCCACGCAGCAAACACCACTATTCACTCACGCGTTACCGACTGACACATTGATTGAATAAAAACATCGTGATCAGCGTTTCAAATTCTTTCGCTTTTTTGTTTCCGATGCGATGAATCGATAAGGCGGATTATATCCGTTGTTTCCAAACACGAGCACATAATATTATTATTGAGACAGGGCGGTACTCAAACTTCTAAAGGGCTATAACTTTGTTACTTTGATTTTACCACAAAATGTTAAAGGAAAAAAACATTTCTTTTGATCAGATCTACTCACAAATATTTGCAGGCACAGCCTACTTCTAAAAATTATCGAGATACTGACTTTTTAACGTTATTTTATCATAAATAATTAAAAATGTATCGAACCTTAAAAATCGAAATATCTCAAAAACAGCTAACTATAACGAAAATTCACAAGAGAGCTTTTTTATGTTGGAAGGTACGAAGAATCATTTTTTTATTCAAAAAGCAAAAAAATTGCACTAAGAAAAAATTTTCGGTCAGTTTAATATACTACAGGTGCAGTAAAACTATGTACATGGCTCGTTTTGTCGAACCAAAAAACCCTTGTATACCAATTTTCACTGTTATACATCAAATATTGTTCGAAAATTTAAAAAAAAACTATTTTAGAAAGTAAATTCAAACACCATGTATTTCGGAAGCCACGCATTTTTCGACCCATGTTTATATAGACTTTATGCATTAATTTTAAAAATTCTACCGAATCTTAAAGTTATGCAACAATAAACTGAAACACCCTAATCTTCATCTTGGACACCCTGTATAAATGAAGCAAAATAATCATATTTCCATTGTTTATTATTGAAAATTACAGTTAAATATTGTCTTCTTAACATGCCACATGTTTTGATTTTGCATGTATATATTTCACGGTACATAAGGGAAACCATGGCGAAGTGATTACCTGGGAAAGACGAATTCTCCGTTTTACGTCTAAACCATGAATCGAACATCGTGGAAAAATACACAGTTATTCTTTCAACTTTCTTCAATAATCGCCAATCGGTTGTTGACTACCAGACATAACATGTATTTGTTCAACAAAAAGTTGACACTGCATGATAGATGTAGTTAGAGAAATTCAATCGTTTTTACGAACCTCTATCTAAAATATTTAGCGTATATTTAAAGTCATACAAATGAGAAGGATTGAGTCAATGGCTTTGGCAGGAAACATGAAATACAAGTGATTTAGGACCAAGCAGATAATCTGTAATCTCATTTTTATAGTCAATAAATAATGTATAATTGGTGCATATATGTTAGCACATAAAAACGAAAATAAAACATTTTTGAAATGACTCATTCAAGTACCCGCGGTTTAAGTAGTGCGTGCAAAAAAACACGTAAGTTCCGGGCTTATAAAGTTTTAGCACTTAACGTTTATTACGTTATAAAAGTTGTTCACTCAGAATACGCATCTAACTATAATGTAGGTAAATAATGGACCTGGGTGGTTTTTGCACTGACCGATTCAATTGATAAATCGTACCATATTAAAAAATGAATGTAAGCAATCGTGTATCAAGATGATAAAAATGGCGAATGTGCTTAGCATTTATCAGATACGGTGGATGCGCGAGTGACACATTTAAAACATCTTTTTCTTTTTCGTGCGGCTTTAACTGTTATCGTATCTATAAAGTTCCCTCGTCGACGTATGCTATTTTAATGTGTACTTGCATGTCGCATGCACAGCAAACATGAAAATTAAAATGTGAGCCATAAAAATGAGTGAAGTAAGCATATTATGTAGAAGTATATTTCAATATAATGGGTTATCTAATATCCATAAGCCACCGATGCCAGTAATATAGCTGCACATTGTAACACAATCGAAAATTGACCAGGACGACACGTGGATTAAGGCCCGTATCGTCAGTCGTCCCTACAATTGTAGGGCGCCTTTATGGCCTCCTTGATTGTTATAGTTTTCTACTTCTCCGTGTCAGCGCTCTATTTTGAGGTTATGTCACAAACATCTATTTGCAACAAATTGTGCTTGCTTTTGAGTTATATCATGTTTTATCAGTCTGAAATTTCCTACAATTTAAAAAGAAAACATATCTTCACAATAGGAGAGCGCTGACGCTGACACGGGACAAGTGTAATCTAGAAATTTTTGCAGCCTGGCACCCTAGGCGATGGCTCTTTTGGCCCTAGGCTGAATACGCATGTTCTTAGTCCGCCTGACAATGTAACAAATTGCAAATATTTGGATGAAAATGATCATCCTCTCATCGTAATCGATTTCATTTCAGGGTTCCTGATAGTAGTGGCACCCATATTACGTAACTTAAAATGTGACATATCGGCAACGTAAACACCTGTATTTTGCTATTAAATACTCTTGGAACGAACCCTGTATATTGCTCAATAAACTAGTAGAGACAGGTGTTCTGGGATAAATAATTAGAAATTCTCAAAAAACTACTTGACCAATATACTCCAATTTTGGTGTTGTTATTTAGAAGTATGAATCCTACGGATTTGAAGAATTTGCGTAAAATTATCGTCGCATTACCAACAAGTGCCGAAACCTGCATTTTGCCTGGTTTTTAGGCAATAACATTTTCGCTATTAGTCGGATCCTTTTACGTGTAGTCACATTTGTTGGTCTCACAAAATACCTAAAAATTGTATATGAAAGTTCTTTAGTTCCATACAACACTGTCGATTGATTCCCAGAAAACGCATTTTCGTATTCTTTGTTGACAAACAAAAAGTTTTCCCATAAAAATTGGTGTACCCATTTCATGCATCCATGTTTTAAATACCCCCTTGAACAACTTGCACCAATAAAATCAAACATTACAATTATTTCGGGAAAATTTGCTAATGTGATTAGACTACTATGGAGAAAACCAAACATTTAATTTGAAATGAGACATGTCAGCCCAACAGTGAAACATGGTGGCAGGAACGCTTCAGTCTGGGGCGTGACGTACAATGGTATTGGAAAGCTAAGCTTCGTCGAAGGAAATATTTTGAACAGCAGTGCTGAAAAATTGGGGATCAGAAGTTTTACTTTCATAGCAGGATAATGATTTCAAGCAGATCGCCACTAAAATAGAGGATGGTTTCGTTACAATATTTCTGTACAATCTCCCAACAACAGGTACAAGATGTTCTTATGCAGAAATTGGACCAGAACTGACACAGAATTTCCATGTCATGATGGCTTGAGGACATAACATAATTCATTCAAACGTTATGATAACAAAGTACTAGCTGTAAATAAATTTTGTTAAAATATATTTACTCTTGAACAACTTCCACCAATAAAACCAGACTTTACAATTATTTCGAGCAAATTTGCTAATATGATTAGACTAAAAAGAAAATCCGACTTCACGTAACCAGATTATACGACCCCTCTCAAACTGGTAAAGTTGATTGAAATTAGCGCGTCTGCGAATTGTAGGCATAGTAATGCAATGAAACATATGGAACCAACACAGAAAACCCACTGAATATTAAGTAAACATGTTCATATTAAAAAAGTGTGGCTCGGAGTGCCTTCAACATTTTATCAGCGTATACCTCCATGATAGCAGATACAAGTTTTTATCAAATTTCAATAAATAATTCTGGGTGTTGCATTTTATATGTCACTTAGTATACTCGTACCTAGGGCTGTTAAACTTCAACTAAAACTTAAAACCCGGTTAGAAGAAGCAGACTTGACTGACTGTCCATTCTTACTTGAACTCTGTCAAGTTTTGTACAACATCCACTCTTTGTCACGTTCAGTTTCGGAATGTAGAACAATCTACCAGAATAAATTTTCTCCTGTCCTGTTAGACCTATGCAGTTCAAAAATCGATTCGAACTCCATCGCGGTTGCCTCGGTATGAAAAAGAGAATCATAGTGGTCTTTTCAGAATGAAAAGGCCAACTCTGAACAAATCCTGGTTTAAAAATACATAATTAAAAGGAAACAGTTCCTGACGACTTTTCTCTAATTCAGTCCGTCTACTGGCTCATCAAATTGAATGTTCAGTCATGCATGTCTCGCTGATTTTGATAATTGGATTGCCCGCTGGTGCTTGACATGCCACGAAAAATCGATGCATAGAAGGTTGATGAGGGCTATTAAAACAACCCAGTAGACCTTATAAATAGAATTATAACACTTTTTGCTCATATGAGTTATCTAAATTAGTTTATCATTGTACATAGTGTGATTTATGTATTTAAATTTTCAAATACAAACTCTCCCTGTTCTGGTGCCCCTGAAGCTAAGCTCTATCGTTCTCCTGGAAGGAGGAGGTGTATCATGATTTCCTTTTCACTTTCCACGCCTACTGGCGGTGATGTCACGAAAATTTGAGAAAAATGAGATACTCATGTTTTTTTAATGTTACATGACATGCACGTCACGAGAGATCATATCATTCATTTTCTTATGTCTGTCTGGCTGACAGTCTGTTCTTATAACCGTCTATAACTTGAGAAGCACCACGCAGATTTCAATGAAAATTTCACACGATATTACTACTACTCCAAGGACGAAAAAGTTTTGCAGTTTTTGAAAATCGGTCCATTAGCAGCAGAGAGAAAAGCAAAAAACAAGAACAAAAATCGCTGAAACCTTTCTGACCTTTCGGAAGATGCTGACCATTTTCGGAAACATTCAAGAGGTAAAAAATTGGGAGTGGGGGTTATAGAGTGGTGGGCAGGTTTATCTCAATTTTTGATTTAAGCACATTTATAAGCTCCCAACCATGGTAATTCTACACACCATTTAGACATATTTCAAACATCATAGACTTCTCCGTACTTTAGCTGTTAAAACTTAAAAATATTCTCAGCGGACGGATCTCGTACCTACCGGCCGCGGCTGCGGCTCTCAGCGGATTATGTACCGGGGAGATGCACTATCGGTAGCGCATAGAAAGGGCGTACCCAGATTTTTGGTGGTAGTTCAACAAATCATATCTACATGCTTCTTTTCTTTTGATTTGCATTGCATTTATATAGAGTATTCTACAATTTGACAATTCATACGGGTGTAGAAGACAACTATGATTACTTTTTTGAAACATTTAAGCAAACATTGCGCGAGATGCTTTTTAAATAATAATTTAGTCCAGGCTTAGACACCATTCAAGGGCGATATAATATCAGTCGCTCAATTAAAAACTAACGCTGTCATTAAAGTACCTGCTTATATTACTCAAGCTACATAAATACTAGATCACTATCGTAAAACTAAGAATATATTATATAAATGCTTTAAAAGTGATTTTGATGAGTATTATACGAGTATTGATATCAGCTGAGTTGCCAGTAACATTTATAACTAATAAAGAAAAAAATAAATCGACCAATGTGGCCTTCATATAGGTACTTGTAAGACATACACAATTTAGTAGAAATGTGCATTAAATGTGGACAAGCACATAGAAGTGAAATTTGTACTGTAAACATTTTAAAATGTTCTAACTGTATGAACTATAACGTTAAGCATAATAAGAATAATGATGTTGGTCATTCGCCCACAGACAAAAAATGCCCGTCGTATTTATATTTTCAAAAACAGTATTCATCCAGAATAATGTTTTGAGCGTTTAGTTCTTTTTACGTTTTTCGAGCTACATATCATTTGCAAAATTTTACATGGATAGTTACGTAAATAATTTTCAGGTTAATGATATCAATACAAATATTGCTCAAGACCCAAATGCTCTTAATAAATGGTTAGAATATTCTAATTTCAATGTTAGCTTATATCACATGAATATTCGAAGCCTAAACCAAAATTTTGACTGTTTTAATATCTTCCTAACTACAATTAATCACAAATTTGATATAATAATATTAACAGAAACTTGGAAAATTAATGATGTATCTTTGTTCTGTTTGGAAGGTTATGATACGCTTTACAATAATGGTACGTACAACCAGAATGATGGGGTGGTAGTATATGTAAGAAATGATATCAACTACAGATGTGATTTTGTTAAATTTGATGACGGTATCACAGTATTGGATTTGATATTGAGAATTAATAACAAAAGTATAAAAGTCACATCTGTCTATCGACCACCATCATCAAACCCTTATACATTTGTAGAAAATCTTGAAAAATTTTTGTTAGATAACAAAAATGCCATACAGTCACACCACATCATAATAGGAGATATGAATATTAATATACTCCAACATACCAAATTAGTAAACAAATACCTCACTGTAATGCAGAGCAATGGATTCATATCAAATATAAATTTACCAACAAGAGTAGTCAATAATAGTTCCAGTTCTTGCATTGATCATTGTTTCATCAAAAATTTTTCAAATTTCTTTCGGTACATACCGTTAATTGTTGAAAACCATATTACCGATCATTTACCCACTGTAATACTTATATCATCACCAGAAAAAAATAAAAGTAGATCCATCTCCAATAATGAAACAGTGAAATTTAGATGTTTTGTCGATAATAAAAAACTACTTGCAAATATCAAATTAGAATCGTGGACAGCAGTGTACTGTGCAACGAATGTTAATGATGCTGCAAACACACTCATTGAACGCATAAAATATTTAATTGAATGTAGTACAAACAGAGTTAAAATTAAACATTTTGACAGAAGCAGGAATCCCTGGATAACTAAAGGTTTGATAAAGTCTGCCTACAAAAAAGAGAAACTATACAAAATAATGAAAGCATCGCCATGTGCAGATACCTCCCATAAATATAAAGAATATAAAATATTTTATCAATCTAGTTAGAGAAGCAAAACGCCAATTCTATCTAAAAAAATTACAAGATGTCAAATCTGATCCAAGAAAACTGTGGTCAGTTGTCGATCACTTAACTAACAAAGACGTTCAAGAAAAACCAAATATTGATGAAATTAAGAATCATGATGGAACAATATTAACAGATAAACGACAAATATCCGATGCATTCTTAAATTTTTTCACTAATGTTGGAGAAAATTTAGCATCCAGTATTAAAAAAATGGTTTCGAACGAAAAGTTCACAAAAACCCAACTTCCCAATTCATTCTTTTAGAAAGCGTTAGTCCCATTGAAGTACAAGAAGCTGTCCTATCACTTAAAACCAAAAAAAGTCCTGGTATAGATGGTATCAAAGCTGAGCATTTAAAAATAATAGCCTACGACTTAGCCGAACCACTTTCTTACGTCATTAATTGGTGTTTCCAATCTGGAATTTGTCCTGATGCATTTAAAACAACTGTTATTACTCCTGTTTATAAAGGCGGTGACAGAATGGAAACATCGAATTATAGACCCATATCAGTACTATCGAATATAGCCAAAATTTTCGAAAAATTACTACAAAAAAGGATATTACAATTTTTGGACAAAAACAAAATTATATGTTCTGACCAATATGGATTTAGAAAAGGAAAATCTACTACAGATGCAATTTTGGCTGCAATGGATGAAATTAACTCTAATGTCAACAAAAAGATACCTACTATTGGTATCTTTGTTGATCTAAAAAATGCCTTTGATACGGTTAACCATGTCGAGCTTCTGAAAATTATGGAAAGATTGGGATTTAGGGGAGCGTCACAAATCCTTTTAAAAAATTACCTTTCAAGTCGGGCACAGACTGTCAAAATCACTAACACTTACAGTAAAAAAATGTACATCAAGTGTGGTGTGCCTCAAGGAACAGTACTAGGCCCACTATTATTTAGTCTCTACTTAAATGACTTATTCAAAATTAACAGTTCTGGAAAGATTATATGTTTTGCAGATGACACCCTCGTATTATATAAAGCTGATGACTGGAGCACACTGAAGCAAATAGCTGAAAAGGATTTTATAAGGATCATTGACTGGTTTGATACTAAAATTTTAACAGTTAACTTCAAAAAAACAAAATTTATTACATTTACATCCTATTCAAAATTTTTACCTACCTTCGAACAAATTTCCGTTAACTATCATGGCCAAAAGACCAAAATCGATAGAGTTAACACTTTGAAATATCTTGGAATATTTATAGACTCACATCTAAGGTGGGATAACCATATTAAATATGTTATCAAAAAAATTAGAAATGTTGCCTATAAACTCAAAATGCTTGCTAACATTCTTACAGAAAGTTATCTGCGAATCCTATACCATGCCTTAGTTGAAACCTATATAATATACGGCATCACAGCCTGGGGTGCCGCCTGCAAGACATATATTTCTGACCTGAATATAGCACAAAAAACTGTTTTGAAAGCCATTTTCCATAAGCCAAGATTATATCCAACGAACAACTTATATCAAGAAACAGGGATACTTGATACAAGACAACTTTATTTCTTACATGCCACCACCTTATACCATAAGTATTGTAATAAAAAGAAAAAATCCTATAAACACGAGCATAACACACGATTTCGAATAGGCTCATCTAATATCCAAAGACCACACAAAACATTATTCAAAAAATCATTTAAATTCTTAGCAGCTAAATTATATAATGTAGTACCAAACGAAATAAAGATACTTAATTTTGGAAAAAAATTTAGAAGAAAATTGAAAGACTGGGTTAGTAATGTGCAGCGAATGACTATACATAATTATATAGAAAACTAAAACTACAAAATTCCAATTACATTAATACCTTTTAGATTTAACAATAATTGTTATACACATATATGATTGATTGTTAGTTATTAAGATATAAACCACACACAGGCGATGCCTTCTGTGGTTTTTTCATATTTATTTGCCCATTTTTTGTATTTTGGCGAATAAATATTATTATTATTATTATTATTAGGATAGGTCTTGGTTCCGAAATTGCTCTGCTGATGACAGCATTCTACATGCACGAATTTAGTGACAAGCCGATCTCTGCCGGATAGTTGGAGAAAATAATACTAGCAGCGGCCCTGACGAGAGACCTGGAGGCAATCACGGCTTTGGGGTGCAGCAATCTTGTACAAATTTATGATTTCAAAACACCTTGACGAACGAAAAGCATCCTAGCGCTCATCCGGTTTCGATGGATGGCCACTTCTTTTTTTTTTATACTCCAACTACCACGAAGGCCTAAAGCCTAAGCACCCATTGGGTACCGTGGGGCTATACCACTTCTACTAAAGAGACTTGATCTAGCACCAACATACTTCGTCAATAGCGTCAGCTGTTGGGAAAAAGCTAAGAGATTTGTTTAGTGCTAAGTACTTTTCTCAATATGACCTCCTCACTCTGCACATGGTCCAGATAAGACTGTACAGCTCAGTGTTTGGGGTGCAGCTGTTCAGAGGAGGGCTGTTTGGCTGATCGATTATTCTTCTCTAATGGACAGTCTCGCGACCCTTTTGTACCGGCGCGCCGTGGGCAATCTAGCTCTATTCTACCGCTACGCAACGGGCTTTGCTCCTCAGAGCTTTTCTCCCGCCTGACTTCGGCCCCCCATCCTAACGGTGTCGAGCTTCGTACATTCGGAACAGGCGAATATGACCGCTCCTTTGTCCGAGGGTAGAGAACAATCTACGTGAGGCGGCTTTTCCTAGTTCATACTAACTTTGGGCAGTTCAAAAATCGGATTAACAAAGTTTCTTCAAGCTCCTCATAGCAGCTGCGGTGCCCTGGCACTTAGGCTTCTGCCTGCGCGGCTGCTTCGGTGTTAATAAACAAAGTATTAATATTTACGTGATTAATGGATGTTTCTAATAACGCCCTAGCATCGCCAACTGATAATTATTGGATTGGCCTTACAAGAAACCACTGGTTTTCCTAGAGACACCGATATTTGTACTAAAATGGAAGTTAATTAATATTTACTCTTATATATACATACTTACTATCAATTCAGAGTAGAACAAATCGGAGAAAATAATAGTTTATTCTGGAAAACCTAGGTTTTGATGTGAGCTCGTATTATAATTTTAACGTCGACGACCGACACGGCATTGCCAAAATACCGACGCGAAAGAGATGTACATCACGAAAAACCATGTCACTCATTTCCGTCGGTCTGTCTGTCTGTCTTTTGGTCTGTATCTCCGTCTGTCTGTGGATCTGTTTCTCAGTCTGTCTATCTGACGGTCTGTCGCTCGGTCTGTCTGTCGGTCTGTCTGTCCGCTAATCCCTCGCGCATCTACAGCTTGGAAAGTACTGGTAGGATTTCAACCAAATTTTCAAGCAAGGATTCTGGATTCTGAACACGAAAAAGCTTTGTAGGTTCTTCGAAGTTGGCCCTGAAACTCCGTTTTTTGGACTTTCGGATGATCCTGATCATTTTTGAAAAACTCTTTGGAGGTGAAAAATTGGGGGTTGGTGGAAGGTTATCTTAATTTTTTTGGTGCCAGTATTATTATACGCTACCAACCTCGGCAGTTATACGCGTCACTGCTTCTGCTGTCTGGGATTACCGACGAGAGTGCCGGTCTTAATAACTAGTAGTAGTAGTAGAAAGATTTATTTAGCACTTTTGGCTACATAAACAGAATAATTGTAAACAACTTAGAACTAGTAAATTCAAGCCATATGGTGTATGATGTAAATGCTGGGCAACCTATAATTGTAGATTTAACAAGTGATTTCTCAATTTTACTTTAAATTTTGTCAAAGTTTTCTGGTCTTTTATCTCCGAGTATAATTTATTATATTCAATCAACCCTTGATGGAATACAGATTTGTAGCATATGTTATACTTTTTGGTCATTAAATGGAAGTCATCTTTATTTCTGGTATTATGTAAATGATGGTCGACATTTGATGATGTTAAATTAGTTAGACTTGATGGAAATATATTATTTTTTACTTTATAAATGAATATCATTACAAGATATTTGATAAATTTTTTACATTGAGCCATTTTAATTTGCTAAGCATTTGCCTAATTGGAGTATATTTATCTTTATTTAGTATTATTCTCATGCACTTATTTTTTAAAATTTGCAGTCTTTCAAAAATGGAATTATTTGCTAAATATAGAATAGTCGAACAGTACAAGAAATTTGGAAGAATGATGGTATTATAGATAATTTTTCTGCTATATGAACTCAGACATCCAGAAACTCTCGATAAATATCCCACTTTACTACTAATCTTATTTATAACTTTTTCATAATGAATATCAAAAATTAATCGAGAGTCAATAAAAACCCCCAGGTATTTAAAATTTTCTACGAATTCAATATATTCGCCATCAATATTCAGTTGAACATTTGTACATTGTTTTTTTCCAATTAACAAGGCTTTCGTTTTACTTGCATTTAATTTTAGTCTGTTAGATGCTAACCATTTTGAGACAAGCTTCAAGTTTTCATTTATATAAGAGATACCAGACTAAATATTTTTAGTACTTATATAAATCATAGTGTCATCGGCGAAAATCTGAATTTTGCATTTTTTGACTATGGCAGGTAAATCATTTATGTATAAAATAAAATGAAGTGGTCCCAGGATACTGCCCTGTGGAACACCCAACGTATTTTCAATTTTTGATGAAATAGTGTCATTAACTTGCATCCTTTTAGACAAATAATTTCTAAACCAATCTAAAACACTTCCTGTTATACCATATGCCTTCAATTTACCTAACAAAATATCTCTATCAATCGTTTCAAATTCCCTCTTCAAATCCAAAAATACTGCTGTGACAACTTCTTCTGAGTCTATGGCTCTTCTCCAATTCTCAGTTACCAACTGGAAAGCCGTTTCTGTGGAATATTTTTTTCGAAAGCCTGCTTGCGCCTCCACAAAAATTTTGTTTTCTTCTCTAAACTGCATTAGTTGGTCATGCACTATGGACTCTAATAATTTTTCAATGTCTGGTAACACATTTACTGGTCTCATATCGCTGCATCTTTTAGAATTTTTTATTTTGGGAACTGGCTTACTGGCCTTACTCACACTCTGTCGTGTCTGACGCGTTGTGTCGTCAGATGTCAGGCCGAGGCGACCTTTCCAGATGGACAACCGGTAAGGAATGTCTATAGGCTAATTGTGTGGGCCTGTATAACTGACTTGCTCCGTTTAATATCTCCGATAGGCTTTTTTCTTAGAGGGTCTATCTTGTGCTGAACCTAATGCCTTTTAAACTGGTGACGGCGCACACTGGTTCAGAGGGCACCATGATCGCGAAAAAAGTATCAACATTTCTAATTTTGTTACTGGTAAACCGATTTTTATGAGCCATACCTTATTAGAAATTCTCTTTAAATATAATTGTATTAAAAATTGACAAATGTAAAAAATTGAAGATGGCGGCACTATACAGGGCGTCCCTAAAAGGTCTTTACAAAATTTTAGCACAATACTCCTTCAAAATAGGTCGATTTGAAGTAACTTACCTTAGTCCAAAATTGCTCCGATTCTGAGATACAGGGTGGTAAACTTAGAAAATAAAAATCCCTTTTTTTAATTCATGAACTGCACTAAACTCTAAAGATTCGTCTACAAAAGTTGCAAACATTTGAAGCTAGTTTTTTCTTTATGCGTTGAGGTGTCTCAAACGCACATTTTAAACTGGTTTTCAAAACATGGAAATACCTGCACTTTTTTATCGGAACCCATTAGCGTCAAATCTCTGAAAGAATTGCACGGATTTACTAAAAAAATATGCCACGACAGCGCAAAGCGACTGTCAACACTCGTTTCCAAACGTCGACTATATTGAACTTAATAGGTCAGAGCATAAATTTATAATGAAAATTGATGAAACAGTTTTTTGTTTTGAAGTTAAGTAACGTAAGAAAAAAAATTGCAAATAGGTAATTTTGGATTTAAAAAATGTTTTATCAGAAAAAGTAAGGAGAAACATAATATTTATACTTGGTTACTATTTTCGCGGAAATGGTGGCCTCTGAACCACTGTGCGGCGTTGCGTGAGAAGTGCAGAGTTAACCTACTTGACGCCGTTTTCCTCATGTACGCCCAATGATCTAATTTCCTGATGGAGTCCATATAGCCTCATATAAAGGCAGTATCCCGGCTATTCCCCACAACCCGGCAACACGGCCGTTCCCTATTCCAGAACATGCGTCGGGACGTATCATGCGTCGGGACGTCGTCTACTGTGACGGTAGAGGGTCATATTGTCAGTGTCCGTGCTTTCTTCCGTCCGGTCGTGTCGAAGGGTCGCGATGAATCATTCTTGTCGCTTCAAACAAAAACACTAGTTTTTCTGGCCAGTGGCGGGAGTTTCACGTGAAAACTATGTACAGACGGCCTAAGTGAGGCCTAGGCTGAGGGCCTATCGTCGTTAACTGGCCTTCATAGGTTACATAATGTTAATAATAATATCCTTTATGGCTTTTTGATTTGTTTCACGGAATTTCAGATAGTTTGACAGTTTGTAAAAAATTAAACATAACTAATTTTGTGTCACTATATGCAATTTGTTTTATTATTTCTACTGAATTGTTTTTTTGATATGTGTGCTTTCATGAATGAAAACATTGGCTAAAGGCTAAAGGTCTTTCAAATATCTAAATTATTATCATTAGGAGTGGTAAAAATTAGAGGTCTACTAAGACTGTGCAGTAAAAGATATTATAACCTTAAATTTTCTAAACCTTATTTTCTTGTGTCATAGGTCTTCTTAGACATTTGTAGGTGTATATGTTGAAAAGCAGCAACATCTAAAACTTCACATTCACATACCGTTCCTCAATTTCATATAGATAGATATAGTCTTACGTTCAGGGCCGCCTTAAGGCTCCTAGGACCACAGAAAGCTCGGTGCCTGCGGCCTAGGTTTAAGACTTGTGCTATATATTTAATTTCTTTCTAGATAGCATTTCAGATCAGGTCTTGAGGGCAATGTAATTTTATGAATTATACATCTTCTGTCAAATTTTTGATAAGCAAAAAGTGCCTAGAAAATTCATCCAATTCTTAAGACCTCACTGTATACCAGTCGATCGAATGTAATCGAAATTTTTATTTACACAAAATCATACACTTTCATTTTAACTGGTAATAATTATTGCGCTGTATCTAATGTATACGGAGTGTTTGCTAATCATGGAGCAGAGTTTCTATTGTGGTGATTCTTGAACTAATCTAAAGGCGTGTACTCACAGAAAAATCTTTCGCAAACGATGATATCAAATGTTTATAAATGTTCGTACATGTTTATAAGTGCCTACAAATATGTTGTCCTCACCGAACAAACATATTCAAGAGACAGTCGCTTCCCAAACGATTTGAACGTGTTTGCAGTGTTATTGGTGTCGGGCGAAGAATTAAATTATATCAAAAATGCCTTCTTTCAAAATAAAAAACAAATTTGCCGTATGTGCTGCATCTTTAGTTATGCTGTAGTTAATAGAACAGAAAAGTCGCAAAAAAAATAAAAAAACGCCAATTAGGTTGGCAATTACCTTACGCTTGACCTCAACAATTTCATTTGTTGTATTCATATGAGACGCTATATCATTCCAAGCATCTGGTTCTCTAGTTTTAATGTGATAGAAGCCATATTTTGGATCCCATGATTCTGGTTGGGTCTTATATATATACAGGGTGTTCCTTAATGACATACGAATATTTAAAGGTGTGGACCTACAAAAAAAAATTAATGTTAGTATGCTTTATAAACGATGGTCCAAAATTGTTTCCATACAAAAACTAGGGAACAGGAACAAAATGGAAATTAATTAATATTTTCAGAACCGCTTCAGATATTTCACTGATATTTAGTACGTAGTGAAAGTTAATAAGGCTGCATATTTTTCAATGCAAAAATAATTTTTTACTTTAACAGTAAAAATAATTGAATTCCCTATTCAATTTAAAACAAATGACCTCTCTTGAATTGTTTTCCTTCGATGCGCCATATTTGAGTAAAAAATAAAAACCGTTCTATCGTCCGAGAAAATTGATGTAATAATTGAAGAATGCAATTTAGCAATAAATATCTAGTTGCTCTGGAATATGTCACTAGCGTTTCACATCTGATAAGTCTCTGTTATTCAAATCTGTTCGCGGTGACATCTTTTTCATTATTTAGTTTTTACAATCTTGTTAATAATGGTGAGTTATTCAAATGCAGAAATGGCGGAGCTGCATTACGTATATGGCTTTGCCGACGGTAATGGGGAGCAAGCCAGACGGATTTATCCCCAAATATATCCCGATCGTTCTTTGCCAGATAGTCGAACCTTTTCTAATATTCATCGTCGCCATGTTGAAACTGGTTCTGTCCGAAGAAGAACATCTGAAGGTAGACTTCTAAGTGTGATAATACCTGAAATTGAGGAAGCAGTGCTGCACGAAGTCGAAGAACATCCTGAAACGAGTACGAGGAAGATCGCTAGACACTTAAATATTTGCCATCAAATTGTTTGGAGAATTTTAGTGCATTTTTTGTTATATCCTTACCATATTGTAAGAGTACAGGCATTACTTCCCATTGATTTTCCAAGGCGTGTGACCTTTTGTCAGTGGTATCTTCAAAAAATTATACAAAATCCGCAATTTGAATCAATGATTCTGTTCACGGACGAAGCTAATTTTTCTCGAAATGCCATTCAGAATTTCCACAATAATCATTTGTGGGCAGAAGAAAATCCCTATGCCGTAACCGAAACCCATTTCCAACAGCAATTTTCAGTTAACGTATAGGCAGGAATTATTGGGAACCACTTTATTGGCCCATTCTTCTGGCCGGGACGACTTGACAGACAGACTTACCTCAAATTTCTTCAACAATAGTTGCCTTTGCTGCTTGATGATGATCCGTTAGTAATAAGAAACAATATGTGGTACATGCATGATGGTGCACCAGCGCATTTCAGTGTAGCGGTTCGTAATTATTTACAAACTGTTTATCCAAATCGTTGGATTGGCCGCGGTGGGCCCCAAGAATGGCCACCAAGGTCCCCAGACCTCAACAGCTTAGATTTCTTTTTGTGGGGCTATCTTGTGTACACAAGTCCCATTGTAGAGGAATTAAGAGAAAGAATAGTTGTAGCTTGTGATGGAATAAAAAAGAATCCAGGGATATTTCAACGAGTGCGCAATTCCATGAGAAGGAGGGCGGAAGCATGCTTACTAAGTGAAGGGGGTCATTTTCAACAATTTTTGTAATCATTTCGTTAGCTTTAATGTTATGTTTATGTTGTCAGTTGTTGTTGTTCATTACACCTACGGTGTTTAATTTTTCCAATTAAATTAATAATAATTTAGACAATAGAACGGTTTTTATTTTTTTTTTACTAAAAATAGTGCATCGACGGAAAACAATTCAAGGGAGATCATTTGTTTTAAATTGAACGGGGAATTTTTGGCAAAAAACTATTGGAGTACCAGTTTTTTCTTAAAAAATATCGAAGTCAATACCCGCACGCACGCCACTGTTAAAGCTAAAAATTATTTTTGCATTGAAAAATATGCAACTTTATTAACTTTCACTACGTACTAAATATCAGTGAAATAGATATATAAAGCGATTCTGAAAATATTAATCAACTTCCATTTTGTTCCTAAAACTTCAACACCCCGAGTTTTTGTAAAGAAACATTTTTGGACCATAGTTTATAAAGCAAACTAACATTAATTTTTAATGTAGATTTACCCCCTTAAATATTCGCATATCATTAAGGAACACCCTGTATATATTTATAAGCTGTAGACACATTTCATTATCCCACTCCATGATAGCCCAAATATCAACTAATTAAAAGAGTTAATAACCAATACAGTTCTTGAAAACCTAACCTAAAAAATCAGGTAACAAATATGCAAATTTATATTTACCATGTATTTATTTTGTCCATCCACATCACAATTGTAAAAAATCCACAAACAAGTACAAATCCTTTGATGTTACCGACTTTGGATGGAACAATGACAAACACCTACAAACGTTTGTAAACATTTGTCGCTACCGTGTGATTCAAGTCCACACCAAACACGCATTTGAATACATTTACAAACGTTTATAAACATTTTGCGCGTTCGGTGAGTACGAGCCTTAATAGTCGCAGGGCTAGTAACACACGTTTCATGAAGTGTTTGATGCACCTTAAAATTCTGTGTTATAGTATCTATTGGATAGATGAGTAGGTAAGCAAGTGTTGGCTTGCCCTACCTGAGGACACCAGGTACTGCGCATAGGAGAAAGGTGTAAAAGATTTTTTCCCAAAAAAAGTGTTTGTTTCAGAGACCAACAAGCAGAAATTGAAATTTAAAATCTCATAAAACACAAAAATTAATAAGGCAGACACTTTTGAGGGGGTTAACATTTAATAAAAACACCCCTAAGTTGTTTTTTTTAAATACAAAATGAGTTGTTTTATTCACGCTGACATTTTAACAGTGTCTTAATTTCATATTATAAAAAATAATTACAAAAAGGCAACGACTTTTTTGAGGGTTTAATTATCGGAAAATATATATATATATATGTATATATACAGGGTGACTTTGAAGTTGTCATTAATTTTCAGTAAATAATTGTAGAAGGAAAATAAACCAAAATATGTGTGTAAAAATAAAAAAAAATTAAAAAATGTTAGCTTGTTTTATAACGTATCCTCCCGACAAGTATTTCAGTGCGTACCTGTGCGTCCAAAAGCATGTCACAAAAACTGTTCGAAATGATTTCCGTTTTGATCGACGCAGAGCTGGGCTTGTTGCCAAACACGAGCACATAATATTATTATTGAGACAGGGCGGTTTCAATTTCTGCTTGTTGGTATCTGAAACAAACACTTTTTTTGGGCATTTTTTTTTACACCTTTCTCCTATGCGCAGTACCTGGTGTCCCCAGGTAAGGGCAAGCCAACACTTGCTTACCTGCTCATCTATCCAATAGATACTATAACACAAAGTTTTAAGGTGCATTAAGCACTTCATGGAACGTGTGTTACTAGCTCTTGGACTATAAGATTATTTGGTCTTCTGCGGATTTTCAATAAACTGGTTCGTTCCGAAGATGATGAGTCGACAAAAAATTCACAAATAACGTCTTCCAAAGCAAAAATCCCGAAAATACACATATAGACCGTATGAATCTACAAGAGATATTGAGGATGAGTTGGAGGTAGTCATTTTGATATATGTATTGGTAGCTTCATATTTGATTCTTGCTACTAAAAACCATTATATTCTAAAGAAGTATTGTAACCGCGAAATTGAGATATGTTATTTGGATATTATATGACGTGCGTAACACGAAAAATCATGTCGTCCATTTCAGTCGGTCTGTCGTTAATCCTTGGTACGTCTATAGCTAGGAAAGTGCTGGTCAGATTTTGATAAGATTTTTACGCAAAAGAAAAAAGGTTTTATCCCAATGTCTGATATGTACTTTTAATTTTTCCGGATTCTTAGAATATATGTATAGCTCTAAAAAAGTGCCGCATTTTCATGTTGCCAACGAATTCCGTTATTACTTCCATTTATTTGTTTTTTATAGCCGACCTAAGGGATATTTGTTATCTCTTGGGACGTGCTTTGTGCGTTGCTCCATAGCTATGAAGGAGCGAAAAAATAAATGCCGAAACGTTGGTAATTTGAAAAAGAACACTTTCGAACACCTGTATATCCCAAATATCCGAAAAACTTAAATACATATTTGTGCACAAGGTTATCACTATGCCAAGGACGAAAAAGATTTGTAGTTTTTGAAAAGCGAACCTCGGACAAAACTTTTCCTGATCACGTTTGTGGGGATCAAAAATTGGGATTTGGGGGTGGGGGAGGGGATATCTCAGTTTTTTAATGTTGATGATGGAAAAATGTTTTCAACGCGCCTCTCTACTTCTGCACTCTGACTTTGCCGGTGGGCGTCACTATCTCAATGAGTGTCTGTCACTACTGCTGCGGTGACGCGCTCCCTAGTCTAATACGTCGAACTGTCAAGTATGGGGGAGGGGCGACGTTGCCAGATGAATGGTACTACCGATAGGACAGAGAAAGAATGTCGAATATGGACTAATTGTATGGGCCTGATTGACTGGCTTGATCTGTTTAATTTCTCTCTTATACATGTTCGTAGCTGACTTTTTTCCAAGAGGTCTAACTTGTGCAAATTATAAACCTTTATAAATAAACTAAAAAAACATTTTTGAAAACAAGCCTTATTTAGCTGTCCATAAAATGAACTGATTTTTTTCTTATTGGAAAGATTTAAGCGATCAAGTTAATTTATCTCAAGTTTTCAAATGAGGCATGTTATACCCTTTTTCTAGCCTGCCGTCAAAATGCAACACGCTTTTATTTGAAAACTTGAGGTGATGAAGCTTCATCATTATCGCCTAAATATTTCAAATCGGAAAAATTGATTTTAAATATTCATTTAGGTTTATGAACGGCTAAATAAAGGGTCGTTCTCAGAAATGTATTTTTTATTTTATTTATTTTCTACTTTTTAGTATTTGGTTTGTTAATTATAATATATACTAAGTGACATATAAATCCGAACACCCAGTTTAAATGGTTTTATTTTAATAAAATTTTGTATAAGTACTTAATGAAGCATAATAAGTAAATGATAAAATTTCAAAATGATTGCACTGCTTTAAAGCCCTTTGACCTTTAATAATGTGTGGATGCACCCTGATGTGCTACGCATTCTCCAACGCGCCTAGGCATGCTTCTGATCAGGTAGTCAATGTCCTCCTGTGGTATCTCATTCCAGGCAACCACCAACTCGAAGTGCTTCTAGAGTCTGAGGAGGACGTTGCAAATTGAGCAATCTCCTACCCATCATATCCCACACGTGCTCAATTGGGGATAAGTCGGGAGATCTTGGTGGCCATGGTAACAATGTGACATCATTATGTGGAAAGACGTCTATTGTGACTCGTGCAACATGTGGCCGGGCATTATCTTGTTGGAAAGTTGGATCTGCCAGGGTGTCAAGATAGGGTAATAGATGGGGTTCTAGAACTTCGTGAATATAACGCTGCGCGTTAATGTTACCTCTGATGCAGATTAAAGGTGACCTGGCACCATAAGCTATAGCACCCCAAACCATAACTCCAACAGTGTGATGAACATGTCTTTCAACAAAAAACTGTGGATTCCTCCTTTCACCACGTCGCCTTCTAACCCTGGCACGACCATCGTGCATGCCTAAACAAAATCGAGACTCATCACTAAAGACGATACTGTTCCATTCCTGATCCCAGAGAGACTGTTGTCTGCACCACTCAAGGCGATTACGTCGGTGTTCTCGAGTTAAAGGGAGGACCCAGTGTGACCGGTATGAAAACAAGCCAAAACTTCTCATTCGTCGGTAAACACTTCGCATGCCAATAGGTCTTCCGTATTCTGCAAACCATTCATTTGCAATGGACCTGGTAGTGGAGAAACGGTCCCTTAAGGCCAATAATCTTAGGCGGCGATCTGCACGGTCTGTTGTTCTACGGCGGCGTCCAGTGCCCCTTGCTCTTTGCGTACGGCGTTCTCGAAGCCATGCCTGACAACACCTAACCACAGTGTCTACACTTCTTTGCACTCTAACTGAAATTGCCCGAAAAGAAAGTCCCACTATACGGCCCCTATCAAACTCACTAAGTTAACGAAATCGTACAGGTCTCCGTACTCTAGGCATCGTAACCGATCGTAAAGGATGTCAAGAACCAAAATCCGCCAACGTTGATTCTTTACTGCGGCTGAAATATTCATTTTTAGAGCGTTAGTGAATTAAAAAAAAGCAGTATAAAAACCGGAATGTCCAACTGATAAGGCTGAAAATTTTTTCACTTGTTACTTACAGTAAGATAAATACATTCACCAACTTTTATTAAAATAAAACCATTTAAACTGGGTGTTCGGATTTATATGTCACTTAGTATAATTTTAATGTTTTATTAATAGGACTCCATAGAACTTCTTACCTTATTAGTATTATAAAAGTTCGACAAATATAATAATATCCAACTCATACCAAATAAGACCGACCCTTACAACTAAGTACAGGCCTATAGCTCTGGTTTCTATTATAAGTAGGGTGATGAAGAGATGCATAAATTGCGAGCTTCTGGAGTGCCTCGTTGCTCTTGATATCACGAAAGCGTTCGATCAGCTGTGGCACGCTGCCCTCTTATGCAAACTTCGAACCTATGGCATCCCAGAGAAGCTTTGCAGATGGGCGGCCGACTTTCTCTCTAGTTGCAAGATATCCGTCGTAATTCATGTCAACGCGGGTGTTCCATGAATCGGTCTTGGCTCCGACACTGTTCCTCTTACAGATCAACGACCTCCTTTCCTGTACGATCAATCCAATGCTCAGCTTTGCTGATGACAGCACTCTACATGCAGGAATTCAGAGTGACAAGCCGATCTCTGTCGGTGAGATGGAAAGAAGAAGACTAGCAACGACTTCCTCTCTGACGAGAGACCTGGAGTTGTCACTGCTTGAGAGCGCAACAATTGTGTACAGTTTAATGCTTCCAAAACACAGTACTGTACCTTGACAAACGTTTCGACGGATAGCCGAGTTCTGCCTAAGAACCGTTCATTTTTTATGGTCGGTGACCAGATCACCGACGACATGACCGGGCACGAACACATCTCCTCAACAGCGGCTGCGAAAAAGCTAGGCTGTTTGTTTAGTGCACTTTTATCCACATGAGCTCTCCACCACGATGCTAGTTAATTCATCTTATATTGTCACGCTGACCACACGTGTGTACAAAATTTCAGCTCAGCTGGTTAAGACCAACTGGTTTAAAATTCAGCTCCAAGATTTATCCCACACATACTAGCAAATAAGTGAAGTTAAATAAAGGCTTGTAATAAACTAATGACGTTACGTGGAAAGCGGGGGAGTAGAGTCAACACACTTGACGTCATCTTCTTAAGATATTTTTTCAAACTACGATTTGAGGCAGTAGCCTCTTCTCTTAGTCCTAACATCCATTGATGAAATTTCAAAGCATTTTAGGGGGTAATGTTACTATAAACCAGTGGTCGCCAACCTTTTCAGTGTGTTGATCTACTTTGAGAATTTTGGAATAAACAGGGAGCTACCTAGCCGTAAGCAATGTATGCCAACTTAAATGAAATTATACACAGTTGTATGCGACATACATGTGTTTATTTTACTAATACCAATACATACTAATAAACCTAAATAAACTAATAACTAATTCATACTACATAACTAAATCGATTCCTACCAATCGTAGGTGTTTGAACAATAAACAAAGTTTTTCGTCAGTTACAAAGGAATGTCATATACGATTTAATTTAGGTAACTAAAAATAAGCAACGCACTATTTTAAACAAAAACATATCCAGATAAAAAATGGGTGTTCAATGAGAAGCCTGACTGACTTCTTTTGAATGTTTGGGGTACAAATTGAAACCACCATTCGATAACAATTAACGAAATGTTCTTCTGTAAGTCGTTTTTAATAGATTGAATATTTATCGTTACTTACTGAAGACCAGATGCATTTTGTATTTGAGACTAATGATTTTAAAGTTAAATCGTCTTGAAACGCATTTCTGTCGCGGCGATGTCTTCGTTAAAATTTTGCCTAACAGAAGTCGCAAACTGTTGAATATCAATTTCCATGGAGGGTGAAACAACAAATTGCGCCACAATAGCAATTTCGTTAAAATCCTTGAAACGGTTTTTGAAGTTATCCTTCAAGCTAGAGACTATTTCTACGGGATGTTTACTGTCATATGGTTCTAGTGGACTTTGAGATATCTTTTCTGAGAGAACAGACAAAACTGACTGATATCGCCATCGATTTTGTTCCCAAAACTCAAGCTTTTTGATAGACGCTTTTATACAAGAAATCATTTCTGCTAGTTCTTTGTCTCTCCCCTGAAGCTTCAAATTAAGTTCATTTAATTTTTCTGTAACATCCACAAGTAAACCAAAATCTCTAAGCCAGATTGAATTTTCCGGTTCCGGAATCGGCTCATCACGTTGTTTGAAAAATTGAAGTATGACAGATATGATATGATTAAAATGTTTCAGCACTCGTCCCCTACTTAGCCATCGGACTTCAGAGTGAAAAAGTAGTTCCCCGTATTGACAGTCAATATTATCGGCGAAGATTTTGAACAATCTTTGTAACGCTTGAGCTATAATCTTGTTCACCATTTTTTAGTACCAATTTCATGACGTTGTTTAGTTTTAGAAAATGTCCACATAATGCTTGCTGATGGATATCTTTACGACATAATCCCACGAGACGCTCTACCACGACCCACCATAGTTGGAGCGCCATAGGTTGTCAAGCCTACCAATTTCGATATTGGAACTTTTCCGGAAGAAATAATATCTTTAAAGGAAGAAAACAAGTCCTGCCCAGTAGTCTGTCCTTTCACTAAAAACCATCCTGAAGAAAACGGCCATCTTAGAGGTGTCAACGACTTCTGTGAATTCATCCAGTTGCAGTGAAAAATAAGCACAGTTATCGACGTCATTTCTTAACTGCAAAACATCATTGCTCATTATTTCTACTCGTCTCATCACTGTATTAGCAGAAAGTTGCATAGGTTTTACAACAGACACTATCTCGTCTTTATTTCTAAAGTTGTCAAATAATGAATCTGCAGCTCCTGAAAACGCACGTTTTATCATTTCCCCGTCTTCGTAAGGTTTCTTATCTTGTATAATTATCTGGGACACCCGGTATGATGCTTCAGTTGCAGCCTTACTTTTGTCGATTGTTTTTAAAATTGTCTGTTGTCTGATTAACTGATTTTTTAAATGTTTCTGTTTTAACGTTCTGGTTACTGACCGTAATGGGAATGATTTTTCAAAATTCTAATGTACAGTTTGATTGTGCCTCTCGATAGTCCCTTTTTAGCAATGGAAACAGATGTATTACATAACAAACATACATTTTTAACTTCAACTTCTCTAAAGAAATATTGTTCTTCCCATTCCGAATGAAAATGATATGTCTTCATCTTCTTACTAATGCTCATAATGTTTTCAATAGCAGGCCAACTCTAACCCAACCGCTGGACTTTGTGTTTTAATCTTAGCGCACTTTCGCCGCGCCTTACGTATTTATTACGTTCAAGATAATCGAGATCGTTCTCGAACAGATCGCTCACCGCAGTGTTGCCACTGATTGTGTTTATTTTGAGAATTTACGAAATTTACGGAAGCTTCTAGAATTTTTACACCTTTTTAAAATATGTTGTTAGCCACCAGAATTGCCTTTGCGAGCTACCGGTAGCTCGCCATCGACGGGTTGGCGACCACTGCTATAAACCTTTGTCCTTTAATTGTTGTTGAAGCGTGCGCTCAATGAACACTCTGCGTGAGCACGAGAGAGATGCAACATAGTGATAACCGCCAGCCTTTTGTTCAGAATGACTAGAAAAGCCCAATTTGTAGTTTGTTCAAAAACGTGGCTTAACTAGTTTTTGACACAATTTTGGACATGGCAACATGTAAACTTGCTCGAAGGCCATTATTTTTTAATAAGATTATGTAAAAAATGGATCTGAATAGTTTTCCGGATGGACGCGAAGATACTTTCATGACCAGCTACATTTCTGCATACTACTGCATGAAATCATAACCCACTCAATTGAAAATATGAAAAAAGGACGAAGACCTCTTATTATCCCTGTATCTACCGCCGTGCTTGATATTCGGATACAAGATAAGGCACAAAGATATGGCAGCGGTGTAGCGTGAAGCACATCCATTCATGTATTTCCTTCACCTAACCTGACACCTCATTATTTCCATTTTTAATGAGGTCCTCTATTTTCAGATACCTTCGCACATTCTAGTCAACGTCTTGGATTATAGGGTGCAACAAAAAAGATGTATTTTTTCAGAAAGAACATTATTACGTATTACAACAAATTTGGGGACGGGCATCTTAATATCTACTGATTTTATTTTATTTATTTATATACAGTTTGGGGTGTTAACAGGTAAACCCAACACACACCCTCAGTGAACTAAAACTAAACTTACATAAAATATCGTATACATATACATATATTACATTATTGAATACTTTAATATTAATATTTTTTTTATCTTCCAATATTGTTGTAACAACATAAACCGAGTGAGTAGTTCTAATTATAAGCAATAAACTATTAATTTAACTTTTTTAATAAAAGGAGTATACATAATTTAACATTTACTTACGTTTAATTAAATTAAACCAGAAATGATATTGGAGGTGATAACTTGAGTTATGTAAAAAAATAAAACATTTCTATTTTAGTCTGCCATAGAGCTGTAATACTCATACTTTAAAGCCTGTTTCAGGAAGGTCAAGCTAATGTTAAATAAATCTATATTACAGAAATTATTATGATTTTTTTGAGCCCTGACCAAAGGGGAATTAAGCCCAAGAACGGTGTTCTAAACAGATGATAGGTTCTAAACGTTCTATCAGGAGTGTTAAAGTTCAAGTTTGCCAAAAGATCCGGACAGTCAGTGAGGCTATTCAACAATTTATGAACACAGCAAATGTCAGAAATCGTTCTTCTATCTTTTAAGGGAATCACATTGAACTGTTTCATAATTTGCGTATAATGATGATCTGTAACAGGTTGGTGAGTTTTATGTGCTAACATCTTCAAAAATTTGTGTTGAATTCTTTCTATCCTGGCTATATGTACATTGTAAGACGGATTCCATATTACTGATGCAAACATCAATTTGTTGTCTATATAAGCGTAGTACAATGAAAGAAGCATTTTTGGGTTCGTAAATTCTCTGCATGTCCTGTTCATGAACCCTAGTGTTCTATTTGCATCATTTACGATGTGCTCTACGTGAGTGATGGATGAGAGTTTCTCATCAATGTATACCCCTAGGTCTTTTACTACATGAAGCTTTTTCAGTTCTGCCGTCCCTATCTTATATCTGAAATCTATAGTGTTCGCTATGTTTCTAGTAAGCCTCATGTAATGACATTTTGTTAAATTCAGGAAGATAATGTTTTCAGTGCAATACTTTTGCAGAGATTCCAAATCGCTTTGAAGATTTATAGGGTATCCTGAGATCTCATGTAAATATCCATCAAAAAGTGTTCCCTTTTTCGAAAGCATAAAAAATAAACACGTAACTGTTTGGTCGATTTGTATCTCTTATCGAACAAAATAGGCATCCACAAAATTCCTTTTCTGAAGAGACTACGTTAAATATAAAAATTGTAAGGCCTGCATCATGGGCTTGGATTTCAAAGATGAACGGTTTATGTCACAACTGACGCCAAATACCAGTCAAAAGTGCTCAGATGCGTCATCGAAAATTGTAATTTCGAAAGAGACCATCCTGACGACAAGTAACAGCAGCCATTTAAAAATGAATGATCTTTAAACATTGAGTTTCAATAAACGTGATTTGCTTCAATAGTAAAGAAAACCTAATAAAATTAATTTTTATTCTCCCAACCTTTTTTTAAATTATATTTTCATGCCTCCCTTTATTTGTTCAATAAATACAAAAGAACGCATATTATATAGGTACAAAGACTTTTATTTTAATTCCAATAAAGAAACTTTAAAAGTTTAAATTAACTAATAAATGTTTTTTATCGGAAAAGTTGAATAAAATAAGTGTAGGTACTAATGAGACACTTGAGATTGCATGTTCTGTACCAGTTGGTTGATTCTAGGTTCTGTTTTTGCCAGCTATCATCAGGTCGCTATCGACATTAAAACGATTTCGCTCTTTAGTTGTAATTAAAACTAGAACAGAAAAGTCTGTCTGACATAATTAAAGCAAGAGAGGCGAGTGACGAATTAACACGCAATATTTTGATCCAAAGTTTCTCCAATGTTGAAAATGGAAGTCATCTTTCATGGACGAATCAACCTTCATTTCTAGAAATTCTTCCTGAACTTCTTCTTGTAATTGTGACACATCGACAACAAATGGATTTCTTGTCATGTGCCACATTGGTGACTCTGAATTGATATCGCGATAGTATCGACGAAATTCGTCTTCCAGGGCTTGCAAATGAGTTTTTATGTCAGCTTTTAAATTTGCGTCCAGTATGTTATTTTTAATTGCTTTAAACAGCCGAGAAAAAGATATAACATTTCAGAAGACACTTTTTGATTCCAAAGTTGAAGCTTTGATATGAACCCCTGAATGTAATCATAATTGCTTATTATAGTGTTGTTTCTGCCCTGAAGTTTCAAGTTTAGCTCATTCAAGGAGTCAAATATTTCAGATAAATAAGCCAACCTCCATTGAAATGTGTCATCTTTGAACATTGTCAAGAAATCGTGTTTTTCTTTGAACTTAAGAATTACCTCTTCTTTCAATTCATAAAGGCGAGCCAACATGTTACCTTTTGACAGACAATGTACTTCTGTATGTTACAGAAGAACTTTGTGATCAGAATCGAGATCCTCGCAAAGTTCAAAGCGCTGCTCTTGATGTAGTTTACAATCCTTATAGCCGACTCCAGTCTGTCGTAATTTCTGCGGCCTTGTTTTGTTAGCCAAAGTTTGCCGATGACTAACAATGTGTACTAACCATTGTGGGCTTTTTTCCTTGAGATTTTTATCTAAGGCCGGTCGTACACCTATCATTGCAGGTGCGCCATCTGTGCAAAGTCCAATAAGTTTATTCCAATCCAAATCATTTTTTCAACAACATTTGATATTGAATTAAATATATCTCCAGATGTAGTAGCTGCTGTCAAAGATTGGGAGTACAAAATCTCTTCTTGAATGATATCTCCGCTGATGTAGCGGAAATAAACTATTAACTGTGCACAATTAACGATGTCGGTGGATTCATCGCAACTAATGGCAAGAAATGGCGATAATTTTACTTTGTTAATTATTTGTGACGTTATGTCTGCTGCAATCCTGCAATGTCATCGATTCTACGCTTGGCTGTGTTATTCGAAAGAGAAATAGACTTTATTTTTTCCTCTGTATCTTCTCCTAAAATTATCTGCGTTGCTTTTAGGATACATGGTTTTATTAATTCTTCACCGATAGTACCCGGTTTCTTTTGCTTTGATATCATAAAAACTATTTCAAATGAAGCTTTCAGTTGCTGCGATACACCTGTATGATAAGTTCTGGATTTATCCAGTCTCATCCGCTTGAGTGATTCTGCTTTAGAAGAAAACATTCTTTGGTCTTCAAAACCAGAGTAGGATGTTGTTGCTTCAAATGCCTTTCAAGGCGATTGAGCCTCATGCTATCATTGCTTAAAACTTTCATACATATCACACACTAAGGCAATTGTAACTCGTCTTTTTCTATGAAGGTAAATCCAAACTTAACGTAATCTTCGGAAAACTTTCTTTTTTTCGCTGCCATTCTGCACCTGTCACAATAAAACAAATAAGTAATAAATAAATAAGCAAAATACCTACATGTAATTACTAATTATATGCCCATTATTTTATCTTAATAACGTAATGTATTCAACAGTATATTGGCCACCGGGAGATTTATATTTTTGTATGCAGGTTGACGTTATAATAGTAATTTTAAATACATTTGGAATCAATATTAGGTACTTAACGTTGTACGTTTCAAAATTATTTCATCACGTTGATTTGATTGTGATGTGGTAAAAAAGTCCTAATGGCCGATCTATGAACGCGTCTCCACCCAATCAACAATTTAGTAAATTAAATAAAAATGTAAATACACAAACTTACCTTTTAACAGTGAGACACAATAATTTGACACACTCAAACAGATTCCTCAACAAAACATGTACATCGAAACATCAGATTTTTTGCAAGTTTGTGGGAATGAATGTCACAGATGCTCATCCGCGTCTGGTAGGTACACAATTGTTTTCTAAGTGATGAATGTTGAGCGGACCGCGGCGGGGATGCGCGCGGATTTCATGTTGTGACTTGTCGAAACTTGTATAAACTGAGATTGACGACGCCGGGTTTTGAAACAGCGGTTGACAGAATAAGTGAATATGATACTTAATTTCTAATTTTATGCGTGTAAATTAAACATTACATTGCACTGTTATTTGATTAATTTTTTTTGTTTTTTATTCCTAAAATGCAAACGCTTTCCGCACGCCTTGACATCTCTCCCTTGGGAGGCGCGCCCCCCTGGTTGGGAACTCCTGCTCTACATGAAACACCGGTTATAATATGTATATGACATTTCATTTTTAAATATAATTTAGGATAGGATATTTTGGAGTAATAATACATTTTAAATAATGACGATGTTCAAGAGGTAGGATGGCTCAAGTCACGAAATGTCTTGGAGATCTTAAAACGGTTGTGACAAAACTCTTGAGTTTCCTCTCCATTAGTATGAGCATAGTTTCTGAAAACTATATTCCCAAACTAAATCAAACAGCATTATAACTAATAGAATATTAATGAGATAACCGGACGCTAAGTTCAAGGAGTTTACGGAACTTTGCAAACTTGTGGTACCGTTCAATAAATAATTATCAGTCAACTGATATTTTAAGCAGTTTCTTATATGGGTGATTATAATGTACGGTGTTGAGGTTTTCATTATCAACTAAAAAATATATTTTGTTTTCATAATCATTGTGTCACAAGACATATGTTATGCGTATACAGAGTTAAAAAAAATGTAGACAGCTACGTTTGTTTATCCGATTTTAATAATTTTTGGCATACATGTTCAGTGTCTCTTACTAGCAAACCGATTAAATTTTCAGTTTGAATCGTCAACTGACTACAGAAGCTGGTTCAATAATGTGTTGAGGATCCACTATTTCTTATATACTCATTTACATGCCTGGGTATCTTGCTGATAGGGTGGTCGATATCCTGTTGGGGTATCACATTCCAGGCTACTGCAACTTCGTGAGTAAGAGCTGCTAAAGTCTGTGGAGGGTGTCGCAAATTCAAGAGCCTGCGACCTATCATGTCCCAGACATGCTCAATTGGAGATAGGTCAGGCGATCGTGGTGGCTACTACTACCTGAATATAGCGCCGGGCTGTTATATTGCCTCTGATGAAAATCAGTGGTGATCTGCAACCAAAAGCAATAGCACCTCATACCATAACTCCCACGGTGTGGTAAACGTGACACGCAGCCACCACAAGCATTTAACAGAAAAACCTGACCATTTTATCTCTTGTTTATGGCAAGATAAACCGATATGTAAAAAATTCTTGAGTTCTAATAAACATACGTAGGTTTTTACCTTTTTTTATCACTCAGTATATATGACAGCTTTTAGATGAACCAGGGGGGTGACATATAAGTTATGGGTTTCAGCCGTTATTTTTATGGTTTATAATATTTTTATTGTAAAGAAATGACAAAAATTAGAAATAAAAGAAGGGTTAATACTGGAACCACTGGCAAAAGGGTATCTGCCGACACTAATTGAGCAAATAAATAATAATTTTAATAGACGTTTTCATTTCTTTACAACAAGATTGTTGTGCAGCTAAGGTAAGACTCGAATTTAGCGTTTGCTACGCTTTCATTTAACCATAAGAGTTACCAGCAGATGTTAATGATAATGGACTATTATTCACAACAAATTTAAATTTTTAGCTACGAATAATTACAATAAAGCGAAAACTAGCACAATTTCCAAGCAAAGTACACCAAATAAATAAAAAGTAATATGTATTATTGGAAAAATAAAAAAGCAAGCAATGATGATTTCACTTTTTGTCGAAAACCTGGTAATGAGTATTGCTCATTTGATTTCGGTAAATAAGTATACTTATATGGTTGCAACATTATAGGAGTCACTGCGTTGAAATAGTGTAATTGAATACTGGCGTATCCTGATAATTTTATCTCTAAGTGATCTAGAATGCATATATTTGAACTTTTTTTCGCAAGTAAAGAGGCTTAGACTTAAATTATAATTTATGGATGAAAACTGAATAAAGAGATTTAACCAAAACATTGATTTTCAACCATTTGAGTATCGGATATTTTGCGTTTCTGGTCTCAGTATTCCAGCTCAAACTATGTCTATGACTATGACTATCATTTCTTGATTTGCTACGCAATTTTCAGGTACCACTAAAAAGGTTTATTTATGTGTTTATTCAAACGTTTAGTTTTCATGAAAATATGTTATACATAATGTGTATTTAGCGTATATTATTATATCAGTTATATACAGGGAGATTGAAAATTCGACCTATTCCTTGAAAGCGGTGATTCTAGAGGTTAATTGTGATAAATTAATTCCCACCAACTGGGGGTCGGAAATAAGCGGTTTTCAAGATTTTTTAAGAAATTTCTGCTTACTGATCAATACAGGTTTTTTAAATCTACTCATTTCTCGGAACTGAATTGACGGTTTTCTGAGAGCTGTGAAACTAGCAAATAATTGAGATATAAATGCTATACCAAAAGTTTGAAACTGTTAGAAATAAAAGGCTGTTAATGAAGAGATTTTCATTTTTGTTTATTATTTCCGAAAATCAACATGAGTTATTTGAAATAAAATGTATGACAGTCGGCGTACAAATTACGAAAATAATTACAGAATTTCATGAGCTTTTAAAGACAGTACAAATTACCTTTTTCAGGCATAACCTAAAAAACCGTACAAATGGTACTGTAGATACAACTAAATTTTTAAATTAAATGAGCTCGGTAAAGTTTGAAATCTAATTAATTAACGATAAACATGTACCTTATAAAGAATTAACGAAACAAACACAACGTTGGTACTTAAAAGCTATAAATCTTGTTCAAATTGCCTGCCATTGTTACATATGCAAGCATGTAGCCTACGACGTAGTAGGGTCACTGTCATTTTTGTTGCGTTTCATCTCGTCGGTGGCTGCCAAAATCGTCTGCCTCAAATCTTCGATATCTACAACGGATGTATTGTACACTAATTGCTTCATGTGACCCCAAATGTAAAAATCGCAAGGCGTCAAGTCCGGACTTCTCGCCGGCTACGGCGTTGGGCCTCCTCGACCGATCCATCTCTGCGGATAGTTTTCATCCAGCCATTGTCGTACACCTCGAAAATAATAGGCTGGGCAGCCATCATTCTGGTATATCATATTGATTCTCCTATATAGCGGAACATCTACTTCATTTCTTAAAAAGTTTTCATAAGTGGCGCGATTTAAATTGTCGGGCAAGAAAAAAGGTCCAACCAATTTTTTATGTATAATTCCCATCCAAATGTTTAACGAGAATCTTCTCTGGTGCTTGCCTTCCTTGAATTGTTTTGGATTTTGACGTTTAGGGGCCCAATAGTGGGCATTGTGGTGATTTGTAATACCATCACGATCGAATTTCGATTCATCAGTCCAAAGGATATTTTTGAGGTAGTCTGGGCTTTCAATATCGGCATGAATTAAGAATCTACAAAAGTCAATCCTTCGTGCAGGGCTGCCCTCCTCCATAGCGTGCACTGGAGTGTAATGGTATGGATAAACTTGCGCTGTATGAGCATTAAACCGGGATTTCCATTGGGATATACCAAGTTGCCGTGCCACTTGTCTAGTTGACACAGTGGGGTCTGCTCGAAAACACTCTAAAATTTCTTCTTCGTCAGCATTATGGATGGAAGGTCTGCTAGCGTCTATTTGTTGTCGATGAACCGAGCCAGATTCTCGAATGCGTCGGTAAGTACTATCAAACACGCTTATATCAGGTAAACGCCGGTAGAGAAACGCCATTGGTAATCCCTTCGTGCTGCAGCAGAATCACCATTACAAAACCCGTAACAATACATAATGTCGGCGTATTTCTCATTTTTGTAAGCAGCCATTACACGTACAGACAATTTGCAGGAATGTTTAGTAAGATCACAACACGATACAACACGTCTGAATTCCAAAAATCGTTGGTACTAAGGATAAACAAACTGTCGGTCATGACGCATCACGAACCTCATTGGATGGGCACACCCGAATACCTACGGAGTTAAACGAGTCAGTTTGACGCATAGAAATACGATGCATTTTATTCCGAGAAAGCTGTTTTGTGAAAATTGGATTTACGAAATCTATTACCTCTATTCGATGGTTTTTGTTTTTTTTTCAAATGTTTGAAACAGTTAATAAGATTTGTGTAGTTTCGGAAAGCTCATGAAATTCTGCAATTATTTTAGTAATCTGTATGCCGAATATCTTACATTTTATTTCAAATAACTTATAATGATTTTCGGAAGTAATAAACAAAAATCAAAATCTCTTCACTAACAGCCTTTTATTTCTAACAGTTTCAAACCTTTGGTATAGCGTTTTTATCTCAATTGTTTGATAGTTTCACAGCTTTCAGAAAACTATCAATTCAGTTCCAAGAAATAAGTAGATTTTTGAAAAGAAAATTGTATTGATCAGCAAGCAGAAAATTCATAAAAAATCTTGAAATGCCGATATCTCGGAAACCGCTCATCTCCGACCCCCAGTTGATGGGAATTAATTTATCACAAATAACTTCTAGAATCACCACTTTCAGGGAATAGGTCGAATTTCCAATCACCCTGTATACAGAGATCTGTTGATGTGTTGTGAAAGTCGGGAATGGGGTACGCCAGGGGAGTTTTTGTTACTTTCCAATCATGTTGTGCCTAAATTTTAATAGTTCCAAATAACGCATGGATGGTTTATTCCTACAATCTGCTTAAGAATTTTTTTCGGAACTGAAATCAAAAATATCTTACTTTTCTCGAAAATCGGTCCTAAAAATCCTAAGACGGCCCTGCCAAGCACTCTTCATTATATTGATCGACCAGCCAAAGATTGCTAGGGACGAAAGGGGGAAATGCGATGAAAAAACCTTACCATTAGACGATTTTATATGGAGTCATAGGCGGAGATCGGAGAGACTTGAATTATTAATTGAATTTATATTTTATTACAACTGGTAGTATTAATATTTTTTTGCGATTCATAATGACGTGATACCAAACATACATTATAAGAAATAAATATACACAAACACTGAATATTGAGAACAAAATAAATATATTTTTTAGGCAACAAGTAATATTCCTATGTACGCATTATGATTGAACAGCAAAACAAATTATGCATTCTTCTAAAATAGAATACAACAAGTCAAAAATATCTGACTGAATAGAAAAATATAGGAAAACAAAAAGTAATTTCTTGATGAAATAACCCATAAACAACACATAGAATTAGACTTTCTACTGAGATACTAAAAGCCACAAACCAATAGTATAATAAATGAATATCTAAAAATTCTAAAAGGTAGCCAATCTAGTATAGTTTCAATCCTGATTAGAGTCATGATCACTGTCTGAGGAACTGTCATTGCTATCACTTTCACCTCCTATGTTGATTATTATTTCTTCCTGTATTTCTTGAATGAGACTGTCTTTTTCCCAATATTCATCTTCAATTTTTATAACATGTCCAATAACCTTTTGCCAGTCACTGGCACTTACTGAAGCGATGGCCTTATTAGAAATTTCATCTAGTTTTTTTATAGTAAATTCGCCGCTTGTATTATGGCTTCTAATGAAAAATTTTACTTGTGCCCAAATCATCTCTATGGGATTAAACTGACACATATAGGGTGGCGTTCGAAGTGGGGTGTGTCCGAAACTTCTTATTAAATTATCTATCTTATAATTTTTCTCATCAGATGGTGGCCTATGTAGACAAGCTATTTCATAAAGCTCCATTTTTTTAGCATTAGGATCATGCTCTATACCTTTTTTGCTCAACCACGTGATGATGTCTCTTTTTAGAGAAGATCTAGTTGGAGGCTTGTCTTCCAAAGCTGAATGGTAAGGTGCATTATCCATTATTATAATACTATTAGGAGGAATGTTAGGAAATAGTTTTTCAGTAAGCCACTTCGTGAAATTTTCTTGGTTCATTTGACCGTGATAATCACCAGTGGCACAGCCAGCCTTGAAAATGAGACAGGCTCCAGGAACAAAACCATCTTGCGAACCCGCATGAACAATTATAAGTCGTCCTGGAAATGAATAAATAGCCTCATTTTAGTGTTATTTTAAGTTTGCCAACACCTTTTTGAATCACTATGTATAAAAAACATATTTTTGAGAAAAAAATACTTGCAAGGGATTATGTATTCAATTAGACAAATTAAATGAGCACTTATTAAGAATATTCCAAAATTGAGAAAAATGTATAATAAGCAAAATCGAGGTGAAAGAAACTTTATTACCTGTAGAACTTATATTGCTCAGGACACCCATAATTTCTTCGCTTTGCCAGCATTTCTTGAAAGTGAGGTCATTATCAACCCAAGTTTCGTCCAAATAAATAATATGCCTTCCTTCTTCCCGGAACTTTTTAATAGACCTAAGATACTTGTATCGCCAATGTAAAATACTGGGTCTTTCCATTAGTAATTTCCTTTTGTTGTGGCATTTACGCCAGTAAAATCCTTTTGCTTTTAAAAGCAGCCTCAACGATTCTTTACCAAATGGAAATTCCATTTCTTCCTTCAGTTTGATTAGAAGTTTACTACAAGTAGGTACCACTTTAAAATCACAGTAAAATTTTTCTATCATTCTCCGAATAATGGAAAAATCGACTCCATCAATTTTTTGGATCACAGAAGGGCGTGATCTCTTTTTTCCGGGAGAAGCTAAAGGCTGTGTGGAGGTTGCATTTTGCCTGTCTTTATCTTCTTTTCTAATTTTACTTATAGTTCGTTCACTAACACCCGTATAATATGCCGCCCTTGCATTTCTAGCTACCAGTGGATAAACGAAAGTATTGTTAGCCGCTTCTGCATCGCAAGCACGTATCACGTTTGCTATTATTTCCCTTGCCTGGCTGTGAATAACTTTCCCATGCTTGAATTCCATTATCACCACTAAACAGTAAATTATATTTTCAAAGTATTTGCCAACTGCCTACGCCTATGGGAGTAGGTTTATAAATGACCGTGCCATCGGCACGTTATTCTAGTTTCAGATAAGATAAGAGTTTTGGACCAATCAGCGACCGGATGTTTACCTGCGGCCTGGGTTTTCCAGCTACATTGCCAAATTCAGCGGAACAATTCTATATCTTAAATATGTTAATATGTATGGACCGCATTTTATGTAGAACATCTGACAACTTCGCAATTTTTTGTCCGCATTCTTTCGGCTTGCAATCTTTCGCTGGTCCAACATTAAATGCCACATACGCATTCTACCCAACAAAAGTTACGTAACCGTATATGAAAGTTATAGGAAATCAATCAATGAAGTGCACCAAAGTTGAGTCCATTTATGTTCGAAATATATCAACTAGTATCAACTTTCAGGTCGGTAAATTAGTTACACGAGACATGCACTTACAGTGCAAAAGCTTCATGAAGTAACTGATACCAGACAGTAATAAGTTACGTACCACCAAAGGCATAGCTAGAAAGTTTCCTCGTGTGTGTTCAAAAGCGGAGAAGTCAATAGGCATTGCTATAACTATGTTACAGGGTCAACAGTTAAACGCAGTGCAGGGTTTCAGTGAATAATTCAGAAGGTTGAGGGGATTAAAGCCCTTAAACGCGTCTCCTTGACTACGCTACGTGAAACCCTCTTCCATAATTATACAGGGTATTCCAAATTCTACCCTCACAAATACACATAAATAATCATAGCAGTTGTTCAAAATGTTGTCCGTTATTTTGCAGGCTCTCGGTATATTGTTCACTGATTGATTGATTTCTCTTCTTCTCAGTCTTCCAACTTCTGTTGATCTGTTCAATTTGAAGTCTACGGAACAAATGAAATTTGATCATTTCAAGGCCTACCTAGGAACTTCTGTTGTTCGGGAATAGCTAAGGTTTGGCAATGTCAATGTATGATATACAGGGTGACTTCGAAGTTGAGTCATTTATTTTAACAGTGAGTAGATCTGATCAAAAGAAATGTTTTTTTCCTTTACCATTTTTCTGGTGAATCAGGTGACTTAAGACCTCACAGGGGACCTCACGATCAAATACAGGTCCGCACTGAAATACTTGTCGGGAGGATACTTTATAAAGCAAGGTAAAATTTTTTTTTTAATTTTTTTTTTATTTTTACACACATATTTTGGTTTATCTCCCTTCTACAATCATTATCTGAAAATTAATGACTCAACTTCAAAGTCACCCTGTATTTATTTTTAGAATTAGAAGCAAAAACTCTATTCATCTGGGCAAAAATCCAATATGGCGTCCTTAAGAAAACATTAAGTTGATCCTGGAGGACAAGGGACGAAACGTCACATTGAAATTATACGAGGGCTGTTCGATAAGTCAGTGACTTTTTAAATAAAAAAAATGTTTTTCGGCAAATAAGCATTTTATTTCTGAACATAATGTCCTTTTAGCTCCATACATTTAGTCCAGCGTTTTTCCAATTTCTTAAGTCCTTCCGAATAGTAGTTTTTATCAAGGCTCCCAAAATATGCGTTTGTTCCAATGATGACCTCTTCGTTCGACCCAAATTTCTTACCACCCAGCCATTTTTTCAGGTTTGGAAATAGAAAGTAGACACTGGGGGCTAAATCTGGAGAATAGGGTGGATGGGGCAGCAGTTCCTAACCCAGTTCATGAATTTTTGCCATCGAGGCTACACACGTGTGTACCGGTGCGTTGTCTTGATGGAACAGCAATTTAATACATAACCATAACCTTGGCCTCCTTTGGAGTACGCTCACCATGTGAAACTTGATTGTTCTTTGGTTTCTGGTGTATTGTGATGAATCCAAGTTTCGTCTATACTTACAAAACGGCGCAAAAATTCGTTCAGATTGCGGCTGAACATCGCCAAACATTCCCTTGAAATGGTCACACAGTTGAGCTTATGGTCGAATGTGAGCAATCGCGGCACCCATCTCGCGGATAGTTTTTTCATGTCCAAGTATTCATGTAAAATGTGATGTACCCGCTCAGAAGAGATGCATACAGCCTCAGCTACTTCACGTATTTTTATTATCCGATCTTCCAATATCATCCTATGGATCTTATCCACGATTTCTGGTGTGACGAGCTCTTTTGGGCGGCCTGAACGTTCGGCATCACTTGTGCTGGTTCGACCACAACGGAACTCAGTAAATCACTTCTTCACCATTGAAATAGATGGTGCAGAGTCCCCAAAAAATAATGTTTAATTAGAACATGAAATTCACTTTTCTCCATTTTTGTTAGAATTTATGAGACTGTCTACTGTCAACGGCTGTCGAATTCAAGTGAAATGACATAGCTTGTTCAAATTTGTCATATAAAAGATGGCAGTTGACTGCAGCAGTGTTGCATTCAAAGTAACTGCGCGGGAAATTCAAAAAGTCACCGACTTATCAAACGGCCCTCGTAATTACGCCATCTTGTAGAGGAGAAATAGTGGCAATGTTAGTGTGCAATTTATTTTGAATTCTCACTACAAATAAAGTCAGTGAAAAATTAAACGATTTTGGGAAAATTAGTTTTCTTTTCTATCTCTGGAAGTACTTCGAATTTTGAAACCTCGTAAGCGGCATATGGATGCTTACCGAAATACGCAACTCTGCCCCCATTTAAGCGACTTCGTATCTCTTACAGTTTCCAAGATCTCAATGGTGATGGTCGAATTTGAAATACCCTGTATACTTTTCGAGAAATGAAAATGATACACAGGAACCTGGCTGCACTGCACTATTTTTAATTGAATTTGAATTATCTGATGAATTTTTTAAAATGATGGGATTATAAGGTTGTTACAAGATCAATAAGTTCTGACCTTGTAATAAGGGAAAGTTCACTTTTTGATTTAAAAAAAACAAATTAATGAAAAGAAAATATTTATTACTATCAATATATAGTATTCGTAAATTCGGAGGGTTTTATTTCTTAAATATTATTCCGTCCAAATGTATGCCACCCCTTCGGACACACCCTTCTGATCGCACGCGCAAATTCTGAAGCACTCTCTTGCAGAGTTCCGGAGTGATGTTGTTTATTTCTCGTCGAATGTTGTCTTTAAGCTCCTCGAGTGTTAGCGGATTATTGAAATATACCTTCCAGTTTAGATAACCCCATAAAAAATAGTCGCATAGCGTGAGGTCGGATGACCTAGGATGCCAGTGAATGTGCTCAAACTTCGATATAACTTTTTGAGGAAAAAGTGCTTTCACCGTGTCCATCGATTCTCTGGAAGTATGGGCAGTGGCCCCATCCTGTTGAAACCAGGTGTTTCTGTTAAATCGACGTTCTGTTCTTACAATAGGAGCAAAACAAGTGTCAATCATGTCCTTGTATCGCTCGGAATTGACTGTTAATGCATGACCGTTTTCTGGTTTGTTCGTACAGTACCGGTAGCTTGTCGGTGACTGTCAAAATCAGAATCAGAAAGATGTTACCTGTTCGTACAGTTCGTGACTGTTTGCCGATAGCTAATCCGCTGCTCGTACAGAACCTTCTGACAGATCAGAGGACACCAGTCAACCAGTGATAGTGACAGGTATCAGAGTATGTCAGAACTATCTTGAGGACTAAAATTGATTCGCAAGAGGCATTTAATGAACTCTAATGGATGGTCTGAGGACACCTTCGTACCAACGGGCCCGTTGGCGATCTAGCCACCTACGCCCACGGGCTTTGCTTCTCAGAGCTCTCTTCCATGGTGTCGCCCCGCAATGTGCCTACCTGACTTCGGCCTCCCATCGTAAGCGTGTCCAACTTGATACATCCAGAACTGGCCGATAAGACCGCTACTAACTTCAGGCACTTCAAAAATGGGAATAACAAAGTTTCCTTAAGATCCTGAGAGCAGGCCTTGGCATGTAGGGTTCACCTGCGCTGCTGCTTCGGTTTAAAAAAATGAAACCCAAAAACCTCGATTTTGTAGATAAAACAGTGGCACAATTCAACAGAAACAAGTTTTTGTAAAATTTTCAGGTGAGCAAGTGGCAGAAGAAATTTTAACGAAATCCCATTTCAAATATCAGCCAGCGCCAAAGTGCTTTCTGCTCAATAATTTGTTAATACGATTTTTGTGATCACTAATCTTTTGAAAATTTTTGTTACAGTTACAAAATGCGTAATTACGCGATTTAAGTCTTACTTCTATGTATTTTCGTACTCTCAGTTTTTTTTGTCCATGTTGAGAACTCTGTGAAACTTATAGCTATGTAAGCAGATCTTGATAATTGCAGTTAGTTTATTATTCAAAGACGTTATTAAATCCTTGTAGTATTTTCACTTCTTTCTTCTAGCAAGAGTCTGCATATACAGGGTGTTTCTAATTTGGCACTTACCATTGGGATCTTGGAAACTAAAGGATTCGAAGTCGCTTAAATGAGGTAATCAACAAAGCGACACTTAGAAGGTTTCGAAATTACTTCGAAAGTACTTCCGTAGAGTAACGGAAAAACTGAATATTCCCAAAATTGTTCTGATGTTTTCCTGACTTTATTTATATTGGGATTTTAAAATAAATTGCACATTAACAGTACCACGTTTTCTCCTCTACAAGAAGGCATAATCAGAATTTCTATATGACTGTTCGTCTCTTGTCCTCCAGCATCAACTTTATTATTTCTTAAGGATGGTACATTGCATTTTTGCACAGATAAATAGAGTTTTTAATTTTGATTCAAAAAATGCATAATACGTCATACATTGACGATGTCAAACCTTGATTACTTTAAGAAAAACAGAATTTCTTAGGTAGGCCTTGAAATTATCAGATGTTCGTTTCGCTCACCAGATTTATCTCAAAACCGCTCGATTTTTTCCCGACTCTATTCGAGATGTGATTTCAAAATAAATTACATATTGTCATTGTTACTTATTCTCGTCTGCAAGATGGCGTAGTCAAATTTTCAATTCGACATTTCCTCTTTCGACTTCCGACATCAAATTTGTTTTTTCATACCGACACTATATTGGAATTTTGTAAATCTAAATGGAATTTTTAAGCCCTAAACTCATTGATTGTTAGTTGACCATAAATTTATTGTTGGATGAAAATTAAAAGGAAATAAAAAGATATGGTCAAACCTGAATACGAAATGAAAATTTTATTGATGTAATAACAATAATAACCTTAAGTAAGCAGAGATATTCACAGTATTGCAAACGCTGTTGCTACGCAAACAAATGGAATCTAATAATTTCAAGGCTTACCTAGGAACTTCTGGAATAACTAAGGTCCGTATCGTCAGTCGTCCCTACAATTGTAGGGCGCCTTTATGGCCTCCTTGATTGTCATAGTTTTCTACTTCTCCGTGTCAGAACTCTATTTTGAGGTTATGTCACAAACACAAAAGAAAACATATCTTCACAATAGGAGAGCGCTGACGCTGACACGGGACAAGTGTAATCTAGAAATTTTTGAAGGAGAGAAAGGAGTATGACAATCAAAGAGGCCATAAACGCGCCCTACAATTGTAGGGACGACTGACGATACGGGCCTAAGGTTTTGCAATGTCAATGTATGATATACATTTTTTAAATCAGAATAAAAATCCTATTCATGTGTGTAAGAATCCAGTATGGCGTCTATAAGAAAAAATTAAGTTGATGCTGGAGGACAAGAGACGAAACATCACATTGAAATTCTAATTGTGCCGTCTTGTAGAGGAGAAAATGTGGCAGAGTTCATATGCAATTTATTTTGAAATCCCACCACAAATAAAGTCAGGAGAAAATTAAAACCACTTTGGGAAATTTCGTTTATTACGTCTTTTTCCGGAAGTACTTTCAATTTCAAAACTTTCTAAGCGACATTTTGTTGATTATCTGAATACGCAACTTTGCCCCTATTTAAGTGACTTCGTATCCCCGGAAGTTTCTGAGATCCCAATGGTGAGGGTCGAATTTAAAATACCCTGTATAGGGGAAATCTTATTTTCACCCCAGCACAAACAGTCACTCCCTCTCCGTGGGCACCCGTGAGAAAAAGCTGTATCACAAAATCTCCAGAATTCATTATCTTGTTTATATTTTCATCAGCTTTCGGTTGGACTTACATAGCTAGAATAGATAAATACTGTTTGTGCATACACCTCGAGGCTGGGCGACAAGGGAACAGGAGACAAAAACCCTACTATCCGAATTTTATTAAAAGTCATTCACAACACTGTACATTTCTCATGAATAATCACTGCATACATTTATTCAGAATTCTTACTATGTATTTACTTCTTCAACTTGTCATTCGATGTGTGGAATCATAATTCTTCGAATTTATGTTTATGCTTTATATATGAGAATTGAATGGTAATTACTGAGTAAATCTACTTGATATTGTTGGGTGCTGTTATTTTTTCTAGAAAGTGTCTATTTTTTCTTCTCTAAAGGAAAATTCGGGCACATTTGGACAGTTGGACGAAAAATTCTAGATCACTCTGGTTTACAGCAAATGAACCCCCAACTTTTTCAAAATTGTCTACTTCATTCTGATTTTACATTAGAATAATTATTGTACTTGATTTCGAGCTCTGACAATTTACTGGAAAATTATCTGCTGACTGATTTGACAGTCATCAAACAGTCTCATGTACGCAATTGATACAGTCAGCGATGTGTCAGTGACAGCTAACTGCGTAAACTGGGTCATGACTTGTCGCCGACTATCAGTTTGCTGATTGTTGTACGAACAAACCATTCATCTTCAAAGAAATACGGTCCAATAATACCGCTACAGGATATGGCACACCTTTGGACTGTGTATTTGTTGTTGATGTATCTTTTTTGGGTTCGTTGGTGTCAAATATCTGCAATTTTGCTTGTTCACGTAACCGTCTAAGTGAAAATAACGTTCTCGAGTCTGCGCTGCGTAGGAAAAAGATTCAACATCCATTCAGCACAACATTTCCATAATACGTAATCACTTTCCTTTGAAGCATGGACTGGATTGGAGGATGAAACCCCATTTTTTTTATTATGTCATTCAGCGTTGACCTAGGAATTCTCAAAGCAGCGGAATGCTTCCGTACAGAACGCCGAGGATTTGCAATGACCGAATCAGTTACTCGACGCACATTTTCTTCGGTTGATACAGTAGGTGTGGGGCGAGGAATGGGTTGACTAAGAGTCGAGTCAGATTCACAGAACCTCTTAATCCATTTTTTCTTATTTGGGGCATCTCTTGGTCGCCGAATGTTGTATCGCGTACAAAATTTCCGAAGGACAGCTGCGTATGAATCACCACTCTTAAAGTAAGCCTCGATAGCACAAGCACGTTACGCTCAAATATTTAACCCGCACGCCGAACGCGTCGATCAAGATCCCCACTTCCTCGCGTATACGGTTGACGCGTAATTTAAATTTGATATGTGAACTTTCCCACTGAAAGTTAGCCCAGTAAATGAACACATTTGACCTACCAAAAATTCTATTCATCTATCAAGATGAAAATTTGGATTTAGGTTATTGAAGTATTATTTTATGCGTGACGAAAAATTCAGGATCCTACCGTAATCAGGGACTGGAAAATTTTTAAAAAACTTTCTGATTTTTTTTGTGTTTCAGTCCTGTAAACCTTATATATAGAAGAAAATTGTTGATATAATTTTGTCGCTTGATAAATAAGCTTCAAACGTTGCCTCTGCGATATTTTCATACCTTCGTTTATTTACGCGGTTATGCTAATTATCTTTGAGCTCGAATTAAATTATACGTAAAAGCTCATATGCGGAATTTTTTATTAAAATAGTTTTTTGAGACATTTACGAAGCTCCATAATTATGGAAGATTTTCGAAGATGTAAAGAAACATGTGAATTTTAACGTGAATATATTAAAATTAATCCAAAAAATTTATTTGCGGGATAAATATATTTCGAAGTGAGCATAAAAAAAACTCTGGTAGATTTTTATTTTATATTTGTTGAAAAATAATTGTTTTAAAGAACAAATAAATCTACTTTCCAGAAACGAAAATAACACAACAAAGTTCGATTTTTTTTAGTCATAATTTTAAAGTAAATTTATTGGACATTATTTAACCATATCAAATCGCAATAATAACAGCATGAGGAAAGTATACTTCCCCAATGGTAGTGGATAATTTTTCTTTACACGTTGTGTTATTTAAATATAGTCGAAATTACAAAAGATGACGATTACGTCATCGGCTTAGTCTCTAGTAAAGACTAACGGCAGCGATTTGTGCATATTTTTAATGAAGTTTCAGATCTGTTGGACAGAGACAAGCAGACTTTTATTGTCTAAGCAAACTGTATAGCTAAGTTGCATGTATCTGACAAAAATAGACGATGTTTTCATGTTGCATGATCGATCATATTTGAAAGATGAATAGTTAGGTTATGGTTAAAGCAGGTTAGGTTGTTTTCGAATAATACTTTGGTCTTTGGTGTTCCTGTCTTAAGCTATGCTATACATAACTGCTTTTTTCAAAACAAAAACTCCCACACTCCCCAAAATCATAATATAAATTTGTTGTCATTATGTTCCTGTCATCGTGATTTTATCATTGACGCACGTCCATTGATTACTTCAGTACAATTTATGGTATAACGTAATAGTCATCTTTCGTGATTTTGACTATAATTCATATTTCATGGACAAGTACAAAAATGGCAATATTTATGTAAAAAACATAAAACTTTTATTTTATTGAGAACAGTTTCGGGTGATAATTTGAGAATATACTTAATAACAGTTGCTTCAAATATTGAGTATTCATCCTGTATGTGTGGCACAGATAAAGATGGAAAAATCCACAAAGATGAAGAAAAAACATGAGGATTGGAGTCAAAAAGGATGCCCTCCTCAAGGCACCCCAGCACATAATTAGCGGTTTTGAAAGCTAGCGGCTGACAGTTATTTTGGTGCAGTGGTAGAAAATCTGACAGCAGCAACTATTTTTTCATTCTTTTCCAAGTTTTTTAGTCCGTAAGTGGTAGTAATGTCACTGATATTTAAAGATATATCTATTCTACGATTCGTTCATATTGACATTGATACGCGTCCAGCTACTATCCAATGGTAACGCAAGAATTTGATGATTTAGATACCGTAAATAACATTTAAGTTTTATGATGCCAAATTGCCCTGAAACCAGATTTACCTGAAAATAACGTCATTCGCACGCCCCCTCCCCTCCGCGACCCCTAACTTGAGGCCTGAAAAGTAGAATCGTTAAGCTATTTCAAATGATATTTGTATACACCAAACGGGCAACTTTCCGTAACAAGCACAACGCTACTTTGTACTCAGCTAAGCGCATTTACATGTACACACCTCTAAACAAATTGACTCTATTTCATAAGCGAATTAAGTAAAGAAAATATAATACAAACAACTTTTGCAGCTTATTCATCAACAAAATTATCTTAGCAACTTCAGGACCGTAACAAAAAAATTAAAAAGCTTTTAAAAAATCTTTCTTTATCTGCCTACCGCAGGATCTGGAACTCATAATGCTAAGGGAGACTATCCATTATAAGTCTAATCATATTAGACGAAAATACCCCTGGTTTGCGAAATAATTATAAAGTCTGGTTTGATTGATGCAAGATGTTCATGAGGGTGTTCAAAGCGTGGACGCATAAAATGGGTAGACCAATTTTTGTGGGAAAACTTTTTATTCGACAACAAAGAATGAGAGAAGGTGTTTTTTGGGATTCAATAGAAAGTGTTGGCAGGAACGAAAAAACTCTTCATATAAGATTTTTAGGTATTTATAAGACATACAAAATGAGTCCACACGTAAAAAGATATGACTAATAGCAAAACAGTTACGGCCGAAAACCGATGCAAACTGCAGGTTTTGGAACTTGTTGGTATTTCGACGATGGTTTCTCGCAGATATTTGAAATTTTTCAAATTCGTAGGATTCGTGCTTCTAAATAACCACAACAAAATTGCAGTAGATTGGTCAAGTAGTTTTTGAGAATCTCTAACTATTTATCCCAAAATACCTGTTATCCGGCCATCACTACTAGTTTTTTGAGCAATATACAGGGTTAGTTCAAAGGGAATTTTATAGCATAATACACTAGTTTACCTTGCTGACGAGAATCGCGAAACATTCCGGAAGATAAATGCTATTTTTATGCAAAAAGGTATGGGTTACGTTTCTTCTTCTAAACAAAATCAAACATTTAGTATTCGTGAGTAATTCGCAACAAAATATGATAGACAAATTCTCTTTGTTTTAAAATGTATATAGTAACGTATGTTTTTTGAATATCGTAGCGCATTTGTTCAATTACACACATATACGAAATATTTGAATTTGTCAATCATACCAACTTCAGAGAAAAAAATACCAAAACGTATCCTATGTATGACATTGTACAATGAACCTACCCAATAAGTACATGACTCACAAATCGTGAACGCGTCAAATAACGAAGGGTAGGTAACTAGGAAAAAGGTACCGAAAGTAGCCAGAATTCCCCAAAAAAGTGACGTAAGCTCTAATTTGGCAATTTATTCATGAATTTATTGTTATGAAGAAATTAACAATAATTTTTACGTTTACACGCTCCAACTTCTTCAAGGGTAAAAAAATGTTCAATTTATTGGATCGTGTAGAGCAGTTATAAGTCGGAAAGTTTTCGTTTGCCCCCTGTATATAATATCGACTACTCTTGGCACCCTTTCTGATTCCTCACCATCCTTGAGGGATGTTTTTATTTATTCATATCCACGTAGTCCTCTTTCGCACCGCTGCCTTGGATCGATATACAGACATGCACAGAGATAAGCCATGTGAAAGTGTGATAGTTATCTTTGACAATGACGGAAGTAGACAAGATGGTAGTGTTCTTGAAATAGCCGAAAATAAATGTGGTGTCACTGTCCATACACACACTACCGTTCAAAAGTATTTGAACACCTGCATATTTCCATTTCAAATCATAACAAAAAAAACTACGGTACGTATGTATAGTCAAAATCACGAAAGATGACTATTACGGCTTACCATAAATTGTACTGAAGTAATCAATGGACGTACGTCGATGATAAAATCATGATGACAGGAACATAATGACAACAAATTTATATTATGATTTTGCGATTTCACTGATTATTTTTATTTTCATTTTACTTCATGGTTTTGAGTGATACCTTAATAATAATTTTAGTGGGGGGTTTTTGTTATGAAAAAAGCAGTTATGTATAGAATATCTTAAGACATTAACACCAAAGACCAAAGTATTATTCGAAAACAACCTAACCTGCTTTAACCATAACCATGACTATTCATCTTTCAAATATGATCGATCATGCAACATGAAAACATCGTCTATCTTTGTCAGATACATGCAACTTAGCCATACAGTTTGCTTAGACAATAAAATTCTGTTTGTCTCTGTCTAAAATATCTGAAACTTCATTAAAAATATTTACAAATCGCTGCCGTTAGTCTTTACTAGAGACTAAAGTGATGACGTAATCGTCATTTTTCGTGATTTCGACTATATTTTTCTTTATTTATTGAAAACCATCACCATGGATATCAATAATCAACGAAAGGTCATTTCATCAACATTTTGGTCATACTAGTATTGAGATCTCATCCTTCGCCATAATAGGAATTTCTTTGCCTTTAGAATACTGTTGTGTTTTTGTATAGGAATTTTTTCTTAGGATTTGTTTTTCGATCATGTCTTTTAATTTGTGTTGTACGTAAACCCATAACACAGTTTTACTTCAGTTGTGTTTGGGCCAAACAACATCAACATTGGACAGATGCTGACTGGAAGAAGGTCCTTTGGAGCGATGACTCGAAATTTGAAGTTTTTGGTTCCAAGAGAAGAGTACTTGTCCGCCGTCGGATTAACGATAGGGCATTAGAATCATGCACCGTCGCTTAAGTCAAGCACGGTGGAGGCTCTTTAATGATTTGGGGCTGTTTTGGTAGTTCCGCTCTGGGAGATATTTTGAGAGTACAAGGAATACTGAATAAAGAAGGTTACAAAGCCATACTAGAAAATCATGTTGTGCCTTCCGGGACTCGTCTTACTGGTCCTGGGTTTCTCCTTCACCATGATAATGACCCCAAACACGCATCCAAGCTTTGTAAACAATTTTTGGAAGAATAAAATATGATGAAAGTCATGCAATGGCTTCCCCAATTACCGGATTTGAATTCGATAGAGTGGGTGTGGGATGAAATGGACAGACAAGTACGAAAATATTGTCCTACATCTCAAGAGCACTTATTGAGTATATTACAAGACGGATGCCGAGAAATAATCCCATCCATTTTAGAAAAATTAGTTGCGCGTTTATACGTCATTTGCCAGGCTGTAATTAAAAGTAAAGGATGACATATTGACGAGTTAAAAAAATGATTATTCTGATTATAAATAGTTGTATGTTGTTAAGAATTCAGAAAATAATAATTGTTTTATACAGATATGGTAATGTTTTCTTTAATAACTTCTATCAGCTTCCTTGCTTTCTGGGTGATCAGATACCTTTGAACGGTAGTGTACATGCTCTATTTTATTTTTTCACGACTATAAACCTAATGTTTTCCTTCAAGAAGGGTCAAGTAAGTGAAATAGGCACATACAATTGGTCCATAAACATTATTTTACTCCCTAGCGGTAGTAGCGTCCATCTGGCAACGTCGCGTCTTGCCAGTACCAGACCGCACAACGTGTCAGAAGAGCTAGGCGGCACAACGGCAGTAATACCAGAACACTTACCAAGACCGGTATGCCCACTGGTGAACTCAGAGAGCCGAAGCAGAGACGCGTATCGAAAACATTTCTCTATCATTCTAAGAGCAAATCTACGGAGAAATATTTGCAGCTACAGCCCTCAATACCCAATTTTCTTAACATGATAAGAAACAGCTGAAACGTAAAAAACGATTTTTTTTCTCTCTAGCTCCGCCGCCCTCAGTCGATTTTCAAAGCCTACAACCCTGTTTCGTCCTTGGCACTGTATAACCTTGAAAGTTATAGATCAGAGGTCGGAAATTAATTTTAAGCTCGGTCCAGATTATGTTGGCAATATCTATCAGGGTCCAGGAAAAGACATAAAGTAATTCAAACGTTCGTTTTTAATCATAACATGAGTAGTTACCACAATTACAATAAAAAACTAAGATACAATACAAAAATTAGTGCGAAAGTTGGCATTTGCGGACTTGGGCTAGTTTTTTAAAATTTGGCTCACGGGGGGAGCAGCTAATACGAAGCGAGTCTTCAAGATGGGCGGCTCGGTTAACCTACAGCGGTATTTGCTTTTCAAAAAATACATTTTTGAAAATAATGCTTCACATACATAACTGGAGCCAAACATACGAGGGATGTCTTTTAAGTGTTGCATATAGAAACATAGTAGGCCGCGCGGATCGAACGTCAGCACTGAATCTTAACCTCACGCTTTAGTAAACTTAAATTCAAAGTTTCACAACAATACGTGCAGTGTTCTCACTACAGTGAATTTTTAAGTGTCACCAAGTCATAGAAAATAGAACTCAACCGAGAACATTTTTGCGCCATAATTTATTACAACTTTCACAGACAATTGTCGCAACAAGAATGCCTTGCTGAGTTACTGTCTGTTTTCGGCAACGCAGCGCCACATCAGTCGACAATTTCTCGTTGGTATGGAGAACTCAAACGTGGACAGGTGAGTCTTAGCGACGATCTCAGGGTGGGTGCACCAAACACGGCAGTCACCCAGGAAAACGTCGATGCTGTGAGAAAACTCATCATTGAAGATAGACATGTGACATATCGCGAGATTCAGGCGTCCTTGAACATCTCAAAGACCTCAATTCAAAAAATTTTACATGAAGAATTGGGAGTAAGAAAATTAGTTTCTCATTGGATACCCCACCTGTTGACTGAAGAGCGGAAAGCAGCCAGGGTTAATTGGTATCAAAAAACGCTTGACCGTTTCAATTCCGGAAACCCAAAAAATGTGTACAGCATTGCTAGTGGCGATGAATCGTGGATTTAATGTTATGAATCAGAAAATAAACGACAGTCGACTGTTTGGGTGTTCCAAGGTGAAGAAAAGCCAACAAAAGGCATCCGTACTCGAAGTGTTTCGAAAAAGATGGTCGCGACATTTGTGTCAAAAGCGGGTCATATTGCAACAATTCATCTTAATGAGCAAAGAACTGTTACTGCGGATTGGTATACCATCATTTGTTTGCCAAAAGTCATCACCGAGCTTCGAAAAATTAACCCCGAAAGAAGAATCATCCTACACCAAGACAATGCAAGCTGGCACACAGCCCAAAAAACAAGGCAGTAAACGGAAGAAAACGTGGAATTATTGGACCATCCTCCATATAGTCCCGATCTAAGTCCTAACGATTTCTTTACTTTCCCGAAAATTGAAAACAGACTGCGTGGTCAAAGGTTCCAGTCACCAGAAAAAGCAGTTGACGCATTCAAAAATGCCGTTTTGGATCTGCCAGCAAACGAGTAGAATAAGTGCTTCGAAAACTGGTTCGAACGCATGCAGATGTGTATTAATCTTCTTGGAGAATACTTCGAAAAACAACAAAGTCATTTAAAACTACCTACCGTGTTGTTTTATTTCCATATGCAAAACTTAAAAGAGTAGTATCCAGGCTACACTTTTTGTATCTTCTTGCAAGACAATTATTTCGGTTTGAAGTGCAGGATTTGAAATATCGGACAACTTTGCAGTAACACCAGTCCAATTTGCCGCTGCAGCAATTTCATTTGGTGATTTGAGAAATTGAGATAGTCTATACGTATAATATAGACGGACCGAGGATTAGCGACAGACCGATGGACCAACGGAAATGAGCGTCATGGTTTTTCGTGATGTGCACGTCATATCTCTAATAGATGCCTAAAATTACCGAGGTTGGGGGTGTATGAATATACAGGTACAGTAAAGTAGAATTGTCCGATATAATGATTCAATTCATTGAAAAGCAAGGACCAACATTATTTTTCATTTTAAACTTCTGCTTAGATTTGAGCAAACGAGGTGCTAGTGGAAAAACGATGCTCATGGACTCCCGTGTGTAAAAAATTGTTTTCGATCTTTTCTCACTTTCACTTTTATTCCTTGTAGTAATATAACATCACATAATCAATCATGTACGTTACTGTATTAGGTGACTGTTTTGTGTTGGTATACTGTTTTTAAAGGCTATCTAGCCCATATAGACCTTGTGTAATGGATTTTTAGCTATCAAATAACCTCCATCCTGCAGTAGCGACCCTTGCGACTAAAAGCATCTATTATCGTGTTCTAGTTAGACAATACTGATATCACGAGAAGTGGGAAGTAGCAGCAGCGAGATTCTCTTCTATAAATCTTTATCACCAATGAAGGAACGATGCTGTTGAAATAAAAGGCCAAACGCGCCATATTTTCTTTACTTTTATTATAAAACTTTATACGTTTGTTGTTCAGATCGATCGTATATTACGGACTCAATATACGAGTACGTTGGCCTGACACAAATATGGGCATAGAATAAATCGCCAATAAAGATAGCATGTAGAAATATTTCGTCTAGCATAAATAATCAATATCCATATTCGCATTTTCCTCTTTCGTGACATTTTCTTCTTCAATCTTGCCTTAATACGATCATGAGAATTTATTATTTACTATTATTATACCCCTAAATATCTAATTTTTGAAAACAAAGAAATAAAATAGCTGAAGACACGCGTGGTTAAAGGTGTCATGTATCATTTTTTTTAGAAATTGCTTTTTTACCTTAAGGAGTGATTCTTTCATTCTGTGATTACTTTGTTGCAAAAACAAGATAATAACAAACAAATTAAACCAAATATTTAAAATTTCAATAAAGTAAAAAGTCCCAATAAAAAATATTTAAAGTCAATTTTGTCGATTATTTTGTTATGACACCTTTATCCACGTCTTCAACTGATATAAAGTAGGCGTATTATAACTTTTTGAGGTATAGTGTATTGTGTAGCGTTTCCTTGACAGAAACGTCGTTTACCGTCTTGATATACTGATGGAAAAAAAAGGTGAACACCTACGTATGTTTATTAGAATTCAAGAATCTTTTACATATCCGTTTATCTTGCCATAAGCAACAAGAGATAAAATGGTCAGGTTATTCTGTCAAGTTTTTGTGGTGGCTGCGTGTAATGTTTGGTGATAAAGAAGCATTCAGTTTTCGTACATTTACGGAGTCAGTTAAATGTTAAATTTCGTGTAGCTTATTGAGAAGCCTTTTTGTGATTGTTCAAAAGTGCGTAGAATTCGTCAGGTGTCCCAGCTAAGTGACTTTGAGAGGGCTCGGATTGTCGAGTCTCGTGAAGCCGGTCTATCGGTAAGAGGAGTTTCTAGCAGGACCGACAGATCCTTACCCAGTATACTGCATTGTGAACGAGCGTGGACTTAGGAAGGCCGAGGACAGCAAGCGAGGGGTTCTGGACGTCCCAGACGGACCACAGAGCGACAAGACCGCCGGTTAAGACAGCCTCCACAGACTTTTGCAGCTCTTACTCACGAAGTTGCAGTAGTCTGGAATGAGATACCTCAACAGGAAATCCACCACCTTATCAGCACGTTGCCCAGGCGTGTCAATGAGTGTATAAGAAATCGTGGATCATCAACACATTATTCAACCAGCTGCTGCAGTCAGTTGACGAATCAAGCTGAAAATCACTGATCAACAGCCAAAAAATATCCTAAATAAAATCAACAAAATATTACTATTTTTAATGTGCTAAAACCGGAATGAAACTTATTTTTTCAATATTAGTTTAAGTTTTAGAGATACGGTAATTATATGTGTTAATGCTGTGACAGTGTTAATATACTGTAATTCACAAGAATGCACGTGCTACATTTTTATATTCTTCAAGCAAAGATGATGTAATCGGCATGATTGTGTTACGTTATACATACGTGTACATTATATTGTTTTATATTAGCCATTTTTTCCTCAGTTGGCTGACAGCGTTCATGCAAGATGTCTCGAAAGTGTGTAAACAATCCAGATCAGTTTTGTTACGTGTGTGGTGATGTGACTTTTGCGTCTCAGAGACGGTCTATTACTCCACTAATAACAAAGGCATATCAGCTTTATTTCGGTTGTAAACTAGGTGATCAAGACAAACAGTGGGCACCCCACATCTGCTGTAATACATGTGCTTCAAGTCTGAGGAGCTGGTTAAATGGCAAAAAACGGTCTACGCGCTTTGCTGTCCCAATGGTTTGGAGAGAGCCTACAAATCATATTAATGATTGTTACTTTTGCATGGTACCTTGTGTTGGACAAGCTACAGGTATGTCCAAGAAAAAAAATCGGTTATTAACTACCCAAACATACCATCTGCGATGAGACCTGTGCCTCTCAGTGACGAAAATCCTATTCCAAAACCCCCAGAATCCTACACTTGCGAATCAGAAAACGAATCAGACCATGGAGATCGAGTGATTTGTCAGGAAGAAGATATGCCATCAACGTCAAGAGATCCTGATTTTATACCGAGCACGTCATGCCACCAACCGCGCAAAATAACACAGTCAGAATTAAATGATCTTCTAAGAGATTTAGAACTTCCAAAATGTAAGGCAGAGTTACTTGGATCAAGACTGCAGCAGTGGAACTTGTTAGAAGACGATGTTTCGGTATGTGTTTTTCGTAAACGCCACAAAGACTTAGAATTATTTTTCAATATGGAGAATAACTTGGTTTTCTGCAGTAACATTAACGGCTTACTGGCGGCTTTAAATATAAACTATAACCCAGAAGAATGGAGATTGTTTATAGACAGTTCAACAATGAGTTTAAAGGCAGTGTTATTGCATATTGGAAATATTTTACCATCTCTTCCTAAAGGGTATGCAGTTCACATGAAAGAATCATATGACAATATGAAGTACCTATTGACATGCATAAAATACGATGAGCACCAATGGCATATTTGTGGCGATTATGAAAGTTGTTGCACTTTTACTTGGGCTGCAGCTAGGCTACACAAAGTTTTGATGTTTTTTGTGTGAATGGGACAGTCGGGCAAAGGCACTTCATTATACCAGACAAAACTGGCCTGTTCGTCAATTCCTAGAGCCAGGTCTAAAAAATGTACAGCATATGCCATTAGTAGATTCGAAAAAAAATGTATTACCACCACTGCATATCAAGTTGGGCCTAATGAAAAACTTTGTCAAGGCATTAGATAGAGATGGGTCAGCTTTTCAATACCTGCGTCAGAAATTTCCAAGACTAAGTGAGGCAAAGGTTAAAGAAGGTATTTTTGTTGGGCCACAGATTCGAAATATTTTGAAAGATACACAGTTTGAAAACACTTTAACAGGTATTGAAAAAACTGCTTGGAATGATTTCCGTCTGGTGGTCACTAATTTCTTGGGAAATAGAAAAGAAAAGCTGACAACTATAAAACCCTTGTCAAAAATATGCTGTCATCGTATCGAAAGATGGGCTGTAATATGTCTCTTAAGATACATTTCATACACTCACACCTGGACTTTTTTCCTGACAATTGCGGAGCCGTAAGTGATGAGCACGGCGAACGTTTTCATCAGGATATTTCAACAATGGAAAAAGGTACCAGGGAAAATGGAATCCTTCCATGCTTGCAGACTACTGTTGGACTCTTGGTAGAGATGCTCCAGAAACGATCCATAAAAGAACAGCAAAAAGACAGCGCATATAGTGATTCTTATAAGTATATGAATCTTGTTACTTTTTTTAATATATCCTTAAAAATAAAAAGTTTTTTTCTAAACCGCAACTAATTTTTTTATTTCATTGTCATTTTTGGATTCAGCGCCCCAAAATTAACAAAGTGCGCTTTTCCCACAAGATACAATTAAAAAACAAAAATTTGTTGTTCAGTGAAATTTTATCATTTTACTAGTAAACCCTCGGGAGGGCGCGTCAGCGGCAAAAAGCCGCACAATTATATTTTGGCCTTATAGAAACAATATGAGTGCACCGATTCGGTTGCTTGTTTTGGTATTCCTCGTTCGGTTGATTTACCCCCACCTATAATATGTATGACCATCTCGCGGCTAGCGGCTCAGTTAGTACAAGACTTTGATTGGTGACGTGTCAAATTTGCGGTGTATTTGCCGCGGCGCGCCTCATCATGTAAGTATATTTTTCTTTGTTTTTATTGTAGATTAGATAATAATTTTCATATACGGTGGATGAAGTTTTTGAATTTATTAAAACCATCGACACAAATTATTACTAATTTGATAAATGATGTGTAAAAATGCTACTGACTAGCTTCACACACTTTTTAACCCCTGAAGAGTTAGCTGCACAAGTGGAGCAAGCAATGAAAGAATTTGAACAGGAAAGGGCTGAAGAAGATGATCCAAGTGAGTCGGAATTCGAATCAGATGAGATAGTGGAAGAAGACCAATATAGCAGCGATTCTGAACAATCTGAATGTGGCAGTGATCTGAACTTGGGAGACGTCTTCTAACAGCAAGATGATGACCAGTTCTTTAAAGGAAAAGATCAAGAGACGATTTGGAAAAGTACTCCTCTACGTTCTGCGAAAACTGCATCAAAAAATATCATCAAATTACTACCAGGTCCCAGAGCAGCCGCTAAAAATACTCCCAAAGAAATAAATGCTTTCAATGTATTTATCACAGAAGATATGATCGACGATATTGTTACTAATACTAACATATATACTAAGTGACATATAAATCCGAACACCCAGTTTAAATGGTTTTATTTTAATAAAATTTTGTATAAGTACTTAATGAAGCATAATAAGTAAATGATAAAAATTTCCAAATGATTGCACTGATTTAAAGCCCTTTGACCTTTAATAATGTGTGGATGCACCCTGATGTGCTACGCATTCTCCAATGCATGCCTAGGCATGCTTCTGATCAGGTGGTCAATGTCCTCCTGTGGTATCTCATTCCAGGCAACCACCAACTCCTCTCGAAGTGCTTCTAGAGTCTGAGGAGGACGTTGCAAATTGAGCAATCTCCTACCCATCATATCCCACACGTGCTCAATTGGGGATAAGTCGGGAGATCTTGGTGGCCATGGTAACAATGTGACATCATTATGTTGAAAGAAGTCTATTGTGACTCTTGCAACATGTGGTCGGGCATTATCTTGTTGGAAAGTTGGATCTGCCAGGGTGTCAGAATAGGGTAAAAGATGGGGTTCTAAAACTTCGTGGATATAACGCTGCGCGTTCATGTTACCTCTGATGAAGATTAACGGTGACCTGGAACCATAAGCTATAGCACCCCAAACCATAACTCCAACAGTGTGATGAACATGTCTTTCAACAAAAAACTGTGGATTCCTTCTTTCACCACGTCGCCTTCTAACCCTGGCACGACCATCGTGCATGCCTAAACAAAATCGAGACTCGTCACTAAAGACAATACTATTCCATTTCTGATCCCAGAGTGACCGTTGTCTACACCACTCAAGGCGATTACGTCGGTGTTCTCGAGTTAAAGGGAGGACCCAGTGTGGCCGGTATGAAAATAAGACAAAACTTCTCATTCGTCGGTAAACACTTCGCATGCCAATAGGTCTTCCGTGTTCTGCAATGGACCTGGTAGTGGAGAAACGGTCCCTTAAGGCCAATAATCTTAGGCGGCGATCTTCACGGTCTGTTGTTCTACGGCGGCGTCCAGTGCCCGTTGCTCTTTGCGAACGGCCTTCTCGAAGCCATGCCTGACAACACCTAGCCACAGTGTCTACACTTCTTTGCACTCTAACTGCAATTGCCCGAAAAGAAAGTCCAGCTTCCCGAAGTCCCACTATACGGCCCCTATCAAACTCACTAAGTTGACGAAATCGTACAGGTCTCCGTACTCTAGGCATCGTAACCGATCGTAAAGGATGTCAAGAACCAAAATCCGCCAACGTTGATTCTTTACTGCGGCTGAAATATTCATTTTTAGAGCGTTAGTGAATTAAAAAAAAGCAGTATAAAAACCGGAATGTCCAACTGGTAAGGCTGAAAATTTTTTCACTTGTTATTTACAGTAAGATAAATACATTCACCAACTTTTATTAAAATAAAACCATTTAAACTGGGTGTTCGGATTTATATGTCACTTAGTATATATTCAAAAAAGAGGTCTGATGTTGAATATTCTAGGGCCAGGGATTGCCGTGATACCACAAGAATTGAAATCAGGGCTTTGTTTGGTACTCTATATTTTATCGGCAGAAAAAAAGGAAGGCACACAAACTGTTGCGAATTATGGGATCCCGAAGATGGTCACATCATTTTACGTGCATTATTCAGCTACAAAAGATGCAAGTTTCTTCTTCGAGCCCTTAGATTTAATGACTTGAATTCTAGAGAACAGAGGAAGTCAAGTGAGAAGCTTGCGCCAATTCGTGACTTTCATGAAACATTTGTGAGTAACTGCATTGCTAATTTCATTGTAAGTGATTTCGTGACGATCGACGCAATGCTACATCCATTTAGAGGCCTGCCAAATATGGACTTAAAATATATGCACTATGTGATGCCAAGACATTTTACACATATAACTTCGAAGTCTATTGCGGAAAACAAATGCCAGGTCCTTACAAGTCCAACAAACCAGATGACATTATCAAAAGATTAGTAGTTCCGATTGAGGGTTCAAAAAGGAATCTTACTACTGATAATTATTACAGTAGCTTTCCATTGGCGGAATATCTCCTACAAAAGGGAATTACTTTTCTTGGAACATTGAAGAAAAATAAAAGAGAAATACCTTTTGAATTCTTGGCTCGTAAAGATAGAGATATTAATTCGAGCATTTTCGGCTTTCAATATGATTGTTGTTTGGTTTCAACTGTGCCAAAAAGAAGCAAAGCTATGATTTTCCTTTCAACAATGCACAATACCAGTGACGTAGTTGAAGTTAACAAGAAGCCTGTGGTAAATTTAGACTACAATGCCACAAAGGGGGGTGACGATACTGTAGACCAGATGTGCGCATCCTACAGTACATCAAGAATTACTAGACGTTGGCCTCTTTCTTTATTTTATCGATATCTTGGTATTGCTGGTATAAATGCCCGAGTCGTTTTTATGTTCAACAATGTTGTAAATAAGGACCGAAGAAGATTATTTTTGAAATTACCTTCCTCAGATCTTATGAAAGAGCATTTAGAAGAAAGAAGTTCAATTAAAACGCTGCCCAAAGATATTTCTGCTTATTTGGAAAAATATAAGAGAAACAATGAGATGGAACCCACTACTGTAAAACCTGGTATTTGTTTTCTTTGTGGAAAACACAAAAATAATAGAACAAAACCTACATGTAAGATATGTAAAAGAAATGCTTGCAAGAAGCACAGCAGTATGAGTATAACATGTAATGAGTGTGACGATAATGTGAATGAAAATATGGATATTAATTAACCAGATAATTTAAGTTGTTTCTGTGTTTTCATTTTACTGTTCCCTTTTAATTACTTGTAACTTTAGCGGTTTATTTTAGAGTGTATTTCAAATTAACACCGAATTTATTTCAATAAAACGTTTCAAATATAATAACCAGCTATACTTTTAATATAAATGTAAAATTTTTATAAAAACTAAAGCATAAAGGTCAAAATTCTGAATGCGGTGCAAAAGCCGCAGTGCGCCCACTCATGAGAGTTGACAAGGCGCGCCCGCCGGAGGGTTAAGGACGCAGAACATATATGCCAGAAATTATTAAAATCAGATAAACATACGTAGGAGTTTACCTTTTCTTGTGTCTCAGTATCAATAGTAGTGCCAGCGCAAGGCACTCCGGGCGACTGACCGGGTGTAAGTTCAATCTATTTTCTAGACTGTAATAAATTATAATTTCAATATGTATGCGTGCCTTATTGACTTGGATATCGTATAGCAACCGGAAGCTATACGTATCTTTTCCGGTACTTCACAAGTAATGCACACGCAGTTATAACTTCAATTATAGACTGTAGAACGGGAACGATCTACTTATTTATGGATCCCTGAGGTCTCCATAAGACGGAACCACTTCACGGGGCACCAAATAACTAAAATTATCGCCACAAAAAATTAATTTAATACCCAGTTTACATTAAATTTTTACATTCTTACAAAATTTCGCAATAGTTCAATCAGAAGGGGCAGCATTATTCAATATAAAATATTATAATAAATCTGGAATATTAGAATCAAGGTTCTATTAATACTGAACATGACAAAACAATTTTCGGCTTCCACGCGCACAGTGCAGGAAATAGTCCTAACGAAGTAGGTGTTTTACGGAATAGCTTCCACGCGCACATACTTCTTATTGTTATGTGATATTTAGACGTCAAAAGATATGTTCAGAAATGAACTATAGGCTCATGGCACAGATCTGAGGATAATTTAAACATATGACAATTAATCTGATCTTTACGACCCGCAACTGGCCGACGAAATATGCATTGTTTCATCGTTAGTGACAAAAAAAGATTGGCTTAAATCGATTACTAGTTTCAAAATTGCACCAAATTGCTTCAGGAGTGGCTAAATTAAAATTGAAGAAAAATTACTTAAGAACAATGCAACCTTGGAATCGTCTAAATGTACTTGCAATGCTGGCAAATGAGCACTAAATAAGTAACAAATTGGACTTGAAATCAGTTGAACCACGCGAATTTGCTGAAATGAAAATTATAAAAGTCATTTTAGTTTCTTTTAATAACAGTCAAGTCATCGTTGGTTGTCAGAGCGGTCCTTGGGACCTTAGCTCTTGAGTCACAATGTCAGTTTGTAAGTCTGTCAGGTCTGGTAACCCAGAAACCAGACAATTTTAAGGAAAAAAGGGGAAGGAAAGGAGAGAAGGAAGAACGAGAGCAAAGGGGAAGAAGAGAATCTTTTAGGATAGGCAGCGTTTAGGTATTGTTAAAATCACTTCACAGATTTTGATATGGTCTAAAAATATTTGATTTTTTCTAAAGATTGTGTAAAAATGCTCCAATTTTGGTTGTTCTAAGTTCACGAGTTAATTTTGATTACAGTACGAGACGCGGCCTTTTGTGCTTGCGAACTTGCTCGACTGTATAGTCCACTGACTCACGCAACAGAGGGTTGCTGTGCGATTCCGCTAGGCTATAGCGCCGCTGCACCTGTTGCTTAATGTAGTCCTTTAGGTAAGGGACATCGAGGTCTCTATGTAGAGTTTCGTTAGAGACATACCATGGGGCATCAGCAATAGTGCGCAACGTCCTGTTTTGCAGAACCTGCAGACTTCGCATGTGTGTTTTAGTAATAAAACACCAAGCCGCACATGCGTAAGTCATTGCTGGTCTTATGACCACCTTATAGAGTCGAATCTTGTTAGTCAAACTTAATTTTGAACGTTTAAATAATAATGGGTAAAGCTGTCGAAACGTACTTTGGAATTTAGTTTTTAGTGCTTCCATATGGTTCCGCCAAGTGATCCCTTTGTCCAGAATGACACCGAGATTCCCATGGTATACGAAGTCCATTCATTGAAACTTCAGACGGAACGCCGCGACGTCTTTTTGTACAGTAGATTGCCTGCGTTTTCGAATGGTTTATTTTAATTAGCCACCGATCCGCTCAATCTAATACTTCCTCCACCGCACTTTGCAGCCTGTCATGGACTAGGTCACCAGATCACGACTGAGCCACCAATGCAGTATCGTCAGCATAGAGATAGACTTCACAGTTGCTGGGACTAGGGGCGTCATGAATGTACAGTGAGTAAAGGATAGGTCCAAGGACCGAACCCTGAGGGACACCGGCTGTAATCAGCCGTGTTGTCGACAGAACATTGTCAATTTTGATCCGAAATTTTCTACCTTCAAGGAAGGATTTCAGTAGTTTTAGAAGCCAAAAAGGGAAGCCCTTTTGGATTAGTTTATACAAGAGGCCCGCGTGCCACACCTTGTCAAATGCTTTTAAGACATCCAAAAGCAAGATGCCAGTACTTTCGTTAAGGGTGAATCCTCTGGTTACACGTTCCACCAGCCTAACCGCCTGTAGCTCCGTACTATGTTCAGATTTTAATAACAGTCAGGTTACTGTACTTTTCTTAGCTAAATGTAGGGTATTTTCAAAGTTGAGTCATTTATTTTAACAGGTTGTAGAACTCGTCAAAAGAAGTTGATATACCAAAAAATCACCTATATAAAAGTTTGTTTACTTTATTAAAATTACTTAAAAAAATCGTTATCAAGTTAAATGAATACTGTTTCTACAAAAATTGTTCAAAATTGTCCCCATTTGTTCGATGAACGCCAAATCTTGCTCGGAGAATGCAGAACTCTTTACAATCTTCGAAAATAAAATCTTGGTGTCCACAAATTAAATCACAAGCATTTTCAGTACATTGTTGAAGTTTTTCCATCCAACTCTTTCAAATAACCCACAAAAAAATCACAAGGCTTTATATCCGGAGAGCAAGCACGCCAAGAAATGGGTCCGTTGCGTCCTATCCATCTATTCTACTCATTATTTAGATATTCATGAAGCTCTCTTCTAAAATGTCGTAGAGCCCCATCATGTAGGAACCACATATTCTGTGTCAGTCTACAGGAATATCTTCTAATAATTGTGGCGGATTGAGTCGAAGAAAATCTAAATAAATTTCACCGGTCAGACGAGGTGAAAAAAGGTAGCGTCCAATAAGCATGCCATTTACCACGTCAGCCCACACATTTAATGAAAATCTATGTTGAAAATGAATACTTTTTACAGCATGCGGATTTTCTACTGCTCCAACATGATCGTTGTGCACTCCTTTTCGTGTAAATGTGGCCTCGTCTGTACACAAAATTGATTTCGTAAAATTTCTGTCGAACTCTTCTAAAAGCCCCTGGCAAGATGCAACCCTTCTAGGATGATCTTGACGTTGTAACGCCTGTACCCATTGATAAAGATAAGGATTAATACTGTTCTTGCCGTATTGTCTTCCACTCTTTACTGTGAGAAACTTTAACTTGAGCTGCTATCGCTCTAGCACTCACCATTGGGTCGTCATCAACATTTCAGGTTGAGCAGGTGCTCCAGCGTGACCTCCTCGTTATTCTTTCAAATATACTGTGTCAAGTTTAATAACAAAATTTACAAACATCCGTGAGGCCGGATGATTTATTAAAGGAAAGCTTTCCGCATACAACCTGCATGCTGCGGCTGCATTTTGCTAGCACTCTCCGTATGTTAGTATTATGTCCAGTAGCCCATTGTTTTCGTAAACATGGGCCACAAAATAATCAGACAAATGAAAGTATATGCACAATTAAAAGACAGCGCCACTGAACATGGCTACCGCAGATGTAGCCGAAAGCTCTGGATCAAATCCAACCCGGCCCCGGCTCAACAGCCTGAAAAACCTAAATGACAATTAAAAGACTGACACAACTGATCGAACCAAAGACGCGTACTGAAAATCATACAATGACACAAAAAGTTTTCCAAATTTAGATAAACGATAAGAGTAGTCAATAAAAAACGCATACATTTTACACGGCCGGTCGAAAATATCAAATAATCTGTGTAATATCATTCTCATTTTTTGAAAACTCTAATCTTTCACTATTTCTTTTATTATGCAACTTTTATATAGGTGATTTCTGATAAATTAACTTCTACAAGCGGTTAAAATAAATAATTCATCTTTGAAAACACCCTGTATAGCCTTGTTTAACCTTTGCACCTAGAAACATAGTAGGCCGCGCGGATCGAACGTCAGTACTGAATCTTAACCTTACTCTTTAGTAAACCTAAATTCAAAGTTTTACAACAATACGTGCATTGTTCTCACTACAGTGAATTTGCAAGTGTCACCAAGTCATTAGAAAAATGTAACTCAACCGAGAGCATTTTCGCGCCATAATTTATTACAACTTTCAGAGACAATTATCGCAACAAGAATGCCTTGCTGACATCAGTCGACAATTTTTCGTTGGTATGTAGAATTCAAACTTGGACGGGTGTTTCTTAGCGACCATCCCAGGGTGGGTGCACCAAAAACGGCAGCCACCCAGGAAAACGTCGATGCTATGCGCAAACTCATCATTGAAGATAGACTGTGACATATCGCGAGATTGAGGCGTCCTTGAACATCTCAAAGACCTCAATTCAAAAAAATTTACATGAAGAATTAGGAGTAAGAAAATTAGTTTCTTGTTGGCTACCCCACCTGTTGACTGAAGAGCAGAAAGCAGCCAGGGTTAATTGGTGTCAAAAAACGCTTGACCGTTTCAATTCCGGAAACTCAAAAAATGTGTACAGCATTGTTAGTGGTGATGAATTGTAGATTTACTGTTATCAACCAGAAGAACAGTCGGCTGTTTGGGTGTTCCAAGGTGAAGAAAAGCCGGCAAGTCATCCGTTCTCGTGTTTCGAAAAAGATGACCGCGACATTGGTGTCAAAAGCGGGTCATATAGCAACAATTCCTCGTAATGAGCAAAGAACTGTTTCTGCGGATTGGTATACCACCATTTGTTTGCAACACAGCCCAAAAAACAAGGCAGTATTTAACGGAAGAAAACGTGTAATTATTGGACCATCCTCCATATAGTCGCGATCTAAGTCCTAACGATTTCTTTACTTTCCCGAAAATTAAAAACAAACTGCGTGGTTAAAGGTTCCAGTCACCAGAAGAAGCAGTTGACACATTCAAAAATGCCGTTTTGGATCTGCCAGCAAACGAATAAGTGCTTCGAAAATTGGTTCGAGCGCATTTAGATGTGTATTAATCTTCCTGGAGAATACTTCGAAAAACGATAAAGTCATTTAAAACTACCTACCGTGTTGTTTTATTTCCATATGCAAAACTTAAAAGACCTCGTATTCCTCATCCTCTGATTGTTAAACCGCTGAAACGTTTAGATTTTGGTAAATTTTGTTTTTCCTCATGGGTGTTGGACTACTTCAATTTTTTATTCCATGTTGTTTTAGTTTTTGATGAATTTTGTTTTTTCTAAATGTTAAAACTGCTGAAGTTAATACATTTCGTTTTTCTTTCATTACATTTTTTTAGTTTCCCCGGAGATAGGGGACACGTTATTATGCCTTCCCTTCCAATCGGAAGTTCTTTATTCACAACCCCCAAACTCATTGAAATCGAAATATTCTTTAAGGAAACACTAAATTTCAGTTTTCCTGGGGTGACGAAATCTCTAGGCCCGGCGCTGTGAATAAGAAAAACCTAGAAATCTATGATTTTTCCGGAAATGAATGTATCCTCGAAATTATTTAGTTCACCAAACATCAAAAGCTGCTGGAAAGAATTTCGACAAGTTTTAGAACTACGTCCACCTGGTTTTCAGGAATTGGCCTTAGAATGCCAGAATGTACTCTCCATAAATCGATAATATAAGGGGGTTTAAGTCAGGTAATCGACTAGGCCATCTGCCTTGCACTCCTAAGTTTCTGTTGAAAAGTAAATATACTCAAGTGTATTGTATGGAAAATTTTTAAAGAGGTCGACAATTTAATAAATAGCTGGCGATATTTTAAAAAGTTTTTTGATTAAGAGCTTGCAAAACTAATGTGCAATTTTACTATATTTTGTTCTTCCTTATTTGAAGCGCAGCGGTTTTTCGAAAATCTTCAAAGGCAAAATAGTACTGATATTAGAGTAGCTCATGTTTAGGAAACACTCTGTATATGCATACTCTATTATCTAGTAGAAACAACGACTCTAAATATAGAAAACCAAAATCGAAACCAATAATGTTATTTAAATTTTGAAACTACTGTTCGAAAACAACATAGAATATTCTATTAAAATACTCCAAACAACGCCACGGTCACACGTCCAGTAGTGGTGAAAAATGGTTATATGTGTGAAAAATCGCCCGACCAGAGACAGACCGTCAGTTTTCTACGTGTTAGTGATTCCTTCATCATCGAATGGCAGACAGAAGTCTCGAAAACGGTAGTGACGTCACAACAATGGAGACATGGAAACCATACATGAGGATGCTGAATCAAACTTCGAATTAGGTAACGGAAATAATAATAACAATTATTCGCCAAAATATAAAGGTGTTTAAAAATGGGTAAATAATTATGGAAACTCCGCACAAGGCATCGCATACAGGGTATCCACAAAGTTGGGGTTTTCCTTTTCAGACGCAACTACGAGCCCCTTCCCACTTCATTTGGCCCAGCTATTGAAATCTTAGTTTTTTTCTTATCAAAAACAAATAATAAAAATGTAGCAGGGTGTTATAGGTTTAAAATATTAACAATGAATATTTGGATAATATATAGTAGAAAGCACCAACTTTATCACTCCCTAATCAAATTTGCAGCATAAAAATAACACATGTTGCAATTAAAGCATATCAACCTATTTTCATTTCAATGCAAAATAAGTCTATAACGCATAGGTGGCTGTGAAAAATAAAAGCCATGACAATTGTTTTTATTAATCACAGCTGTCAGAATACTTTTAAAATAGTTTTGGGTAGTTAAGGTTTTCAAAATGGGTAGAGGAAAGGTTATTAGTGAGAAAATTCCGTTACTGATAATTAAATTTTTTAATTCTGGGAAATCAAACTCGGAAATTGCAACTTTGTTAGACTTATCGCGGTACAGTGTGAGAAATATTGTTAGAGGATATAACGTAACTGGTTCAGTTAATATTAAGCCACGATATGTGAAAAAAGTAATATCACAAATGCCGACCGAAGAGCATTAAGAACAAAAATCGTGAAAAACAGGCGTGCCAATTATTTACAATTAAGTGCGCTGTGAAGTGACGCTGTTGGAAGGAGAATTTCGAGGTCCACAACTCATAGAGAGGCCCACAAACTGGGATTTAGCACTTGCAAGGTAAGTTTTCTTATAAAAAAAAAGTGAAGTAAAAACCATAAAGTTGCACAACTTGTTTATAGGCCAAAGAAAAGCCACTATTAACTCCACTGCAAAAGAAAAGTCGGCTTAGATGGGCTAAAGAACATAGACAATGGACACCTCAACAATGGTGTGCAATACAATGGAGTGATGAGGCCCGATTCGAAGTTTGTGTTTGTCCATTATGGTCTGGGGCAGTATGTCATCAAAAGGAGTAGGAAAACTTCATTTTATTGATGGAAATGTGGATACAAATACATATTTGGCAATTTTAGAAGAATCGCTTTTACCAGTGATGGATGAATGTTTGACATCCGGCCAAGATTTTGTGTTTCAGCAAGATGGTGCAACGTGCCATACCTCAAAAAAGGCTATAAAATGGATGGAAGAAAACAATGTACCACTTTTGAAATGGGTTTATAGCAGTCCAGATCTGTCACCTATTGAAACTTTGTGGCACGAGATGAAAAAGGTTCTACAACATCCTGCTCGTACAATCACCGAATTGAGACAAAAGCTTCAAGAAATATGGGATTTTTTTACACCAAATTTCTGCCAAAACTTGGTTAACACTATGCCCCAAAGAATTTCAGCCGTAATAAAAAATAAAGGTGATGTTACCCAATGGTAATCTTTCAATTGTTGCTTTGTTAACTTCGCGCGTTTATTCGCACAATGTTTATTTGTTCAGATGTTCTATTAGTTATAGGTCTAAGTGATTTCAAATATGTATTTTTTACGACTAGAGTGTATCTAAAATGTTTTTGAGAAAATAAATTGTTTTAGAAGTAAATAGTTTCGTCATGTTTAGTTTATAAAGGCATATTTTGGTAAAAATCTTAAAGTGGGCCAACTGAAGTGGGAAAGGGCTCGTACGCTTGATATAACAAAGCTAATGTGTTGTGAAACGTGAGCGAACAAGTAAAAAAACATAAATGGAAAAGTACTCACTGTTCAGTTCAATTGAAATTTCAAGTACGGCTCTGTCGTAGGATCCGTATTTACATCGTAGTCGTACGTCGTATAACTGTGCGCTGGCGCTATGGACGTGATCGAGGGATAGGACAGCACCGGCTTCGGTTTTGTTCAGGTTTCGGAGCCCAATATCTCGGTTCTCTCAAGACATTGGTGTATATGCTACTAAGAAAATCCGCTTATTTTCTCAAGTCATGTAAAGGAAAACCCAACTTTGCGGACACTCTGTATAATATCTTACCAAGAACAAAAATTATATGTGTATAACAAATATAATTAGTTCTAGAAGGTATTTGCATAATGTTGAATGTTGAGATTTTAATTCTCTATATAATATGTATGGTCATTCGCTCCACAGTACAAACTCAATCTTTTAATTTCCGTTTAATTTTTTTCCAAATTTAAATGTCCTCACTTATTTAGGTACCATTTTGTATAATTTAGCTGCTAAGAATTTGAATGATTTTTTGAATAATGTTTTGTGCGAGCTTTGGATAATTGATGAGCTTATTTGAAGTCGTGTCATGCTCGTGTTTATGCGAATTTTGCTCATTACAATGTTTATGGTATAAGCCGGTGGCATGTAAGAAATAAAGTTGCATACTATCTCTATATAAATTGTTCGACGAGCATAATTTTAGTTTATAGAAAATGGCTCTTAAAACTGTTGGTGCTCCATCTAAAATAAGCTTTTGCAACATCCAAGTCATTTATGACGTATTTATTGATTAAATACGGGAATTAAGGGCCCATCTTACGCAAACCGTATTATTTTATTATTATTTTCTAGTTCGAGAGACATTTTACGAGAAATCGATCATATTTATTTTGTGTCCATTACTTCAAATATGCGTTGTCATTGGTAGAATTTGTGGGTGACAAAGGAAATCTCATAGATATAATACAGGGTGATTCACAAGTCGTGACCAAAAATAAAACATTACACACAGGACTGCATTTTTAGAGGGGTCTTCCGTCAACTGGCATGAACTAAAATTTGGTATGTGGATTTACCTGAGTATTGTTCACATTCAAACTGAAAGTGATTAATTTGGCGTTGGATGATCCTAGTACAAGTACTAGGCAGATTGCAGCCAAGTTACCATGTTCCCAAAGTCTTGCGTGGAGAATTTTAAATGGGAAGTTTTACATCCTTACCATCGGCAAAATGTGCAATATTTGTAGCCCGGCGACGGAGTGCAACGGCGAAATTTTTGTGAGTGGTTACTGCAAATGCATATTTAAATTGCAGATTTTTATTGATTTGGTTTTGTGGTGAGATGAATCGCTTTTTACGAGGAGTGGAACCTTTAATTCTCACAATGAACATATTTGGTCGTTGGAAAATCCCCGTTCTGTAAGAATCCACTCGCACCCCAGATTTTCTAGAAATGTGTAGTGGGGCATTTTCAAAGGTCAACTGTTTATGCACAACGTTTAAATGCAAACTACTACTGAGATTTGCTGGAGAATTACATGGAAAATGTGTTAGAAGATGTCCCGTTAGCAACGTGGTACCACCGCATGTTCGTCTTGACATAACCGCATGGTTAAATAATGGTTTTAGACAACGATGGATTGGCAGAAACGGACCCGTACATTGGCCTGATTTGAACCTCCTGGATTTTTTTTGTGGGACGCTTTTAAACAACTAGTATAATATGCTGAACAAATTAATACTGCTGATCAGTTATAAGAAAGACTAGATAATGCGTTTCATCAAATTCAAGCCACAACAAATTTTGCGGAAATACGTTTTTTTTTGTTAAAAAGATGCCGCATTTGCATCCGTCAGAATGGTGGTCTTTTTGAACATTTATGAAATAAAGTTTCGATTATCTAATTTGTTTTTTTTTATTTTTACGAAAAAAATGCACTCAAGGGATAAACGCAAGAGTAGTTATTTGTAGCAAATCAAATCTGTAAAAATTGCGCGTTACGAAAAAAAACAGTGGTGTAGTATTTTTATTTGGAAAAATAATGCTACTAATCCCCTGTATCTCCGCTACTGCTGCACGTTAATTTTGGGTAAAGACTTTTGAATGTGGACAATACTCAGGTAAAGTCACATACCAAATTTTAGTTCCTATTCCTATTGACGGTTTTGAAGACATTATTTTTTTTTTATTTTTAAACTTTAAAGTATTCTTATAATGAAGCCCTCAAGGAAAAAATGTTACATAGGAGACGCACCTCAAAATGCGGCCCTGTGTAAGATGTTCCATTTTTTATCACGACTTGAGAATCACCCTGTATACATTGATTACCAAAAAGCTTTTGATAAAGTTCCCCATAAACATTTGATTTATAAACTTGAGCATCTTGGTGTACATACGATGCAAGTTTTAGGTTCTATAGCGGCATTTGTTACGGACCGAACCTTCCAAGTAAGAGCAAATGGGGTTCTAAGTTACGTTCTAAGTGACCCAGACCCGGTGCTGAGTGGTGTTCCACAAGGTTCTGTACTTGGATATAAAACAAACATTTCATTCTATGCCGACGATAGCAAGCTTTTCAGAAACCCTGCATAACAAGAGATCGAAATTAAAAAGGGCATACTCGCCATAAAGGAGTGGTCTGAGAAAAAGAATATAGAGTTATTTATAATAGCACATAATTCAAAATGGAAACCACACATTACCACCGAAATTAAAAAAGCCAACTCACTGACATATTTGATTGAAAAAGCTGTTAAAAACCATTTCCTGCTATAATAAAAGCAGCGTATGGAGTCCCTATTTTGTCAAAGTTATCGAACTAATGGAGAGATAATGCGAATTCCACCAGAGATTCGACGTTTGCCATATGAAGGGCTATGAATTTGACAACACTCGCTGAGCGAAGATAACGAGGGAACCTAACTGAGAAATTCAAGATCATCAGTGGCTGCTACTCAAAAGCCCTTCAAATATCCAATATGAGTCAGAACCTTCATCTCCGAGGAATGCCAGAAAAATTAGAGAACGACAGAACATCTAAGTTGATAAGAAAAAATTTCATTTCAAATCGTGTGGAACTCTCTTAGTGAAGAAACGGTGAGTGAAACAACTGTCAATTTATTCAAGAATAAGCTGGATAAGGAACTAGAAGACAACAACACGTTTCGTGCATTATCCAGCATAATCGGACTTTTCCGCCTACTGTTCTAGTGCTAATAATAATAATAATATTAAAACGGAAGCATCAAGATGAGTTATTCATACATAACAGGATAATGGGATTAAAAATTGCCTTTTTTTATTTTCTATTGAGTTTTCCATATAATTGGGGTTACTTAATATAGACAGACTAATTTAGGATAAATATATCTTGTGATATTTTTAAAGATATCGATTTATCGCAGCTCAAACGTTGTTGCTTGATTAAAGAATACATTCTAGTAAAGCCAAACAAGAAATGAGGGAGCAACTACGTTCAAAAGAGAAATTGGCGCCCCGCTGTGTTGAAAATTTCTCTTAACTTTACTTTTTAAGCTACCGACTTAGGTAGTACAAAATCTTCTCTTAAAGGCATAATGACCCGTGATATCAGTTTAGAACGAGATCTCAAGTTTTGTTGGGGTGAACATTATCTGAGGGTGGAAGATTACTGACGTTATTGTTTCTACTATAGATGTAAGAGAAACCAATACTACGAGCCCTTTCCCACTCCAGTTGGCCCAACTATCGAAATCTTAGTTTTTTCTTATCAAACACAAATAATAAGACTGTAGCAGGGTGTTATAGGTTTAAAATATTAACAGTGAATATTTTGATAATATATATCTAGTAGAAAACAGCAACTTTATCACTCCCTAATCAAATTTGCAGCATAAAAATAACACATGTTGCAATTACAGCATATCAACCTATTTTCATTTCAGTGCAAAATAAGTCTATAACGCATAGGTGGCTGTGAAAAATAAAAGTCATGACAATTGTTTTTATTAATCACAGCTGTCAGAATACGTTTAAAATAGTTTTACCGATAGTTAACTTTTTTAATTCTGGGAAATCAAACTCAGAAATTGCAACTTTGTTAGACTTATGGTGGTACAGTGTGAGAAATATTTTTAGAAGATATAACGTAACTGGTTCAGTTAATATTAAGCCACTATATGTGAAAAAAAGTAATATCACAAAAATAATCATGAAAAACAGGCGTGCCAATTATTTACAATTAAGTGCTCTGTGGAGTGACGCTGTTGGAAGGAGAATTTCGAGGTCCACAACTCATAGAGAGGCCCACAAACTGGGATTTAGCACTTGCAAGGTAAGTTTTCTTTTAAAAAAAAGTGAAGTAAAAACCCTAAAGCTGCACAACTTGTTTATAGGCCAAAGAAAAGCCACTATGAACTCCACTGCAAAAGAAAAATCGGCTTAGATGGGCTAACGAACATAGACAATGGACACTTCAACAATGGTGTGCAATAAATACAATGGAGTGATGAGGCCCGATTCGAAGTTTGTGTTGGTGACAGTCGCAGTAGAGTTATTCGCAAAAAAAATGAGGCATTCCATGTTGACTGTCTGAAGAGAAAAGTGAAATTTCCAGCATCCATGATGGTCTGGGGCAGTATGCCATCAAAAGGAGTAGGAAAACTTCATTTTATTGTTGGAAATGTGGATACAAACAAATATTTGGCAATTTTAGAAGAATCGCTTTCACCACTATAAAATGGATGGAAGAAAATAATGTATCACTTTTGAAATGGGTTTCTAGCAGTCCAGATCTGTCACCTATTGAAACTCTGTGGCACGAGATGAAAAAGGTTCTACGACAACATCCTGCTCGTACAATCACCGAACTGAGACAAAAGCTTCAAGAAATATGGGATTGTTTTACACCAAATTTTTGCCAAAACTTGGTTAACACTATGCCCCAAAGAATTTGAGCCGTAATAAAAAATAAAGATGATGTTGCCCATTGGTAATCTTTCAATTGTTGCTTTGTTAACTTCGCGCGTTTATTCGCACATTGCTTATTTGTTCAGATGTCCTATTAGTTATAGGTCTAAGTGATTTCAAATATGTATTTTTTACGACTAGAGTGTATCTAAAATGTTTTTGAGAAAATAAATTGTTTTAGAACTAAATAGTTTCGTCATGTTTAGTTTATAAAGGCATATTTTGGTACAAATCTTGAAGTGGGCCAACTTAAGTGGGAAGGGGCTCGTAGGTATCGGTCATCACCTCTTGTGTGGGGTAAGGAGTTGCGTCATGATATGAACCAATCTTTTTTTGCTTACATACAAATTATCTGCAAATCAAAAACTAATTACTGGTTACTTTCAATGCCCATAAGGAGCTTTTTCCCCCGCGTTTCGTCACATGCACACATGCCAGTAGCCTGCTGGATCTCTTTCTAACCACGCGTCCTGTCCCTCACAGCACTGCTCTCCTGTCTCCCCTAGATAACTCAGACGCCTGTGTTGTGTAGGTTAGGTTTCGGTCAGAACCCGCTGTGGCAGCAGAAACTCGCCCAGGCCGCAAATTTTGCCATTTCGGACATGCCGACCGGCAAGTGCTCAGAGACTTCCCCACCTTTCCCTGGAGAGATGTTTGTCCGCGTCAGCTGTCTGTTCATCGATAACCGAAATTATCCACATTGAGATGGAGGAATACATCCCTCAATACGAGGGTACAACGGCTGATTCAACAAACAGTGCGACACTTCTCGTCAGCAGAAGATTAAGCCACACATGACCTTCTTACAAATCTGCACTGTAGAGAACAGGCGAGCCGACATCGAGTCCAGACACAAATACAACGAAGCGGTCCGCAATGTTAAAGAACAGCAGTAGGGCTGTCCGACTGATCGATGACTCTTCTCTAACAGTCAGTCTCGGGACCCTTTCGCATCGGCGCCTGCGGGCCGTCGGCGATCTAGCTCTCTTCTACCACTAAGCCAACGGGCTTTGCTCCTCAGAGCCTTCCATCCTAACCGCGTCAAACTTCTTACATCCAGAACTGGCCATTATAACCTCTCCTTTGTCCCGAGGGTGTCGATATAGTGAAACAATCTACAAGAGGAAGCTTTTCCCAGTTTTACTAACCTTAGACAGTCCAAAAATCGGATAAACAAAATTTCTGTGGGATCCTCATAAGCAGCCGCGATGTCCAAGCATTTAGGCTTCTGCCTGCGCGGCTGATTCGATGTAAAAAAAATTGTGATACTCTTTACCAGCGCTATAGCGATATGCCTTTTTTGAATCAAACAGAACTGGGATGATATTATCGGTATTTAGTCTACTCCTTACAGTAGTTTTCGTAAGGTTTACATATGTATAGTATAGTAATAATATGCAGTATTTTTGTGGTTTATTGCGTTACTTCACAAAAGACAAATCACTTTTGAAATATAGGAGGTAGTTAAATTTTTTGGGGAGATTTTGTATTGTAGATAGGTACATCAGGACTAATATCGGTAGAGCTTGGCAGTTTTGGTAAAACTGATCAACAGCCAAAAAATATCCTAAATAAAATCAACAAAATATTACTATTTTTAATGTGCTAAAACCGGAATGAAACTTATTTTTTCAATATTAGTTCAAGTTTTAGAGATACGGTAATTATATGTGTTCCTGCTGTGACAGTGTTAATATACTGTAATTCACAAGAATGCACGTGCTACATTTTTATATTCGGCAAGGAAAGATGATGTAATCGGCATGATTGTGTTACGTTATACATACGTGTACATTATATTGTTTTATATTAGCCATTTTTTCCTCAGTTGGCTGACAGCGTTCATGCAAGATGTCTCGAAAGTGTGTAAACAATCCAGATCAGTTTTGTTACGTGTATGGTGATGTGACTTTTGCGTCTCAGAGACGGTCTATTACTCCACTAATAACAAAGGCATATCAGCTTTATTTCGGTTGTAAACTAGGTGATCAAGACAAACAGTGGGCACCGCACATCTGCTGTAATACATGTGCTTCAAGTCTGAGGAGCTGGTTAAATGGCAAAAAACGGTCTATGCGCTTTGCTGTCCCAATGGTTTGGAGAGAGCTTACAAATAATATTAATGATTGTCACTTTTGCATGGTACCTTGTGTTGGACAAGCCACAGGTATGTCCAAGAAAAAAAAATCGGTTATTAACTACCCAAACATACCATCTGCGATGAGACCTGTGCCTCACAGTGACGAACATCCTATTCCAAAACCCCCAGAATCCTAATTAAATGATCTTGTAAGAGATTTAGAACTTCCAAAATGTAAGGCAGAGTTACTTGGATCAAGACTGCAGCAGTGGAACTTGTTAGAAGACGTTGTTTCGGTATGTGTTTTTCGTAAACGCCACAAAGACTTAGAACTATTTTTCAATATGGAGAATAACTTGGTTTTCTGCAGTAACATTAACGGCTTACTGGCGGCTTTAAATATAAACTATAACCCAGAAGAATGGAGATTGTTTATAGACAGTTCAACATTGAGTTTAAAGGCAGTGTTATTGCATATTGGAAATATTTTACCATCTCTTCCTGTAGGGTATGCAGTTCACATGAAAGAATCATATGACAATATGAAGTACCTATTGACATGCATAAAATACGATGAGCACCTATGGCATATTTGTGGCGATTTGAAAGTTGTTGCACTTTTACTTGGGCTGCATCTAGGCTACACAAAGTTTTGCTGTTTTTTGTCTGAATGGGACAGTCGGGCAAAGGCACTTCATTACACCAGACAAAACTGGCCTGTTCGTCAATTCCTAGAGCCAGGTCAAAAAAATGTACAGCATATGCCATTAGTAGATTCGGAAAAAATTTTATTACCACCACTGCATATCAAGTTGGGCCTAATGAAAAACTTTGTCAAGGCATTAGATAGAGATGGGTCAGCTTTTCAATACCTGCGTCAGAAATTTCCAAGACTAAGTGAGGCAAAGGTTAAAGAAGGTATTTTTGTTGGGCCACAGATTCGAAATATTTTGAAAGATACACAGTTTGAAAACACTTTAACAGGTATTGAAAAAACTGCTTGGAATGATTTCCGTCTGGTGGTTACTAATTTCTTGGGAAATAGAAAAGCTGACAACTATAAAACCCTTGTCATCGTATCAAAAGATGGGCTGTAATATGTCTCTAAGATACATTTCCTACACTCACACCTGGACTTTTTTCCTAACAATTGCGGAGCCGTAAGTGCTGAGCACGGCGAACGTTTTTATCAGGATATTTCAACAGTGGAAAAAAGGTACCAGGGAAAGTGGAATCCTTCCATGCTTGCAGACTACTGTTGGACTCTTGGTAGAGATGCTCCAGAAACGATCCATAAAAGAACAGCAAAAAGACAGCGCATATAGTGATTCTTATAAGTATATGAATCTTGTTACTTTTTTTAATATATCCTTAAAAGTAAAAAGTTTTTTTTCTAAACCGCAACTAATTTTTTTATTTCATTGTCATTTTTGGATTCAGCGCCCCAAAATTAACAAAGAAGTGCACTTTTCCCACAAGATACAATTAAAAAACTAAAATTTGTTGTCCAGTGTTATTGTTCACAAAAGTTGAAATAAATGCCATAGATATTTTGTTATAACAGGACGGTACCAACCTACCACATAGTCAAAGTAACTGGACTATTTTCTTTGAGAAGCCGTTGAGCATAAATGTTATCTTAACCATCCAAAGACAATTGAAGCCATGACATACAAAATCGAAGTTGCCCTTCAAAAAATTCGAGCGTAAACTATCAAAAAAGTACTTGAAAATTGAGTTAAGCGTATGATATGTTGCTGCCACTTATATAATATTGAATTTCATTCTTAAAGGTCAAGGTTCAACTTTTCTATTAATTTCTTTTTGTATAGCCGATCGAAATTTCAAATTTCAAAAGACCCACCCTATACCTTTAGCTCTAGAAATATTGATACTTTTATTGAGTCACCATTCATAAAAATCGGCTACAGCTAGAATTCTACATTTTGCTCAATCTTCATGTCTTTGTTCCAGATAAAGTCAAGAAAAAATACTCCAACCTGGGCCACACGGTGTTGATGGTACAACTTGAGCGTGGCGGGTCAGGCTTAGGTTTGAGCCTGGCCGGTCACAAGGACAGGAACTGCATGGCCGTTTTTGTTTGTGGACTCAACCCTAAAGGGGCAGCATACAAAGCGGGCTCCATTCAAGTGGGGGATGAAATATTAGAGGTAGGTATCATATGTTTTACCAAGAGATTACGATGATGAATCAAGTTACCTTTCAAACAAAAGATTTTTTTTTAAATATCGATGATACTCGAATTAATTTTTTCTTAATAGCTCATGCTATTTTTGTGATGTCGACATAAAAATCGGGAACCGGTTATTTTCTATTTTTCAATAACTTATGTAGAAGGCTCTAGTTACAGCCTATAATCTAGCAGTTTCATGACAACTTTTTACAGTAACGTATTCAAAGGCCCCCGTAAGTCTGAACAAATTGTGAAAGCGTTATTTATTCATCCTATAATTTGCACAGTAGGTAGTTCGCATGTTTCGCTTTCAATATTTTAACCATAATAAAATATTTGCTAGGGCTCCAAATATATGATTCTAGGCACAAAACATTAATTTCAAGTGCGGACCCAGATACACTGTGTAATTTTTACCTTTTCTTCTTGCCCTGCGATTAAATATCGATATGTGTGGCACATTTAATATATGATTTTTCCAAACTCGTAGATGGTAGCCTCAAACATTTCAAAGTCTATTTTTAAAGATTCAATAGTCATTTTGTATTGTATGGAGATATATGCAGAAATGTATATTTTGTGATGCAAATGTTACTTTGCCTTTTGAGAACAGGAAAATAAGTAAAGCGATTTTCCTAGTGAGATATATTTTAATTTTTTATCAATTATTCCAATATTTTTGAACCACGTCGCTTCAAACATACTGAAAAATACACGAAAGTATGTTTCCCACCTTCATAATAAAATTTTACGTATCGATATTTTCTTTGGAAAAGCATGATTTTGCTATTTCCAAGCTCTTTAAGGGAAAACAAATGTTTATGAACCATTTTGCGGATTCCTATGTAAATTCTCTTAGAAAAGCTCGGTTTTATGGGCAAAATGATATCCATTTTAATGATTTTTCAGACTTACCATTCCGAAATTTGAAACGCAAAGCTCGTGAAAATCAAACTAATATCACAGAAAGAAAGGACAGTTTAAAAAGATTCACCTGCGTTAGGTGCGCTTTCTCTTGTGAGGTATATGTTACTATATAGTTAGGAAGCCTTGGAAGTACGAGTTATAATTATTTTCAAAATAACTAAAGAAGCAAATAACGTGTTCTAGCTGCTCATGAGAACTATATCTTTTGATCTGAAGAAAAGATATTATAATTGAAATACAAATACAAAATTTAGTGGTAGGGTGGGAGGATACATGTTTTTCACTTTACAATAACTCCAGCTCATCTGCAGAAAATTCTCTTTCACGAATATTATGCGAGATTCAATTGCCAAATTGTCAAAGAAAAAGAGACAGGGAAACAGAAGAGAAAAGAAAAAAAGCAAAGAAAAGCAGAAGTGTATCAGTTTAAGACGAAACACCTAGGCTGTTTGACTTGGTAAACGGATTAATTTTCAGGTGAATTAAGGCGGCTCCGACGCAGTGAGTTTCAAGCCATTTACAAGGGTTCAGCTGCTTCGAAACTGACACTCCATTTTTCAATATTTTTGATTGAAATTCATACAGTATGTTCATAAAATAATTGCCCAGGGTGCTATACTTTTTGAAATTTTGTTTATGCACAAGTTTTATGATGGGTTGAAGTGCGCACTTTTTCTATTCAACTTCGCGATTTTTTTAAAACGAATCTAGTGAAAAAATGAAAAAGTGGCTCTATAGCACTCTGTGGAGTTTTGTTTTCAGCACACTATGAAAATTTCATTCAAAAATATCAAAAAATAAGGCGTCAATTTTGAAGCGCGCAAACCTCTACAAATCGTATTTTGGACGATTTTTGTCTAGTGTTTCGTGCTGCCAACCCAAGCGTTCCGGCGCAATGTACGGACTAAGAAAGGACGTATTCAGATAATTTGGTGGCCCTATTTCATAAATAGGTATTCATAATCGCGATCGCTGATACTCCTCGATTTTAAAGCCGCTTTACTTCCCGTGCCAGTGGCGAGGAAGTATTGTAATCGCGAAAAATTTCTAAAATGAGATGCTATGTTTTTTTAAGTCATATGACATCTACATCACGAAAAACTATATCACTCATCATCAACTTTGAAATTACTGCTCGGATTTTTATAAAATTTCCACACTAGTATGCCAAAGCTTTCTGGTTTTACTTGAATGGCAAGGGTGCTATAGGCAAAAAAGAAAAAGTGACAATTGGTGAAACTCCGTTTTTGACGTTACAGGGGTTTCTTATCATTGACATAAAAAGAATGTACTGCTTAAAAAGTGAGGGTTGGGGGCAGGTGATTCTAAATGTTGCATCTTTGATATCAGTGAAACACGTTCTATTATTAAGAAGCTTTTGGTCAGAGTGATTACAGGAAATTTAAGTAACGAAAATCCGAAGACAGTAGGGAAGAATGAATTCGGATATCATTACAGTCAAGTATGTATAGGGGAATTTAGCGTGAAACTTTAAAATTATCGATATGTCAAGGAAATATGTTTTTGAGAACGATAATTTGGTAGATTTTATACCTGCATTTTCATTTGAATTTCATGACCCGTGAAATGTATCCATTTCGCCGTCACCTTCAACTTGTGTTCTGCAGTTTGTGATGTTTTTCTGGAAATAAGCAGGACATAATTGCCCAAGGTGCTATCAGAGCTTTTTACAAAATTTTGAGTTTGTGCAAGAATTATGGTGGGTTGAAATGCTTACTATTTGTGCTCATCTTCCTGATATTTTAAAAAGATCCTAGTGGATAAAATCGAAAAAGTGGATCGTTAGCACCCTGTGGACTTTGTTTTTAGCACGCTGCAAGAGTTTAATTTGGAAATAATCAAAAATTAAATGTAAGCTGTGAAGTGCAAATCGGTTTTTGGGCGAAATTCGTCTACTGTTTCGTCCTGCCAGTCCAAGCGACGCGACGGTGCGTTCCGACTAAGAAAAAATGTATTCAAATAATTTGATATCTTTATAAAATAAATTCAAGAACTCAAATTCAAATTCGTTTATTCGTGTCAATAAACACAATTATGTTTACAAGGGCCAGGTGGTACGTGGTAACAATTGCACGAGGGTCATAAAATTATATTATGCCGTCAAAATAAGAGAAAACAGTTAGGTAGTTTTTGCAAAGCAATAAACAGGTAGGCCTATACCTGTATTAAGTACATTTCTTGTCTACTGTAATAGGTAGATGGAGGCGATGCTGCCAGAAATGGATTTGTGAGATCAATTAACAATCCACAAGATTGAACTGCCGTGTCCAATGATTTTTGAATTGCCTTCTTTATTGCCTTACTAGAAAACTCTGTTGGGTATATGATGGACTTTACTAGAACTTTACAGCTTGTTGTCTGCCTTCTTCTACAAATCGAGACGCTGTCAACCTTATCCTCCGATGAAGGCGCCACAAAATACAGTCAGTGATTTGGTGACTTGTTCGATCTGCAAAATCTCGTCTTCACTTTTTTTAAGTTTCCCTAAAAATTCTTGCTTAGCAACCTCCAAATCAATGTCGTTCATGACAGGTCTTTGACAAAATTCGCCATTAGACTACTCATTTTCTTTAAACTCACTGCATTCGTAATTAAAATGGTCGCATATGACCTTTTATTGTCCATTATCAACCTTGATAAAAAAAGGCACTCAAGAACAATCACACCAACAAGAGTACAGCACAACAATTCAAAAACACAATATCGACGAACAGTTACAAGGGGAGAAAAATACTAAATTATCACTCAGTACCAAAATAGGAAACGATTTACAGACTAGATCGCTAATCGAAATCCGACTCTGTTATTATAAAAATTTACCTTGGTATGCACCCGCAGTCATCCTTTCCTCTTTTAAAGTAGCGCCGACAACCGTCTAGGGCCAGCCCACCGTCGTTTCCTTTTCACCCCCCCCCCCCCCCCAATTACCTCAGCAGATGGTCCTCGTGATTGTAGGAGCCTCGTTAAGAACAAATTTTGATTCAGGTTTCCTTAGAGTGTAATTTTGAGTTCACCTAAAGTTCGCGCTATTTTTCGATCACAGTCAGAGCCGAGTCCTTGAACGTTTACGAACTTGCTCCACTGTGTAGTCCACTGAGTCACGCAACAGAGGGTTACTGTGCGATTCCGCTTGACTATAACGTCGCTGCACCGGAAGCTTGACATAAGCCCTCAAGTAAGGAATGTCAAGGTCTCTGTGAAGTGCAGTGTAGCTAACAATCTGTGGGGTAGTGTCTCGTTTGACAAATGGTTGGTAGAGTCCTGCTTTGCAGTACATGAACACTATGCATGTGTGCCTTTACAATAAAACACCAAGCCACACATGCATAAGTAATTACTGGTCTAATAATCATTTCATATAGTCGAACTTTGTTTATCAAACTCAATTTGGAGGATCTACATAACAAAGGTTATAGTTGCCGAAACGCAATTTAGAATTTTGTTTTCAACGATGCTGTATGTTTCTGCCAGGTCATGCCTTTATCAAGGGTGACACCGAGATACTTGGCAGAATTTTCCCATTGTACGAGTATACGATTTCCGTCTACCGAAATCTCAGCTGGGTGGGCGCGACGTTTTTTTTTTTGGTACAATAAATTGCCTGCAAATATAATGAAAATATTAAAATGTCCATTTACGAGACGTGGAACAAGCCTTATTATGGTGGTTCCACAGGGATCGGTTTTGGGACCACATTCAAATTTAATAATCGAGCCCTACACCAAATTTAGGGGTAGAATGAGTAAATATTAGCGATGTTGAATTGTTTGTATAATTATTTAAAAGTGCTTTCCCCCTGAAATATCGCCGCTCTTTTTTTAATCACCCTGTACTTTCGATTTTAGGTGAACGGTGTAGTTTTGCATGGAAGATGCCATCTAAATGCTTCAGCGATCATCAAAGGATTGTCAGGGCCAGTATTCAAGGTCATTATTTTAAGGTAAGCAAAATACTTGTTTCCGGACGAAAGCTTAGGCTTCAGCCACCGAATCCCTCTGACCTTCTGCTGCACCATAAATTGACTAGTCGATCTTAAGAGTGTTTCGTACCTCGCCTACCGTTTAGTTTCTTGATTTTCCAACAAAATTTCTATTATTCCTGGGTTATCATAGCTATTTATAGATCCATTACTTAAGTATGTCATATACGCCTTAAGGTAGGCAACCAGTAATGTTACTTATTTTAAGAACGATTATTGAACATCGTTGCCAAATATGCTACGATTGTTCTGAATATATGAAATAGCTCAGTCATTTTGGAAATTGATATGATTTAAGCATTATTTCTAAATCGACATATTGTGCTTTTTGGATGATGCATGTCACTTATTTCCATCGATCCGTCTATGGCCTGTTCGGGAATCCTTCCTCTATAGCTAAGCTCGGACTTTGATGAAATTCAGAAACAGGTCACTAACGTGTCAAGGACAAAAAAGCTTTGCCGGTCTTAAATAATTATAAAAAACAAATATTCCTTGGCCCCTCCATAGCTCGCAGTGTAACGCAAGATTAATACTATATAGTTTAGGGAAATGACTTGTGAGTTTCAAAGATCGGTGCAGAAACGTCCCAGTTTTGAGCGAAAATGGAAAACTTGACAACGTGTTCAAACCAAATTAATTCAATGTTTTATGACAATTTTTGGGTTGAAGGCCTTTTCGCATACTAAAAAAATGTTGGCTGCTCAAAGTTTTTGAAGTTAAGTATATTCACATATTTGATAAACATTCTTATCACTAATGAGGCTTACATTTTTTCCGTAGCAATTTAAAACATTTATTATTTGTGTGTACGTGCGTGGAGAGTATTACTGAGTCAGTTCTCTTGACCCCACTTTATTACGTGCGTAGAAATACACAAAGCTAATCGATTGCTGGCTCTGTTACCATAGGATGTTTGAAAAAAGTTATTCACAAAAATTATAAGCAAATATACGTTCCTCACTTGGAAAACATGGCGCTCTCTACACGGTGATTCATAAGTACGTGGCAACAGAAGCATACATTTTGTAAATGTGTAATTCAGTATATTCTGGAAGGCCTCTTCAAATGAAGATCTAGCATAGTACAAGGTTTGCATCACTACTTCTGGAGTTGCGGGATATTTTGTCTGAAAAAGTGTCTCTCAACGTTGATTGTTTGTAAATCAGTCAATTTTGCAGACAGAATACTAAAGTTTCCGTCAGGATGAGTTTCAAATCTCATAGTTTCTCGTCATTAGAACGTTTTTTAAAATTTGTCATCTATACAGGGTGCTTGTACACGCAAGTCTCAAAAAATCAAATTAAACACCCTATATATTTTTACGGTTTTGGGTTATCGTTTTTATTTTGAATTGATTTTTTTAGCTGGGAGGTTAAAGCACTAAATGTTTGAGTTAGTTAGTTTTCCAGAAATTACAATTCAAAATAAATTTTTACTGAATGGATACAAGCCTTCATTACCATTCACCGATTACAAAACTTAAAAACCCACCCTACATGTGTCAGTCGGCTTGTTTCGAATTGTGTGCCGTTCTATTGGGTTATTTTCTGTCTGTTTCTCGATCTGTACGTTTTTAATAATAAAGTATAGAAAAAAATACCTTTTTGTCGTCCAGTCTACATTTCTGGTATCTCCAGGACTTTGAGACCGCACAGTCTGGCAATGCGGTTAAGATATCCAATGTTATCTACAATCCAGTTTGCTGTACAAGCATATACATATATACATTGAAGTTGTTTAGTTTTCGGTTTTATACGCTCTGCATATGATTTTGCGAATATAATTTTAACTCGACGCATTCTTTCGGTACTGTACAAAGTAAAGGTGTTTATGCTTTTACAAATCGCATATCGATGTTGAAATGTTGTGAGCACCGTGTTTTGGAAAACCTTCTTAAATGTTGCAGTTATCTAGTATAAAGAAAAAGCTGCCGAAAGTTAGAAAATTGTCCAGTATAGTGGATCTCCGCAGGTCATTCAGGTTAGATTTTTGTTATTTTCTATACCAATTTGCACCTGTGGAGAATGTGAGCACATATTCATATTGCTCCAGTAGAGACATCTCAATAAACCCTGTATAATCAATATATTCTTGATTATCTCTTATATTTTAGGGTTACCATAGTACACACTATTTTCAATCGAGACATTATCCAGATTTCCTTGTACACAAAAGTGTAAAAAATTTGAGTGGGTAGTATTTTATTCTATTTCATTAAAACTATTTTTATATAAACTACTGCGAAATTCCATTACATATAAATGTGTCTTAAATTGTACAAATTTGTTTGTTCAAGGATACTAGAATTCCAGAATGCTTCCTTAAGGCTGGTCAGTAATAGTAAATAAAAGCTCTACCAAGAGTATCGATCAAAGTGCCGGTTCACGTGGCAACGTGTGAGCAAAATTTGTAGAAATTCAGTTTCCTTAATAATTATTCCCTAATTTCACCGGCCTACTGATTTTTTTTTGCAGCTCCCTGTTGATTTAGTAATGTCATCACCCCCTGTTTGCCGATAAATATTGAACAATCCAAAAACCAACATATATTAGTCCAAGAAAACTTGCACAAAGAAGGATTCATAGATCAAATCGCCATGTTCGTTATCCGTTATTTAAATAAGAAAGCAGATAATGAGAAGGTTACCGAGAATAGGGGAGAGTTTTTTCTCAAAATAAAGTTATAAAAACATATTGATTGAAATATAATAGAAATATGAGTTTAAGGCTCGTATCGTCAGTCCTTACAATTGTAGGGCGCGTTTATGGCCTCCTTGATTGTCATACTTCTTTCTCTACTTCAAAAATTTCGAGACTACACTTGTCCCGTGTCAGCGTCAGCGCTCTCCTATTGTGAAGATATGTTTTCTGTTTAAATTGTAGGAAATTTCAGGCTGATAAAACATGATATAACTCAAAAGCAAGCACAATTTGATGCAAATAGATGTTTATGACATAACCTCAAAATAGAGTTCTAACACGGAGAAGTAGAAAACTATGACAATCAAGGAGACCATAAAGGCGCCCTACAATAATTGTAGGGACGACTGACGATACGGGCCTTAGATAACAGATAAAATTCACTGCGAGACATAGGCAGTGTTCTAAACGAATTGAATTATTCTTTTTTTTTGTTATATCTTGTCTTTTCACGAATATCCATTACGGTAGGATAACAGCTGATTATCTAGTAATATTCCAAAATTCCTTATATCCACAAGTGACACACAATTCTGAGAGATCCGCCTATGGATTCGTCAATGCCAGGTAGATAGCCGTATTTTTTGTAGTTTTTTGTATACTATGGATTCATTTTGTACTTGCTGACTACTATTTTATTTAGAAAAGTGCCTTCGCATACAACAAATGAATATAGTCCTGAGTTTTACCAGATTTACACCCGACTGGTTATAGCCAAAGTTACAGTCTAATACAAATATGTCACCTACTGATCAGTTGTTCACCTCAGTAGACGTCAAAAGGTAATTGATTCTCGTGAAATAGGATAGGTATATATACAGCTAGGTGCAGATCTGAGTCAATGTATCGCTATTGTTTGATTATTTAAAAAAAAATCCTTGTTTAATAAAAATGTTCTAAAAATGCTATGATGTTACGCAGAAATCCACTGACAATACTGATCGTGTTGTTTTACCGTTTCCGAGATCCCAAAACCGAGGTTCGAATTTGAAACACACGTAACATTATAGTGCTTTTAGCCATACTAAGTTTGTATCTAATATATTTTAACTGATCCTAGTATGAATGAATAATTTAATTTTTGTAAAAAAATTTAATTAATAACTAGGGAAAAGGCGAGGCAGCTGTCCCCCTTGCCTCCCCTGGATACGCTCTTGCATCTTTGGACTATTTTGCAATGTATTTCGAATATGATCATTCAAAGATTTTCACAAAATTCTAAAATTAGGTTACTACTGTAGGACAAGCACGAAAAACTTAAAACTATCGCCAAAAAATGAAAATTGGGCTATTAGACATCATCTGTATTCAGTTTAATTTTCCAGCGATGACCTTCGTCGTAAGAATGTTGCCAATGTAAACAGTTTCAAAATTTATAACCCAGTGAAAGGTCCATGATAGAAAAGTCGTCGAGTATTTAGATTTACGAGTAAATTCTGAATATTATGCATTTATGCTCAAGGATGACTCGATCTTAGTAGTAATAGAGAAAGCGTTTTCTCAACAATTTTTTGTTTTGTTTCAGACGAAAAGCTGCCATCGAAGACATCGCGGTAAAGCCTATCACACATTTTCCCATTTCGCTATCAGATGAGGTAAGATACCTTAACGAATATCTACATTATTATAAATTATGTATATACAGGTGAAGTTGAGTCATTAATTTTCAGATAATGATTGTAGAAGGAAGATAAAAAAAAATTAAAGAAATTTTTTTACCTTGTTTTATAAAGTATCCTCCCGACAAGTATTTCAGTGTGGACCTGTATTTGATCGTGAGGTCTTGGAGCACCGGCATGCAGTCCCCTGTGTGGTCTTAAGTCACCTGATTCACGAGCCCGTTCTACTACATTAACAAAGGCACGAGGGGTTGGTTGCACTCGATTGGGAAACCGATCCGCATAAACATGTGCCATTTTTTATTTCGTTTGAGCCACGCAACAGACACCACTATTCAAACGCGTTACCGACTGACACTGACTGTATACAACTGACTAAAATAATTGTAAAAACATCGTTCCAAATTCTTTCGCTTTTTTGTTTCCGATGCGATGAACCAAACACGAGCACATAATATTATTATTGAGACAGGGCGGTACTCAAACTTCCAAAGGGCTATAACTTTGTTACTTTAATTTTACCAGAAAAATGGTAAAGGAAAAAAACGTTTCTTTTGATCAGATCTACTCACTGTTAAAATAAATGACTCAACTTCGAAGTCACCCTGTATAGACTACGTTGGTGGAACACCCACATCTACATTTAAATTGAATCGATCATGCAGAAACCTCGTAGGTCACCAAATTTGAATTTTTCATCAATAAAAAATGTGTCATTGACAAATAAACCAGTTTGGAACTTCTTTTTTGGGGTAATATACGATCCTCTTCCCACTTCAGTTGGCCCACTTCAAGATTTGTACCAAAATATGCCTTTATGACGATGCTATTTACTTCTAAAACAATTTATTTTCTCAAAAACATTTTAGATACACTCTAGTCGTAGAAAATACATATTTGAAATTACTTAGACCTATAACTAATAGAACATCTGAACAAATAAACAATGGGCGAATAAATGCGCGAAGTTAACAAAGCAACAATTGAAAGATTACCATTGGGTAACATCACCTTTATTTTTTATTATGGCTGAAATTCTTTGGGGCATAGTGTTAACCAAGTTTTGGCAAAAATTTGGTGTAAAACAGTCCCATATTTCTTGAAGCTTTTGTCTCAGTTCGGTGATTGTACGAGCAGGATGTTTTCGTAAAACCTTTTTCATCTCGTGCCACAAACTTTCAATAGGTGACAAATCTGGACTGCTAGAAACCCATTTCAAAAGTGGTACATCATTTTCTTCCATCGATTTTATAGCCTTTTTTGAGGTATGGCACGCTGCACCATCTTGCTGAAACACAAAATCTTGGCCGGATGTCAAACATTCATCCATCACTGGTAAAAGCGATTCTTCTAAAATTGCCAAATATGTATTTGTATCCACATTTCCATCAATAAAATGAAGTTTTCCTACTCCTTTTGATGACATACTGCCCCAGACCATAATGAATGCTGGAAATTTCGTTTTTCTCTTCAGACAGTCAACATGGAATACTTAATTTTTTTGCGAATAACTCTACTGCGACTGTCACCAACACAAACTTCGAATCGGGCCTCATCACTCCATTGTATTGCACACGACTGTTGAGGTGTCCATTGTCTATGTTCTTTAGCCCATCTAAGCTGATTTTTCTTTTGCAGTGGAGTTAATAGTGGCTTTTCTTTGGCCTATAAACAAGTTGTGCAACTTTACGGTTTTTACTTCACTTTTTTTTTATAAGAAAACTTACCTTGCAAGTGCTAAATCCCAATTTGTGGGCCTCTCTATGAGTTGTGGACGTCGAAATTCTCCTTTCAACAGCGTCACTCCACAGAGCACTTAATTGGCACGCCTGTTTTTCACGATTATTCTTCTTAATGCTCTTCGGTCGGCATTTGTGATATTACTTTTTTTCAAATATCGTGGCTTAATATTACTGAAGCAGTTACGTTATATATTCTAACAATATTTCTCACACTGTACCGTGATAAGTCTAACAAAGTAGCAATTTCTGAGTTTGATTTCCCAGAATTAAAAAATTTAATTATCAGTAACCGAATTTTGAAAACCTTAACTACCCAAAACTATTTTAAACGTATTCTGACAGCTGTGAGTAATAAAAACAATTGTCATGGCTTTTATTTTTCACAGCCACCTATGCGTTATAGACTTATTTTGCATTGAAATGAAAATAGGTTGATATGCTGTAATTGCAACATGTGTTATTTTTATGCTGCAAATTTGATTAGGGAGTGATAAAGTTGATATTTTCTACTATATATTATCAAAATAATAATTGTTAATATTTTAAACCTATAACACCCCGCTACATTTTTATTATTTGTGTTTGATAAGAAAAAACTAAGATTTCAACAGTTGGGCCAACTGAAGTAGGAAGGGGCTCGTAGTATTTGAGTTCTAAAGGACTGAAATTTTGAGTAACCTTCATAGTTTTAGCTCGGAAAACTGTTATGAACGCGTTGTTTTAGCAGCAAATAGGGTTACTGGTATATAACTTGAGCGAAGACCATCAATCATATTTTTCATTGCTTATTCTTGAAAACTACACTTAAATTTTGATATTTTTACAGTGCATAGGTGAAACCTGGGCAAACATCTTGGAAAAAATAATTCCTAGTGAAAAGTAGAGATTCTTGTTCAACTTTCTTGAATAACCAGCAATGGGTTCTTATTTGACCACCTGGTTTCAAAATGTTTTTTTTTCTTTCAACAAAAAATTCACATTGCCAGATACGAGTAGATGTGCGCGCAATTCCATCTTGATGATCTTTTATATGGCCAATCCGTTTTTTTTTGTGGAGGATGATTTTTTAAGTTTAGGTAAAAACATATTCTGCCAAGGAACATACTTTTTGTGACTGCAATTTTAGTCAATTTGTCCAACATCAGTTTGGTTGAATAGCAAAAAGGAGGCATTATAACGTTCTAAATGCTTTTAAATTGAATAATAGCAAGGAATACCACTAAGTACCAGCGAAAAATTGCGGCATCCCGTGTATTGTCACGCATAGGCTTGCCAAAAATCTTTTTGCAAAGGTATAGCTTCTGCGACTATGTAAGCCCAGGGTACCATACATCACTGGGTGTCTATCAAGCAACCCAGGGGCGTTTCTAAAAAATATTTTTAGGGGGTATACAGGGTGACTCACAAGTCGTGACCAAAAATTAAACGTCATACACAGGACCACATTTTAAAGGGGTCTTTTACGTAACATTTTTTCCTCTAGGGCTTCATAGAAAAGATACGGGGTGTTGAATTTTAAAAATAAAAACATTTTTCATCAAATTCAAGCCCCAAAAAATTTTGCGTAAAAACGTTTTTCTTTATTAAAAATATGCCGTACTTGGGTCCGTCACAGTGGGGGTCTTTTTGAACATTTACTGGAATAAAGTGTTGATTATCTAATTTGTTTTATTTTTATTTTTACGAAAACAGTGCATTCTAGGAAAAAAACACAAGGGTAATTATGTATTTATAGGATATTGAAGGTAAAATTCTAAAAACTGCGCATTTCGACAAAAAAAAAAGGGCCTTCTATTTTTATTTGGAAAAATAATACCACTAATCCACTGGTGCACGTTAATTTTAAGTAAAGACGTTTGAATGTGGACAATACTTACTATAGGTAAATTGACATACCAAATTTTAGTTCATTCCAGTTGATGGTTTGCAAGATATTAAAAAAAATATTTTTAATTTTTAAACTTCAACACCCCACCCCGTATCTTTTTAATCAAGCCCTCGAGGAAAAAATGTTACATAGAAGACCCCCCCTTGAAATGCGGTCCTGTGTATGATGTCTCACTTTTGGTCACGACTTGTGAATCAACCTGTATATGATGATTTTGAAATTACCCACTCAAAAAAGTATTTAGGGGGAGGTGGTGGGCGCTTAGAATTAATGTTCAGAGCGGGAGGGGCTCGTCAAAAACACATTCGAATTTTTTTGTGAAATGAGGATCACTAACAGCTCCGAAACCAAAGAACTTACTTATTGTAGACCTGCAAAAATTTCTTAAAAATCACCAGAGAATATGAAGTTTTAGGCGAATGCACACGATCAGTATTTACTGTAGTCCGCATTCTGATCACTGCGTCAGTGTCAATAATTTTCTACGTATCCCTATACATCTGGCTACACAGTCAATAAACATTACATATTTACTATTTATTAATAATTGAATAAAATTTTTTTAAATAAAATTAAGCCTTCGGGATCTTGTAGGGGACGGTTTCCACTTCAATTTAGTTACTTGGAAACCTCAAGAATGATAATTGTTAAACGAGCTTTCAAGTATCGAAAATGGCCATTTTTGGGTTCTTGACTTTGAAGCGCTTATATTCGAAAGTTGTCACTTTTTGTTAGGAACGATGAAAAAACCTAAAACCAAACTATGTCCTGAGCAAAAAAGATAAACATTTTTTTGTAATGAGTTAAAAAGTGTTCTGTGATAAAACTCTAATTGTACTGGATTATACGACAATTTGCCCATGAATACAAATAGATTGAAACCATATCATCACTCCCTTTGATGTGGCTTTTTGTCATATTACATTGGATAAAAAAGGCATCAAACTGCAGTATTTTTTACTTTAATCTCATTTCTAGGCCACGGAAGAGCAGTATGCATCGAGCTATCCAAACGTTAGGACCGTTAGTGTTAAAAAGGTATTTATGATTTTTCCTATAGACGATTACTGAAATTACACATTGTTAAGAAATGTATATTTAATATTTGCATTGATGGTTATTTAATGTTTGTGGTAACGTACATATTTATTATTGCAGGGTACTCAAAGCTTGGGGATCATGATAATAGAAGGGCGCCATGCTGAAGTAGGGCAAGGCATCTTCATATCGGACATCCAAGAGGACTCTGCTGCTGAAAAGGTAACTTTGGAGATTTGCTACATGTTCATTGATTAAAAAGTTCTTTTTAACTAAAGATACGCCTCCACAGAACCGCATTGGACTATTCGCACTAAACGGATTTCAGAATTCTTAGTACGTTTTCAAATACAAATGCGTCCACTGTTCCGCATTGGATAGGCGGTACGTCAAATTTCCGAAAGGCGCAATTATTTCCATCTGTGCCGATGACGTCATACAAATTGATAATCGGGGGACGTGTCACCACCGACGCCACCGACTGAGCTGATTATGGATGGATATAACTAAGTAAATACGTTGCTGAAAATATACAGGGTGTCCGCAAAGTTGGGGTTTTCCTTTACACGACGTGTAGATCTTGAAAACATAAGCAATTTTTCTTAGTACCATATACACCAAAGTCTTAAGGGAACCGAGATAAAGGGCTCTGCAACATCAAAAATATCTGAATACCGTCCTGTAGCCGCGACATCCCCGAGTGGTACTAGGACACTAGCTCAACCCGACGACAGAACTGGGTCGGGGTCAGTGTGTCAGGTCAGTATGCAACCTTCAACCGATGGTTACGGTCACGCGTGTAGAGGTAATCGCTTAGACGAGAATTTCTCAACAAGCACTAGAGACGTGGCTAGAGAAGTGCAAGTATCAAAAACTAAAGTGTGGCAAGCGCTGCGTGAAGAAGGGCTGTATCCGTTTCACGTCCAACGTGTACAAGCCCTTCAACCTGACGATTTTCCAGCAAGAGTGCGGTTCTATGAGTGGTTGTTGCATCAACATGACAATAATCCGGACTTTTTGAAGTGCTTATTAGTGACAGACGAATCTACGTTCACGCACGCGTAATGGGGTGAATAACTTTCGCAACCCTCATGTTTGGTCAGTAGAAAATCCGCACGCTGTCCGTCTGGCACATTTTCAACAAACATTTTCGGTGAATGTTTGGGCTGGCATGGTGAACGGTATGCTCACTGGACCATTTATTCTCCCAAATCGATTGGATGGGATGCAATACCTAGGCTTTTTACGCAACATTTTGCCTTCCTTGTTTGCCTGCGGCTGCTCGGTAGCGCATCAGCTGATTTCATTTTCTGTTGGAGCGGTATGATTTCGGGCAGAGACGTACTTAGCCCTTCTCGTCAACTGGAGAGTGAGTACTTTTTCCTTTATTTTTTTTTACTTGGTCGCCCTCGTTTCACTACACATTACCTTTGTTATTTCAAGGGTAGTTGTTTCTGAAAAAGAAAACCCCAACTTTGCGGACACCCTGTATAGTGATTTTCCTCCCCCAGCTTATTTTTTTTACGGTCAAATTAGCAAGCTGAAATTCGTGGTGGACACATGACTACTATATTTTAGCACAAAAGCAGCCGTTGAAAATTTCAAGATGGGGGTTGGATGCCCGTCACCCTAAAACTAAGATTGTCACCAATACGATATGGCTGCGGATATAGTGGACGCAAAATTCATCCGTGTGTACTCGTGGATGCGAACCAATAGACGCGTACCTTTAAGCTAACGGTTTTAATAAATGTAAGGTTGATTCAAGTGTTGAACTTCAAACTCCAAGTGATTAGATTAAAGAAGCCGTTTAGGGTATCCCAATATATGCGTCCGGACTTTGTTTTTGAATAAAAGAAAATACTCCTGTTATACAGGGTGTTTCCAAAGTTGAGTCATTTATTTTAACTGCTTATAGCACTCTTCAAAAGGAGTTGATATACCAATAATCACCTATACAGGGTGTTGCTTAATGATATGCGAATATTTAATTGTGTGCATCTACATGAAAAATTAATGTTAGTTTGCTTTATAAACTATGGTCTAAAAATGTTTCCTTACAAAAACTCGGGGTGTTAAAGTTTTAGGAAAAAAAATGGAAATTAATTAATATTTTCAGAACCGCTTCAAATATTTCACAGATATTTAGTACGTAGTAAAAGTTAATAAAGTTGCATATTTTTCAATGCAAAAATAATTTTTAGCTTTAACAGTGGCTTGCCTACGGGTATTGACTTCGATATTTTTTAAGAAAAAAATGCTACGTCAACGGTCCTTGCAAATTTTAAATTATTTGCGAATTCCCGCTTCAATTTGAAACAAATGATCTCTCGTGAATTGTCTTCCTTCGATTCGCCATTTTTCAGTGAAAAAGTAAAAACCGTTCTATTGTCTAACTTGCAAAATTATTATTAATTTAATTGGAAAAATTAAACACATTAGGGGTAATGAACAACAACAACTGACAACATAAAAATAACATTTAAACAAACGAAATGATTACAAACATTGTTGAAAATGGGCCCCTTCAGTTAGTATGCATGCTTCCGACCTCCGTCTCATGGAATTGCGCACTCGTTGAAATATCCCTGGAGTGTTTTTTATTCTATCACAAGATGCAACTATTCCTCTACAGTGTTAATGGGACTTGCGTACACTAGTGTCTCAAGCCTCACAAAAAGAAATCTAAACTGTTGAGGTCTGGGGACCTTAGTGGCCATTCTTGGGGCCCACCGCGGCCAGTCCAACTATTTGGATGAAAAGTTTGTAAATAATTACGAACCGGTTCACTGAAATGCGCTGGTGCACCATCATGCACCACATATTGTTTCTTATTACTAACGGAACATCATCAAGCAGCAAAGGCAACTGTTGTTGAAGAAAATTGAGGAAGAATGGGCCAATAAAGTGGTTGCCAATAATTCCTGCCCATACGTAAACCGAAAATTGGTGTTGGAAATGGGTTTCGGTTACGGCATAGGGATTTTCTTCTGCCCACAAATGTTTGTTGTGGAAATTCTGAATGGCATTTCGAGAAAAATTAGCTTCGTCCGTGAACAGACTCATTGATTCAAACTGCGGATTTTGTGTAACTTTTTGAAGTTACCACTGACAAAAGGTCACACGCCTTGGAAAATCAATGGGAAGTAATGCCTACTCTTAAAATATGGTAAGGATATAACAAAAAATCCACTAAAATTCTCCAAACAATTTGATGGTAAATATTTAAGTGTATAGCGATCTTCCTTGTACTGGTTTCAGGATGTTTTTCGACTTCGTGCAGCACTGCTTCCCCGATTTCAGAGGTTCATTAGAGGTCTACCTTCAGATGTTCCTTTTTGGGCAGAACCAGTTTCAACAAGACGACGATAAATATTAGAAAAGGTTCGACTATCTGGCAAAGCACGATCGGGATATCTCTGGTGATAAATCCGTCTGGCTTGCTCACACCATTACCGTCGGCAAGGCCATATACGTAATGCATTTCCGCCATTTCTGCATTTGAATAGTTCACCATTATTAACAAGATTGTAAAAACTAAATAATGAAAAAGATGTCACAGCGAACAGATTTGAATTGCAGAGACTTGTCAGATGTCAAAAGCCAGTGACATATTCGAGAGCAACTATATATTTATTGCTAAATTGCATTCTTCAATTATTACATTAATTTTTTCGGACAATAGAACGGTTTTTACATTTTTACTCAAAAATGGCGCATCGAAGGAAAACAATTCAAGAGAAATCATTTGTTTTAAATTGAACGGAGAATTCAAAAATGATTTTTATTTGGCAAAAAAGCATTGCCGTACTATTTTTTTTAAAAAAATATCGAAGTCAATACCCGTACGCATGCCACTGCTAAAGCTAAAAATTATTTTTGCATTGAAAAATATGCAACTTTTTTCACTACGTAGTAAAGATCAGTGAAATATCTGAAGCGGTTCTGAAAATGTTAATTAATTTCCATTTTTTTCCTAAAATGTCAACACCCCGAGTTTTTGTAAGGAAACATTTTTGGACCAAAGTTTATAAAGCAAACTAACATTAGTTTTTCATAAAGATTCACACCCGTAATTATTCGCATATCATTATGGAACACCCTGTATAAAAGTTTCATAATAAAAGAAAAAGTAAAAGATTGAAAATTTAAAAAAATAATAATGTTATTACACAGATTTTTCGATATTCTCGTCCATTGCCGCGTAAAATCTTACTGTTTATTTGGTAATTACTGTTATCTTATATCTAAATTTTGCAAACATTTTCTGTTAGTGTATGGTTTCCAGTAGAATCCTTTGGTTCGACTAGTTGTATACTTTGATTACTTTGTGCGCAAAAGTGATCGATGTTTATGAAAACAATGAACTAGTGGACATAATACTAACAAACGGAGAGTGCCAACAAAATGCAGCCGCAGCATGCGGGTAGTATGCGGAAAGATTTCCTTTAAGAAATCATGCGGCCCCACGGATGTTTGTAAATTGAGTTATTAGAAATCGTGACAAGGATATTTGAAAGGACAACGAGGAGGTCACGCTAGAAGACCTGCTCAAACCGGAATGTATCAAAGGCCACATTTACACCAAATGGGGTGCACAATTTCCACAACAATCATGTTTGGGCAGGAAAAAATCCGCATGACACTGACAGGAGAGTTTCATATCTGATTGTAATCCAAGCTGTGTATTTAATGAAATTTGAAATTTTGAATTGACCCATACGTTTTTTGTACTAGAAGTTATATAAAACCGTGTATATTGGGAAGCGCTTAAAACAATCAGCTATGGCGTTCTAATAATATTTGATTGTATTTTATAGGCTGGCCTGGAAATTGGAGAAATGATCTTAGCTGTGAACAAAGATTCACTGGTTGGATCAAACTACGAAAATGTAAGTGCTCATTCAGTATATCACAGCACATTCATTATAGTCTGGTACCAAACCGGAAGAGAGTAACACTGTTACCATCGCGCGTCTTTGAATACGCGCAACGACTTTGCCGACACAAGGGCACGTCGCGCAAGCAGAGGCGTACAATGTGTCGTGCTCTTCCGTTTTCGTACTCGAATAAGAAAATCAAATTTCAATAGATTTTTTGAACGATTTTAAGATGGTCAAAGCTCATTCCTATTATTTCCATTTTGAGTATTCCATGCGAAGCAATCATCCATTTCATATATTCTGATGTTAGTCATCATTTGATAGGCTTGTGATAAGGTACCTAAGGCACATTTCGATATAAAAGCACCAGTGGTGTAGGTATCAATGTCCGAAGTTGTTTTTTTTAACAATTTGCTGGTAGATGTCGCTTTAATTTCTAAATAGCGCACACATTTTACGCCAAGAAAGCTATAAAGCCATTTAAATTTCAAAATGGACACCAAACGGAAATGAGTCGATGGAGAAAACAATGATACAGAGATCAAAGATGATTCTGGATTTAGTTCCCTTGACAGTGTGAACGACAGGCAGTAACGCAGATGAGTAGAAAGATATGTGGCTTATGACTTTACTTCTGTTATAGATGTGGCTTTTGCTTTAGTTAAGTAGGAAAACTTTTTTTTGTATTGGTTCCACAATACCACTAGATAATGATTTCAAACCAGCTACTTATCAATTTATCAGAATATATCATTATCGTTATTGAGAACGACTATCGTAAACCGCAAATAACTTTAATACGTATCAGTAATACGTAATTTTGTGATGAATGGCTTATGTCCTGTATGGCTTGTGACCGTGAGTCTTCAGGAACATTCATAAATTTTTCGTTGTCACAAAATTTTTGTTGTTCAAAAGGTAAACCTACAGTAGCGAACAAAAGTTTGGAAACAAATATTAACATTATTATGAACTATTTCATATACCTAAATTAAAATTGTGAAGGAACAAAGAATATAAACATTAAAATCTACATTTGGCTTCCAGAATAATGCATGGTTTATCCCATCAATTTTAAAATTCTCTGAAAATAAAAACACGAGTTTTCTTAAATACCACAGTTTTTGTAACGACAAAAGTATGGATACATTTCAGTTTTGCGATACTATGATATTGCGTGCGGTAAATATTAGCATCAGTGGGAATGGCAAAAGTAAAAGAATTTTCAAAAGATTTAAGAGACAAAGTGATTGAATTATTGATGATGATGATGATCCTCGAATGCCAGCCACATAGATTTTCAAAAGAATCGTGGAAGAGGGTGCCGAGAATCTTTCTGTCAGAAAAGTTCAGAGACGCTTGGTGGATTTTGGGCTTTTTGTTCAAAAGCCTCTCATTAAAAAAATCGTATTGCTCGGCTTGAATTTGCAAAAACTCATCTAACTTGGACAGAACAACAATGGAATACAGTTTCATGGAGCGATGAAAACAAATTTAACTCGTTTTGATCTGACGGGACGGCATATATGAGACGTCCAATACGAAAAAGATTAGACAAAAAGTATCAGTTGCCAACAGTTAAGCACGGTGGAGGCAACATAATGGTTTGTGGCTGCTTTTCTAGTTCTGGAACGGGTCCAGTTGTTAAAATTATTGGGAAAATGGATCAAAAACTTTATAAAGATATTCTTAGTGAACATATGGCCTTCGCAATCCCCGGACCTAAACCCTATAGAACATTTCTGGGAGCATGTTAAAAGACAACTGACAAAAAAACTTTTAAAATAGGAACAAAATATTCCAATAGATGTCTGTAAAAAATTGGTGTCTTCTATGAGCAGCAGATTCAGGCATTGCTGAATGCTAAAGGCTATGCTATCAAATATTAGTTAAACAGTATTTTTTAAATTTTAGAGTTATTGTATATAATAAAAAATATGTTTCCATACTTTTGTCGTCTCACTTTTGGTCATAAAATAATATGAAGGTATTTTAATGCTAGTCTGTAGTACCACAGCAAATACAAATTCTCGTCTGTATCTTCAAGACTGTAAGCAAACTATATGAGAAAAAAAATAGTTCTTACTACTAATGAATAGAAAATTAGCGCACCTTTGAAACGTACTAAGAATGTTTCCAAACTTTTATCCGCTACTGTATGTAAACCAGGATTTATAAAAAATTTAGACTTCCCGAAATAATGTCAATGTGACTTAGGTATCTTACTGCCGCGAACCCTCCATAGATATAACCGTGAAACGTTTCTTTAGGCAGCGAATCTGCTGAAAAGAACCGAGGGCCTAGTGACTCTGGTGGTATCGAATCCAGGCAAAAAGTCCAGTGAAACACCGTCAGGCGAATCTGGTGCAACGCCTGCAACGTCTGTCAGATCTCATTCTCCTGGAGCGTTGAAACCCCCATCGACTGCTGGGTCGAAACCACCTTCGCGTCCTACTACACCCACACCAGGTGAGTTGACGCACACGGTTGAAAATAAGCTTCTAACTATAAGGAACTAACATCCTTACAAACTAAATGCACCGAGTACTAATATTTTCAAAACGCCGGTACCTAGTACAGATTCCAATACTGAGTCAATAACTGTCAGTAACATTGAGCTTATATTTGAGTTTTTTTTTAAAAGAGATTTATCCCAAGAATTGAACACATCATAAAAAAGAGCATCAAGTAGGTTGACCATCGATTAGTATAGTGGAAATAATCTTTGTGGATATTTCGTAACGCTTTATATTTTCAGAGCCTCCCGCAGATCCTGCGACGTGTCCAATAAATCCTGGCAAAGACACGACAATAGAAATTAACACAGACAACAAAAGTTTGGGAGTTTTCTTCATTGGAGGAAAAGACACACTTATTAATGTAAGTTGTTATTTGGAAATATCCGTATCAATTACAGTTCTTAGAGTTAGTCGTTCTTTGCATTGATTATCGTATTCTATCTGAAGATAGCCAACCTAATGCTATTCCTGCGTCCAAGAAATTATTCGAGATAAAATGAGATACCGTAGCGTCATCTATGAGAATATGTCACAGCTGTTTCTCTATTTACTGTATACAGGGTTATCCAAATTAAGTGTCCACCATTGGTAACTTTGTTATTAGTAAAAATACAAAGTTGTTTAAATTAGCAAACTAGTAGCATTTTTAACGCTGGTAAAAATGAGAAATAAAAAAAAACAATTGAGAGTCGTTATTTTGATTTTTTTCAGTAAAATAACATTTTTTTAAATGGAAACCCCTGTATATTATATTTTTTTCTGTTAAAGCATCAAATTTTAAACAAAAAAGTTCATAATGACTTTTCCGCTAAAGTCAAAAGTAAAGTCAAAATAACGATAAATATTTTTAATTATTTGCAGTATTATAATATTAAGACGGCTATGAAAACAACATGGCGTTCGCGATTTGACAGCATCAAGATAAGCGACAAATTGTTAAACTGGACATACTCGCAACTAGAAGGCTTTGGAAAACAATGATAAAATCAAATAATGTCAAACATTAGTGTAAATACTTGTTTATAAGCTTTATTGTGTCATTAATTTAAAGAAAAATGTTCTCCCATGAAGAAAAGTGTGATATGTTAGAATGCTATTTAGTGTGCAGAAAATCCTCCTTGAGAGCAAGAGAATACTACAGTGAATTATATCCCGCTCGCATTCAACCGTATGAACGATATTTTCTGAGACTTTATCGAAAATTTAGGGGCAACGAAAATGTTTTTGCTAAAACAAGGGCAAAAAAAGAATTCATAATAAGCGAGGCCACGGAAATTGCAGTTATTGGATATTTTGAAGCTTATCGTGAGAATTCAATAGCAGATATTCTCAAGGACTCTAATTTCAGTTATGGTACTGTTCAAAGGATTTTAAAAAAATACAAATTTATTCCGTATAAGTACCGACCAGTTCAAACGCTTTTGGCAGGGGATCCAGAGAGAAGACTTGTTTTTTGCCATTGGTATCTTAGCTTCTGTCGCCAAAATGTAAATAACTTTCGTTACCTTTTATGGACAGATGAATCAAATTTTTCAAATTCTGGAATGTTTAATAGAAATTATTGGTCAAGAGAAAATCTTTTGTTAGTACATCCAAGAGGCCCACAAGTCCGTTTCAGTTTCAACGTTTGGTGCGGTATAATTGGTTCAAAAATTGTTGGCCCGTTCTTTTATGAGAGAACCCTAACTGGTGAAAGATATGTGGAATTTATGTCAGAAATTCTGACTAATTTCTTAGACGAATTGGATCTTATAAGTAGACATCATCTGCATTTTCAGCAAGATGGCGCACCTGCCCACAACTCCAGAGGTACTTATCATTTTCTAAGTACTACTTTTAATGATCAGTGGATAGGAACAAATGGCCCAATACAGTGGCCTCCCAGATCACCAGATCTAAACCCACTTGATTACTTCTTGTGGGGTTACTTAAAGAACCAAATTTACAAGCGAAGGTACGATAACCTTGACGCGTTAAAGACTGCAGTTAGGGAAAAGATAACCCAGATAGATGGTAGGACCATACTTAAGACAGTTCGAGCAGTTGAAAAACGTGCCCAAAAATGTATTGAAGAACAAGGTGGTGTTTTCGAGCATCTTCTTTAAAAAAAATTGTTATTGTATTTTGTAAGATTATAAGTTGATGTTGAAAATAAAGTTTGTCGATACAATTTAATTGTTTCAGATTGGAGGCCATAACTTAAACAATTTGTAACCTAGGAGAAAAGTTATTGTAAGCTTTTTTGTTTAAAATTTGATGCTTTAACAGAAAAAAATATAATATACAGGGGTATCCATTTAAAAAAATGTTATTTTACTGAAAAAAATCAAAATAACGACTCTCAATTGTTTTTTTTTATTTCTCATTTTTACCAGCGTTAAAAATGCTACTAGTTTGCTAATTTAAACAACTTTGTATTTTTACTAATAACAAAGTTACCAATGGTGGACACTTAATTTGGATAACCCTGTATACTTTGAAAATGTTAGTGACTCATAGATGGAGCTGTTTATATGAGCATATCCATGTATATAGGTGGATACAACGTCATCTATGATACAAATTGTCATAGATGTAGCTAGGTATCTCATTTTTCTCTAGCAATACGTTGGTCATCTTCAGGTAGAATACGTTGATCAATGTTCATAGGTATCACCTTGTTGCTAATCGTATAGAAAATTTTTATTAGAACCAATGTTAGACACATGTCACATGATCACCATTTACTGTGGTCTTACCATCAGTATTTATCTGATCATTCCATCAGTGTAAGTGGATTTCAACATAACTTTATAAATTAATAATAACTAACGTCTCGGCTAGACGGTTAATAGATCGGAGTGATAACTGATCATGTGATATTCGCCTGTCACTAAGTTGTAGTGCATTTAACGTATCTCGGTTGCCGAATGCCGCTTTTGTTATAAAACTGCCCAAACGAAATTCTTTCAATATTTCAGAGTATAGTGCTGGTCGAAATTTACCCTGGAGGTACTGCAGATAAAGACGGAAGGTTACAACCTGGAGACCAAATCTTAGATGTAAATGGTACATCCCTGAAGGATGTGTCACATACTACTGCTTCACAGGCATTGAGGCAAACGTTACCCAAGGTGAGTCTATTCAAATGATTCATGCTCAGGATTTTGATGTTTTTTGTTTCAGTAGACTTCAAAAATAATTGCATGATGGGCTGACAAGACAATATTTTGAATGCCTTAGATGAGAAAATGACTCTACCGTTAATATCCATAGTCTATTTAAAAGGTTTTTACAGCATTAATAATAAATTAAATTACTTGCTAAATTAAATTACGTAGGACTTGACAATTTATCCCTTTCATTTTTCGACAGTTACCTTCATCAAAGAACTGCCAACCAATAAATGTCTCCAGTGACAGCAAATTCCCTCTGGCGTGCCTCAGGACTCTGTATTGGGGCCGCTGCTATTTTTATATATCTACTTTCGACTTAAGCAAAAGTATTGATAATTCTCATGTCCAGTCTTTTGCAGATGATACGCGGTTGCATGTCAATAATACTATGCCAATTTTACCTTTTTTGGCTATACTGCAATGTAATTGCGGATAAATAAAGACGTCTATTAGTATTTAATTTGAAGAGGCTTCAGACATATTCTGTGAAAATTTGTCAAACCATTTTGACTGGACTATAAGATCTGATTATTAATTTATTTTGATTGCAGATGAAGCTCATAGTACACAGGCCGGCCACGCAGGAGTACACACCTTTAGACGTTGAACTTGTGAAAAAACCTGGGAAGGGATTAGGCATCAGTGTCGTGGCAAGGAAAAATGGCAAGGGTGTTTACGTCGCAGATATTGTAAGTATGATTTACAACTATCAGTGCCGACGCGTGACTTTTCCTACACTGTTACCAAAACCAGATGTGAAAAATCTTATTAAAAAAAAGTTTATTCTGAACCTCCCAAATATAAGTTTTTACTTGTTTTAGGTATTTTATTTAAACTATTTTTAAATTAAAGTAAACATTCCTGGACTGAGCGTCTGGAGCACTTGATATACCTCATCGTCTTACGCTATGACTAATCCAAGAAGTCCGAAAAAACAGTCAACGTTTCTAGATGTTCGGAAAATTTTTGATCTTTTTTGGCAATGAATGTTAACAATTCCCTGTAATTTCCTTTATTGTCAGAGTCATTGACTTCAAAATGAACGGTAATTCCTGTTTTGCCAAAAAACACACGTTATCTAGAAGTGTGCTGCCTAAAAGCTTGGTTAAGACAACTTTCGATTATATTTTTGCTAAACTGAATTAAATTGGCTACACATCTCACATGTAACGGAGAAATTTCATGTCTCCTCTTTAGAGCCCTAAAACTATTTAAATCGTTGACTCCACTGCTGGTCCACCCATTTTTTTCTGTATAAAACAGAAGACATCGCCAACAATACAATATGTTTCTTTGCAACCACATAACCAAGAGTTTCCATATGCCAACTTAATTTAAAATATCAAACTACGTTTTCTATTTCTTTTTAAAATTATCTAAAATACGTGTTGGTCTTCCATTTTCAATGATCTCCTTTTTTTCTTAAAAATTATGCAAGGAGAATGACTTTTCAAGTAGTTGATCGATTACGCAGCGACATTTTTATCCATATTTAATTGCACGCACTCTACAACCAGTAACCAAAACGACTACTAACGAGTGAGAAGTGGGTAACCAAATCAAAAAATGGTAACAAGCCCACATAATAGTCGCAGTGCCCCCACGCACTCGAGCGACCGCGATAAGACACGAGCCGGTACCGACGGTCCCCGATGGACTACCAAGTGTATCCATAAATGAAAATGGTAACAACCGACAACCAAGTCGAGGCGAGTCAGCTTCATCGTGTTCGCAAAACCTAGACACTATAGGGCGCATTATTTTCGTGGGGCTAATTTGCTATTACTATTACATATCGCTGTTGGTAAACAAATAAATGAAATTATTTCACAATACTTAGTCATAAAATATTTATTTTTAGGATGTTTAACTGTTACCAATGGTAACAATGGTTACATGGACGCTTTGCCCCTGACAACCATGCCTTTCAAAAAGGTCTTCCCCTACTCATTTTTTGAACGAGTCAAAACTTGACGTGTTTAGGGTATGTTCCTGCTAGTCCACTCGGTTTTCTGTTTATTACAAGTAAGCCCCTGCCGATCATAGCATTCAAATATTTCTTTTATTGCCCACTTTACTGTCATGATGGCTGTGTTTTGCTGTTTGCATGCATTGTCATTTCTGACCTTGGGTTTTTGCTGATATTGTAGTCTGGCCCGTGGGCACTGTATTTTAATAATGTCAGTAATAAAAACACTTTACTAAAGGATTAAGCACATAAAGCTTATTAAACCACCATAAGTGAATAAACATGTTGACCGGCATGGGTATCATGTAGAAAACCTATAAAACGTCAAAAAAACCTATAAAATGTCATCTTGCAAATTAGGTATTTTTTAGGGCACAAACAGTCATTCCACGTCTGCTCACTAGGATCGTTGTGAACGTCTATCTAAGGAGGAATCACTCAACTAAACTACACGCATTATTGGTTGCATATGTTTTGTGAGGCCAAATTTTCCTTGTCTGTAGTTTTTATCTCTGAGAAGAAAGTTGGTTGAATAGTAAGATCGCATCTAGATAATTATGCGTATTGGTCTGCATGTGCTTTCTGAAGAGAGGTCATGTTCAAACTTATAAATTACGAAAAACTGAGGAGAATTAAGGGAAATCATCACTGCGCCCGCGTTGTGTGTAATTACTGTTAGCATGTATATGGCTTGTAATTCGACAGTGTACAGTGAATATAATTATTTCTTATCTCTCTCATTTTTGTAATTCAGCAAATGTATATATGTAATTTCCAGAACGTATAAGAAAAAGTGAATGCGCAACTAATTTCTAGCTTTGAATCTCAATTGAGTGTATTTGAGATAAGAACCCAATGTAATTATCATCAACACATACAACTTACAGCTTAGACCCCCAGTAATGCCATCTCAGAAGCAGATTTTGCATCACATCAGAGCCAAAGATTGATAACAAGCATCATAACGTTTAGGCAACACGTACAACTAAGTGCTAAGTTAATATCTTGTAGAAAAACATACATAATGTCAAAAAAAACAGCATAATGTCAAAAAAATCCGCATAATGTCACTTTTGAAGATACGTGATACCCGTGCGGCACGGAGGTAACGGCAATGCATAGGTGCATAGTGAGGATATGTGTGCTAATAATATGTGTTGATAATTCCATTGGATTCTTGTCTCAAATACACTTACTTGAGATTCAAAGCTAGAAATTAGTTGCGCATCTAGTTTTTTCTTATCTATTCTTTAAATTGCATGTGCAATTTGCTGAATTTCAAAAATGAGAGAGAGATAAGAAATAATTATATTCACTGTACATTGTCGAGTTACAAGTCATAGACATGCTAACAGTAATCACATGCACACAACGCGGGCACGGTGATTTCCCGTAATCCTCCTCAAAGTTTTTGAAAACAAAAAACGTAAAAAATCGTAATTTATAACTTTGAACATAACCTGGTTTCAGAAAGGAAAACATATAAATAATCCGTCGGCCACAGTTAATAGATGTATTTCATTGGCAGTATATTCAGTAATAATTTTCTCACACAGCAAATATCACTGATTTTATAGACATGCAGACCAATACAAACAATCATCCAGATACGATATTGCTATTCAACCAACTTCCTTCTCAGAGATGAAAACTATAGACTACTAGACTTCACAAAACATATGCAACCAACAATGCGTATAGACGTGTCGTTGAGTCATTCCTCCATAGATGGACGCTCACAACGATCCTATTGAGCAAACGTGGAATGACTGTTTGAACCCTAAAAACTACATTTTATAGGTTATTTTGACGTTTTATAGGTTTTTTTACATAATAGCTGTACGGAACTCGATTCCCTCGCTTCCTAACCTGTCAACTGTCAACGATCAAACGTCAGTGATCATGTCATCCGGTAAACGTAAGCGCGCGAATTTCAAATCTGAAATTTTTATTACTACAATACACTTTTTTGTTACAGATATCTGGCGGACCAGCCGACATGGACGGCAAAATAGCGAAAGGTGATCTAATAGTCTCGGTGAACGGACAAAGCGTCGAGAACGCGGCGGGCGAAGAGGCGGGAGCAATTTTGAAAATCGCCACCGGGAAAGTTAGCTTAAAATTAAATAGATACAAACCTGTACAAAGATAAAAGTAGGCGGTGTCAGTTTAGCGGGAACAGAATTAAGTTAACCGAACCGGACAGTATGGTTGAGAAGTTGTTTTGTGAGGGGTATAAAGGTCTAAAAGTGGAGAACGAGTAAAATCCCAGAGAATTTAGTGAATTCAAATGCAAAAATACCATTATGGAGAATACTTGAAAAAAATCATGAATGAGCACTGCGATTGTTTTATCTAACTCACTGTTTTCTCCACAAGGGCATCGTATTTTTTATCCCTCACAAAAAATAATTACGAATGTTACAACATTATTGCCATGCATTTAATTTTTAGTTTCTAAATATGAAACTTCAGTTTTCATGAACTTAAATGGTTGCATTTAATAGTTTTTCCTTTTCCAAATATGTACAATACAGGGTGGATCAGATTTTATTAAGAGTAGCATGATAATTATTTTCCTTGCAATTATTCTAAAAAAAAAAAAAGAAATGAACAATATGATGGGGCCAAACGATGGAAGTAGAGCATAAGTATAAAAGTGATTGTGCCAAAAGTTTTAATTCAAGACATTATTTCATGTAACACCTGGAACCTATCCTGTGGTTTTTATGTTCATAGGACTACATTGTCTGTCATATGTTTTAATTTCTGTTTATTGTATGACGTCTCGGCCACTACGGTGGCCTTTTTCAAACTCAATGACGATGACAGTTTTTTATCTGTCGTTTAGGTGTCAGTCCATTTATTTTTTATTTTCTTCATTCCTATACAGTGTCTTGCTTCAATAGACTGAACGGTTGTGTTGTATGCCGATATCGCGTGAAGCCATATTTATAATTTTAAGATTGCCGCGTAAAATTAGAATAGCCTAGGATCGCATAGGCACCTGTATTACGTAACTCAAAAAGCAACATTATATAGATTTTTTATGACATTATCTAGGTTTTTTGAACTAGCTGACATTCAATTCATGTTCACTTTTAGTAGACGCGGCATAAACTAGTGGCTAGCTAGTGCACACGTTGACATTGTACCGATTTTTTGACATATGGGTTTTTAACGTAACAACCCTGTCGTTCTTAAAACACAACCCCATATATGCGGTTTGATTGGACCAGACAATGAAGTCCTGTGATCAAGACATTATTTTAAGCTGCATCTCACACACTTAACTTAAAGAAATTACAGCTCAGATGATAACTGTTTCTGTCAAACGTAAATTTCGTTCGGCAACAGAGTACTAATAATTCGCGTTGCTTTGTGCGTAAATGTCGCTGTGTGCTCGTGTACACCGTGTGGTATGGGTGATTCAGAAAATGGCGGCAACATCTCTAGGGCATAAAGAAGATAAAAAAAACCCGAAAAGTTTATATAAAAATGGGTCCCAAAATATTGACTCAAAATTGTGTACATGTTAACAGCATAGTCAATACATACAATGTTCGTGTCTGAGCTTACACCAGTTTCTTAAAAATTAAGAAATTTTGAAGAGAAGAAAAAATAAAATTATTTTCTGTGACACTGACTTTTTTGAAACATATATTGCATCTTTAAATAAGGTATTTAATTGGTTGAATGTTTGAGGTAAAATTCGTATAAAAAACTCCATCCCGTTCCACTTTAAAAATATGCTGTTGGTTATTAAAGTTTTACACTGAAAATTGAATTTAGTGTTTTAGGAGAGTAGTCCTACCTGGAGGTTATTTGAACAATGTTCACTTTGATCTGGTTGAGTCTCATCAGTGACAAAAAAATTTACTAAGCTGCGTGTCTTGGTGATAGGAGGTTTTAGGACCTACACTTACAGTTACTTTTTTTGCTATTTTTGGATGTACTTATATTATATTGCCACGTTTTTTTGAATAAGCGTTTGGCTAGCCAATATGTACTACGAATTTATCGTTTGACGTCATCGACAGCTGTCATCTGAGCTTCAATTTTTTTACGTTATAAGGAAGGCTGGAAGGTGTTAGCCTTAGGCGAATGTCATCTATTCTTTATTTACTGTCGTCCGCACCATCAGTATTTTTACTGATCATTCAGTCACTTTCAGTGGATTTCCACGCAACCTTATATCCTGGCAACATGGTGATAGATCACAGTAAATACTCGTATGACATTCGTCTAATAATCCTATTCCTATCAAAAGAATCTCAAAAAATTATGACAAATACATGTTATGAATGTTAACTGACACCCTGTATGATTATAAGTACTTTAGATTATATATTATATTTTTTGGATCTAGTCAATTTATGTATATTGATAAATACACTTAGTAACATTTTTAACATACATCTACCATACACGCATCTAAAACTATGTATTTCTTTAATTTATTATTATGATGATATTGCTATTGCATGTTATGTACGAAGTGTTCTAGAACGGGCACAACTAGGCCAATTTTTTAATTTATAACACACAGTTTCTAATTGAAGATGCACGAATTTTATTGCTGATTTCTGAAATATATACTTTTTTTAAATTTTCCTCATTCCGTGGACCTGTTGGCGATAGTTTCCAGAGCCGTGGGAGTAATCTTCAGCCATTTTACCATATATTCCATTTTGTCATTTGGACATTTCGTCAATTGTGTCAAATCAAATTAAGAAACTAGTCTACAGAGTGTATAGGGTAATCGGGAAATAGCCGCTGGAATAAGGGAACATGAGTAGGACTGTGCGAAAGAAGAATAAAAACATGAAAGATCCTGAAGATGGGGATAATGTAGAAAAATACAGTGATAACAACGAAGAACTGTCGGACGGAAAAGAACGATGGTCTTGCCCAGCCTGTTGTAAACAGGGACGAGTTACCCGAAGCGGATCCACATGCGGTGCTCGTTCAGAAACCACTGCTCCTTTACAACCAGATCAGTCTACCCCTACCGACACTCTCACCCTTATACTTAACCAATTATCAACTATGGCCAGTGACATAAAGGATATTAAGAACTCTCAATCTCAACTCAGAACTGATGTTGCTTATTGTAGAAACTTGCTACAGCAACATTCGGACTCGATCTCTCGGCATGATGACTTAATAGCGGCCTGCGAAACCAACATACAAAATATCCAGGTTACTCAAACAGAGCTGTCTTCTAACATTGCTAATATTGAATCGAGACTTGCAAGATCTATGGAGATGATGCACTCAGGCAACGGCGCTTCTTCTACCCCTATTGCCCCAAGATCCCAAGCTGAGACAATGGAGTTATTTAGACGTTCCCACAATATCATTCTGAGGGGCATAGCTGAAGGTAACGATGACATAAACATAGTATCAGAGATAATTAGGCATATTGAACCATCTGCCGAAAATCACCGACTCAGCATCACTCGCCTTGGCAGAACAACTTCAAGCAATCGTTTAATTAGAGTTGTGTTTTCCTCACCTATTATCGTCAGCAATATTTTGCGGAAGAAAAACTCCATCCTTAGCCACCCTACGCTTCGTCACGTAAAAATCTCTGACGACAAAACCAGAGATCAAATGCAAGAACTACAACACCTTCGCGAAGAGCTTAGACGTCGTCAAACAACAGGCGAAAGTAATATTACTATAAAATACGTTCGTGGTAAACCTTCTATAGTGCACACAGCTACCCAGGAGATCACACCTTCAAAAAACTGATAAATTCTGTGGCAAACTGGACGGTTTGTTACACTAATATACAATCTCTCTTTTCTAAGCTACTTGAACTCCAAGCATTTGTTCGAGACAATAATCCAACGTTCGTTTGTCTTACTGAAACATGGCTCCATTCCAACGTGTCCGACTCTTCCATCAATTTGCCTGGATACTATTTATACAGAATGGATTCACCACGCACTCCTGGTTTTGGTGGAGTATGCATTTATGTTCGCACGGAAATCGCGTCAGCTTTCTCGGTATCTCCCTCTTTCAGTCCTTTCGATGGCATTGACAATCTATTTTTGGAATTGAGGTGCCCAAATTTCAGCTTCACGATAGGCTGCATATATCGGCCACGGCCCTGTTTGGGAGACACACACCTGTGCAGTCTCATTTCAGATCTCTTAAATAAAAACACCAACCTTTTCATAGCTGGTGACTTCAATCTACGTGACATTAGCTGGCCTATGTCAACCATTCCTGAATGCAATTCTTCTTCTGCTGCTTACATCGACTTGCTACGCAACTCTAGCATATCTCAACTTGTTGATCGTCCAACGAGATTCAGGGAAGGACAGACGCCTAGGGCTCTGGATTTGATATTCGTTAACGACGCAGACTTTGTTTCTAATTTAGATTATTTGCCACCTTTTGGCAAGTCTGACCATTGTTCACTTTTATCTTCTCTCCAGTTCAATATAAATAGTCGTTCTACAACCGATAAGTTTAAAACCATCAAAATTGTAAACCACGATGCTCTTAACCAAGCCCTGTCTGAAGTCAACTGGCCTGCTTTGCTTAACAACCGTAGCACACAAGATATGTGGGACACTTTCGCTCAACGAGTCCTAAGCGAAACGGCTGACAATACTGTTGAAAAGAAGGTATACTGTGACCCCTCAAAGCCCTGGATCAACTCTAACATATCGAGGATGCTTCGTCACAAGAGATCTTTGTGGCAACGGTTTAGGAGGAGTGGCCATTCACAAGATTACGTGTCTCATCGATCCTTTTCTAACCTCCTATCTAGAACGTTACATAATGCCAAACATGCTTATGAACGAAAACTCGTTACCTCCAAAAATAAGAAGAAGCTGTTTCGGTATCTAAGAACAAACCTGAATTCCAAAGTTTCATCACCTCAGATCCGCGACGCTGACGGTCATCTCCACATGGATGCCACCGAATCTGCCAACTTACTGGCAGAGTCCTTTAGTGATGACTTCGTCGATGAGCCTAATGGAGACCTTCTACCGACCACTATCTGCCATAGGTGTCCCAACAGCCTTTGCGAAGTTGAGTTCCTGCCTGAAGATGTATTAATGCACCTGCGAAATCTGAAGACCTCTTCCTCCCCTGGTAAAGATGGGATGACGGCTGCTGTACTTAAAAACTGCGCTTCAGCACTGGCCCTACCATTAAGCTTGATATTCACATCGTCTTTTAGATCTCATACCCTACCCTCATGCTGGCTTAGTGCTTCTGTTACTCCTGTATTCAAAAAGGGCGACAAATCCTCCGCTAAAAATTATCGACCAATAAGTCTCGTTCCTATCGCCGCCAAAATAGCTGAAAGAATCATATTAGATAAGCTCCAGTCATTTGCTTTCGAAAATGACCTTATCCCTAAGAATCAGCATGGATTTCTCCCTGGTCGATCAATAATGACCAACCTTCTCCACTCTCTCAACGATTGGACTCAGTATCTGGACACCAAGACTCCTGTTGATATAATCTACTTAGATTTTTCTAGGGCTTTCGATCGCGTACCACATAGAAGGCTTCTGTTTAAGTTGGAATGTATGGGAATAAGAGGCGAGTTGTTACTGTGGATTAAGGCTTTTCTCACCGGGAGGACTTTCTCTGTGCGCGTCAGTGATAGCCAGTCTCACCCTCATCATGTAGCAAGTGGAGTTCCTCAAGGCTCTGTCTTGGGGCCAGTGCTGTTCCTTCTGTATACCAGTGACCTGCCCGCATTGATTTCCTCCACATGTTCAGCTTATGCCGACGACACCAAGATTTACAATACTGTCGTAAATTCTGCTATGCTTCAACGAGATCTTGATACTGTTTGTCAATGGTCAGTCAGTTGGCTTTTACCCTTAAATCTAACCAAGTGTTGTGTCCTTCACCTCGGGAAGACAAATCCGCGATTTACATACAAGATCTCTGACCACAACATCGAAGCAGTTTCGAGCCACACTGATCTGGGCGTTGTAGTCAACGATCGTCTTTCCTGGTCAGAGCATATTCACCACGTTACATCAAAAGCCAAGAAACTTCTATATATGCTGGAGAGGTCTTTCAAAGGATCCGATGTCAAAACTTGCGCCTACATTTACAAGGCATTCGTGAGGCCAATTCTTGAATTCGCTGGCCCGGTATGGGACACTGTGCTTCTGCGCGATAGAAATCTCGTCGAATCAGTACAGCGTCGGGCTACTCGTATCCCTTTTGGAGCACGAAGACCAAGCTATGAAGATCGCCTTGAATTATTCAACCTGACCTCATTCTCTGAGCGAAGACTTCGTGGCGATCTTATAGTTACGTTCAGGATACTTCATGGTTTGATGGGCACCAACCTCATGCATCTATACCATCTGTCGCGCAGCAATCTACGCGGACACAGCTTCAAACTGCATAAGGAGCCATTTAAAACAACAGTCCGACAGTGGTTTCTTCCCAACCGCATACTCAACACCTGGAATAGCTTACCTGAAAGTGTGGTTGGTGCTACTTCAGTTAATAGCTTCAAAGTGCAGTATGATAGCTGGAGGAGTGTACAAACTTTATAGCTGTGAACTGTATTTTTTTTATTTTTTTCTATTTGATGTATTTGTGTTACGTGTCCGTACACTATATTTACTGCATGAGCTTATAGTACTGTGTACTCTGCTCATCTCAATTATCATAATAATAATAATAATAATAATAAAAATAACTAAAACAACTGGTAAACTTACTAAACGTTCTAGAATCACTATGTATACCAAATGGTCTGTCTATCACTGAAAATGCATGAACTATAAAAATTCGCATCTGAAAGGCTACTCTGGAATAGTGACATTGGTGCCCACAGGGCGAAGCCAGGACTCCTCCCCTGAAAATCTTATTAGCACTTAAAGTTTATTATATTCAGCATGGTTTTGTGTACAATATTGGCGATTATCAGAATTTCATCCTCCCTGATAAAATTTGTTATCTCCGCTCTTTTAAAAGTTTTTGCCCCCCCCCCCGCCCGCCCCCGGAAAAAAATAAGCTTGGAAAATAAATTTAAAAGTGTCGTCTTACTTTTTAACATCTTCACTTTGTGCTCGATATTGACATTTTTTGAGTAACACTGTATAAAGCGGGCAGTTCTTTATATGTGTTGTGTGTTTTCAGTGTGTGACTTGACCAATAGTGACATTGGAAACTGCATATACTATACACCTTAGGCAAAAAAGTCCCTTTTTGCTAGTAAAATTGTGATACAAATATTGTCCTTAAAAATTAACTAGAGTATGAATATAGTATAATTCATCTTAGAAGGCTTGTCAGTAACAATATACAGAGGTAAGCTCAAATAACAGAACATGTGTAATCAGAACCGCTAAAAGCAATTTAAATTTAAATTATAATTAAACAATATTTAAAAAACCTGATTAACATCAGTGTCGCTAGCAGCATTTAAAATAAAACAGATACAAAAACAAGTAAATTTGATTATTGGTACAGAGTGTTTCATTGAGAGAGGTAGATATATATTTCAACTGTGGGTAAAATCCGTTGATATGATTATAGAAAATCTATAGTTAATGGGCCTTTAGACTGTTATAACCGACACACTTTTATCGATTTTGATCATTTATTTATGGTCTCACTTTTTACCACTCGATACATTTTTCTGAAACTTGGTTCGGGCACTCAGTTTATGTTATTGAATCCATCATTCGAATAGGAAAAGAAATCAGGTTCGGATTAGTTCAAATTTGACAAAACCGTGTTACCCAAAGGCAACACCCTGCATTCCAATAATGTACTCTTGTTATTTGAGCAGACGATCGAGCTAGACATATTGCTTTTATTGATTTTGAACTACAAACCTGGATACTTGATGGTCTATTAATTTTATTTAAAACTATGTGCGTCACCTTAGTGAAAGATTTAGAAGAAGGACATCTTATCGATCTCATACTTCATCTCTCGATACGATATATACTCGTATACTTTCAGGTTAATATTACGAAATAAAGATATTGACACATTGAAGAAATTTTTATTGAGGAACTCTCCAATTTACACGTAGACGATTATCATGCAGCCTGATCATCACTCGTAGTGTAAATGGCAACATTGTCTCGGTGGTACCTATCCATATGTGTATGATTTAATGAAGCTAGGATAGGCTGGAAATGCATACCAAGTCAAATAAAAGAATACCAAGGATGTTGTATCGATTTTGGCCATTTCTTTGGGGCGTCCCTACTTTACAACTAACCTGTACATCTTAGCTGGCAATTACATTGTGATATTAATGCGAAAAGAAATACATGTGGAAGTATACAAACTTATTTTATCGAAAAATAACCAGCCATTCCCTGCGTGTCATTAAATTCACACCACTTGTATGGCTACCACCGAGGCAATATTGCCATTTGCACTGCGGTTGATGATTCGGTTGTGTATTAATCGTGTATATGCAAATTTAAAAGGCTTACTCAATGCAAATATCCTCAATAGATTCACAATTTTTCAGCATTGAATCGGGATTTGCGATGCATTTTCTGGTTGTATGCACCCATGGGCACGCACATACATAAACTTCTAGAGGAATATACATCTTGTGTTTTGTACATAAATGTAATGAAATTCGACCTCTGCAACCGCCAACCGTTAGTTCTTAATCCGGATCTGGAATTATGTTTTTATTGATCCAGATAGACTAGCTAATCAATAAAATGACTTCTAAATCTGACACATATAGTGTTAAATAGTTAATAGACCATAAGATGAACATCCTTGTACTCCAAAATGAACAAAATCAGTATCTCCAGTTCATACAAAATCGTCTGCTCAAATGACAAAACTGGGTTGTTGGAACGAGTTTTTGTGCTTTCCAAATATGTGAGCCAAATTTTTACTAGTCAAATTCTGTATCCCTTTTCCAGTCCGTATTTTAGTTGATTTCATAGCTTAAGCTGAGTATGAATACCACGTTTTATAAGAATATAACGGGTTAAAAAGTAAACTATTTGCCGGTTATACTGCCTCTTTATGGTAAAGACAGCCTATGCACTTGACGTTATTTCAACTTTCTCTGTATATGGCGATGATAATTTTTTCCGTTTCCAGTTTTGGTGTCCTAAACACATTATTATATGCCATTGATTATGAAATAGGGTAACATAGCTCGCTGTTAATATACTAAGTGACAGAAAATATAACACCGGATGTTCATATTATCAATAAACCCTACTGATGTACTACGGGATTGGGCAGTAACAAGTACGTTTTAAAAAAACACTGACTGCGGAAGGCAGTGGTCACTGCTCTATTATTTTTGAATTCTCATAAAGTGTCTTGTTCGAAAAGTCCATGTTTACTGCTCTTTAAAGAGATGCAATGATGTATGATGAGGTTGAAGCTTTAGCATAGCCTTGTCTCTAACTACATCCATCAGGTTGGCCTGATTTATACGCATGTAGTTTTTACTTGTAGAAGCTACACCAAGAGCAATAAAATATCTGAAACACTAATCAAACTGGGGAAAACTGCTCTACCTTAACCTCCCAGTTGAATGCTTTTTGTGTAGGTTTTTATGTTATAAATTTGAGTTTCGTATTGCCCATTTCACTGCCCACACCCTTAGTTATCACAAAGCTGGCGCTTCAAAAAAAAATTATACCCAGTCGTACATTAAAATTTCTAGAATCTAGAATGAACAGATAATCAAAATAAATAAATCAAAACTGACTGCTTAGCTGCAATAGAAATTATTTAAATAAAACTATCAACAATAACGAATGCCGCATATGTTCAGTTTTCTTGGTCACTTAGTATATATTTCATTCTTACATACTTTTAAGCTGATTCTACACTGGAGGGCAATTGAGAAAATACTCTCAAATATAGAAAAAGAAAGTTGACATTCCAACTGATGTTTGATACATACTTTACTTAGAAATGATTGAAATGAATTAAATCGTTAGTCTTAGAAAACTTGATTTTTTGAATATTGAAGCACATGAAATTTAAACATTCAATGAATGAGTTGAAACAGCCCAAATTAAAGACAGTTTGTACTTTTTGAACGTATTAAAAGTTCATGATTTCCAATTTGACTGGTGTAGTTTCGGTTTAACAGAAGCTCCCTCTATGCTAGACATATTAACAAGAAATAAAGTTCACTATTAAACCTATTGTAATGTACATATACAGGGTGATGAAAATTACACCAAAAATATATGGAAAATCAACGAAAATCATCATTGCAGTCTAAAAAATTACATACTATTTATGACTGCAACTTGAGTGTTTAGTGCCAAAAGAAGTTATTTACAGTTTTATGAAATATATACAGATATAAGCCATCCTCAATTTGGTGTAAAGAACTTTGCACTTCTTATGCTCTCAATTTTATACCCTGAACCAAGGATTAGGGTTGAAATACATTTTTTGTGGTTTCATGAAAATTGATATGAAATGATATAAAGTCTGTTGACATCAAGACCTCGAACTGACAAATGACTATTGCAGTCTAAATTACTTCTAATGACATGATTTCGATGCGATGTCATTTATGAGCTCATGCAGTCATAAAAAAAGTCATACAATCCTCATATTTTTAGTTTTTCCTTTTATTACACTAAACATTTATTTACATTTTTTTTTCAGGATTGCATCGATATTTACGATGCAGCTTTTATTGTATGCATGCAAAATACCTAAAAGTCTATAGGAACATGCACCTTGTGTATGTACATAAATGTAATGAAATTCGACCTAGATTCGTAGATATTATTATCGATGAAAAGTATAAAATAATATTGTAGAAAATATTTTGTATATAGAATTGCAAAAGCAATGACAGGCTATATAAATAGAAAACATTAAATTTTCAATAAAAATAATTAGTTGCATTATTTCAAATTGTCTAGCTACAAAATAAACCGAATAAAATCCTTCAGTAATGTGGAAAAACGGCGTCAAGTAGGTTGACTCTGCACTTCCCACGTAATTTTGCTATTAATTAGATTATGTTAAGTTTATTTCCAGTTCTAACGCCATATGAACTTGATTCAAAGAAATCGATCTAAATGATATATAGAGTCGACCTACTTGACACAAAGTTTATTCAAAAGACTGCTGGGTTAACCTCCGATACAGCACTTGAAGTGGAACCAGCATGTGCTGTGCTTGAGAAAAAAAATAGATTTTTCATCCATAAATTCTACATTCTTCGTAATATACTGAACCTTAAACTAATATTGATGATTTACAAAGCACTTGTGGTGCCCCTTTCGGTATATGGCATATTTGTGCGGGGTGGGATGTACGGTTCAAATCTTGATCCTGGGCAGTTAAAAGTGGTAAAGAACCATATTGTAAGGATTATTCTAAAAAAAACCTAGATTATATCCCACTCTGCAAGAAATTAACAATATTAAAATTTTATAAATATATTCTTGCAGTATGTAGTTTTGTACATGCAAATAAGAAATTAAATACAAATTATGTGTCCCATAATTATATCTTGCACCTAAATTTTACAATTTGATTCCTTCTAATATCAGGAGTATTGAAAATAAAAAGCTTAAGGTTTCGTTTAAAACGATCTGTTGGAAAATCGTGAACAATTTATGCGTTTATTTTAAGTTGCTTTGAGCTGGAATGATCTGTCAATTTGTTTCTTTTCTTTTTTTGTGATACGTTTTTTCTGATGTTCTAATGTTTACGTAAATGCTCCAAAGAGATTGGGTGGTGGGAAAACGCCTGAGTATATTCCAACCAATGACGACGCAGTACGAATAGCGGTACCGGCGTACCAGACGCTGCGGGATAACGCGCGTCGGCGTCAGTTCAGTTGTCGATTGGCGTTTGGGGAGCGTGGTACGTCGAGCCCTCCATGCAACGCTCTGCTTCTGTTCCACTCGTTACGTGCCGGGAAGTCTTTGTCGGCGATTTTCCGCGGGGTCGTCGTGTCGCGATGGTGGTGTAAGTGATTTTGTGGTAATTGTGTGTTAAAATGTGTTGTGGTTGTTCATGAAAGGCGAGTGGAGTATTTTCACGTCGGATATTGAGCTTCCTTCCGATCATCCTGGGCTGAATGTCTTTATGGCAAACTAGGTGAATTAACCATAGTTATCTACTTCTGTGTTAGCATCCAGCTCGTAATGTCAAGATTGACTTATTTTGTTGTGGTCAAAAGTCATTAGCAATTTTTCTCTAAAGTTAAATGTTTTCATGTTAGAAACGATTAAAGTTCTGCGAAACCTGAAAAATGTTGATCTTCAATGCTTTGAAACGCCGGTTAAAATCATCGTTATAGTTGAATTTCGCACCGTTTCCTTCAAGACTTTGACGATTATTTTAAGATTAGCATATCTTAAAGTATTATTACTTAATTGTTAGCAACGCGAGGCGCTAATGCGTATTCCAGTGCGCGTTATTATTATTAACCCTTAACTACCATTGCCAAAAACAGTAACATTTATACCATGGCAGGGACAAATTTAACCCCATAGTTTCTTTTTCACATAAAAAATCTAATTTTGTAACTTGTTTTTATGTTGTTATTTTGTTTTCAACTAGTTTTACAATTTTATAAAATAAAACGAATACGTTTAGTTATAACTTTATTAAAAAAAAACTTCGGTATCCAGTGAAATTAACAAAGATGTGCACTTTCTAAAATTATAAGAAAAATTATAAAAAATTTTAGTTTTCTTGTATTCAGTGGTGAATTTTAGGTATCATAGCTGCAACCTAAAATAAAAAAAAATGATTTGGATTTCGTATCTAAAAAAGCATTTTTTTGACCTTACTTTTCAACACAACTTATGCATAACGACTTTGTGTGGGCTTGATTTTTGCAAATAAATTCTCGACATTTATCACACGATGAGCTTTCTTTCTTTTGATTTTTAGAATATGGCCATATTTTATACCTTCCCCTCCACTGGTTCCTGAAGTCCGGAAACTTTAAAAATGACACTACGAAGTTCTCTCGGTAAACACGCCGAGCTCAACAAGTCAAATGGCCCTTAATAAGTTCTTGACCTAAAGTGGTTAGAAATCATTTTTTGCGCATCCGCTTCAAGTTCTTTCTGCGTCAGAGCACGTGTATTGCCACTACACCCCACAATATCAAATTACTCGCTACTCGCACTAGTAACACTTATAAGTCAAATTTGACCCTACCTGTGTCTAACTCTGCAGTGGTAACAGATAAATTAATGAAATTTTTGTGGATCAATAAATCACCTACCGATGCCATAAATATTTTGGTAGCGAAACTTGGCATACAAAACGTGGAGGGTCAAATTTGACTCCGCCATTGTACTTAAGGGTTAACAATGAAATAACAGCATTTCAAAAATACGCCAAGTAGGAGAAGGTTTGAATTTTAATTAAATAACATGAGAGAACATTTTTAGGGTCTTTCAATCCTTATAATTCGAAAACGACACTTTTAGGGTGAGAATATTTTTATTCACAATGATCCAAAGAATCTAAACACACTTTGTTGTGTGTTGTGTTGTGTTTTTTGTTTGATTCATTCAAAAATCGAGATGGAAAATTTATCCCACGAATTTTTTCGCCTCGTCGATAGTAAATGTAAATACATAATAAGTAGCATACTATCAGGTACAAAAACTTGCAAGAAAGTGAGATTAATGTACGTAAATACCGATTGTATTACGTGTTCGCATTCTATCTCTCGTATATAAAGTTGTTTACAATTTTTTGTAAGAAATAAATACCTCCATACAATCGATATTTTTAAGAGGATGAATTATGAAGATTTGCCATCCATTGCACTGTATTCATGTTGTATCTGGGCTTGCATTCACTACGTAGCAGCAACAGTGCGAACTAAAGAAAGGGATTTCTTTGCCAAAGTCCTATAGGACTTTGTTTATTATTGGCAGCAGGCCAAAATCCCAGATCTTTACTTTCAAATATTCTGGCAATATTATACATGACTCTTTAATTCTCTGAGTAGAACTTTTTTTTTGAAGTATGTCCCAAAAACAAGGACTAATTCTTTGCCCTTAAATCGTTTTCGTTTCGAAAGTACAGGGTGAATAAGAATTTTGGAAACGTAACGTGTCGCAAGTGTAGGCCGATAAATACTTCGATCGTATTATACAGGGTGTCTCAGAAATAACACGCCAGAGTGACATGGGAGCTAGATTGGCTTCAGATCAATCAGATAAAATCAACATGATGTAAACGTTTTCTATTTTATAAATCAGGTGATAAATACTCTATGAATAACTATAGGCCAATATCTGTGATCAGCATTTTATCTAAAATTGTCGAAAAAATTATCAAGAAAAGAGTGATGTCGTTTATAGAGGAAAACACATTAGCAGACAGTTACCAGTATGGGTTCATAAAAAACAGTAGTACGCTTGCAGTTGCAGTTGATTTTGTAAATTACATCTCAAGGGCTTTGGATGAAAAACTAGTGGTTATAGCATTGCTTAAAGGTTTAAGAAAGGCGTTTGATGTGGTAGATATTTATATATTATACTTCGCTATACTCGTCCAATTAGATCACACACGTAGTAACACCATTTATGCTTTGTCGAGCACAACATTTTTAAAGGTACCCCGTATACAAACAAAATACCTATCTATCTTGCGTTTCTTATCGGCCCAGGCATATGAATCATTACACTGTTGTGCTTCGTCGAGTACGGACCGGTTTATTTACATTTTGGTGGAAATTCGTGAAATGCCGAAGCGAAAAACAAGTAGTGATGCTGCAAGATTGGAGAGAAAACGGCGAAAACTAATTAAGAGTTTAGAGAAAATTGACAAGAAAAGTCGGCGAGGTGATAGGTGTAAGAGCACTAGTAAGTTGTTTTTAGGTAAAATCGTTAAACCTAATGTATTAAGAATGGGCTAGAACCGTTAAAGCCTTTTGCAGTTTTCACATAACGTGAAAAACATATAAATAGGGTAAAACCGTTAAACCCAGGACATATTCTACAGAATATGTTAAGGATATTGCATGCGCAAGTAGGTGAGGACTGTATATATTTTTTATGTGAATCCAGCTCTGATTCTGATTCATCAGGAAGTATAAGCAGTGTATATAGTACGGGACAAACGTATACACATTTAGAGCCAGAAGTCATAATCAATGAGGCAGAGAGGTCTCCTCCTGTAATTGAAGAACAATCTCAAGATGAAAATCTGGAAATTCCGTCGGGAAGTGAGCCAGTATTAGGAAGCGAGGTTCACAAATCTCTGGCTGATCGATGGACCAAGTACGTGACATTAGGTTTAGAGAAATCGGACAAGGAGGAGTTGGACAAAAAATACCTGATTCCCAAAAATATTCCTTACTTACGAGCCCTTTTGTTGAACCCGGAATTGGAAGCAACCTTAGGTGATCCTGTCAAAAAAGAGGACAAATATGTTTCTACTATTCAGAAGCATGTGGGCGTAGCACTGGCTGCCATCGCAGGGGTAATTGATGGTATGTTGAAAGAAGATGTAGCAGCACCGGATGCAGCCTCGATGGTTTTTAAATCCAAAATGTTACCCAGTGTGGTGGACGCTGGCAAAATTTTGTGTGGCGTTTTGCACATGATGTCCACAAACCGGAAATATCACGTAGAAGGGCACTTAAACTCTACAGTGAAGAAAATCGTCAGAGAAAGTAAACCTGACGAATTTTTGTGTGGTAAAAATTTTGCCGATAAATTCAAAGAGGTTAAGGCCCAATGGAGAACGGGGAAAGAAATGAAGAATGCTCATCCATCTTCGTCAAGACAGCTGCCATCTACCTCAAATAACGTTTTTCCTGATAAGTCCTTCAGAGGTAACCTCATGCAGAGACCTTCGGTATCTTTAAACTACCAGCCTCACTTCCACAAAGGAAGAAGGAAAGGTCGCCCTCAAGGAAGAGACCGGGCTCAAGGGAAGGATCGCCACGACAAAGTGTACCAGAGACGCAATTACCAGTAATAGAGGTGGGTACCAGTGTATATGGTGGCAGAATAAAACATTATATGGCAAATTGGCGGCAATTTACTCAGGATAAGACCATTTTGTCGTGGGTCAAGGGATATAAGATGCCATTTTTCAAAAATCCTTTTCAATATAGTTATCTTCCAAAGAAAATGCAGGACGATGAGATAAGACACTATTCCGCTGCCATCTTGGATTTAGTGAACAAGGGAGTAATCAGTCAATGTCAACCAGTAGAGAACCAAATTTTATCTCCCTATTTTCTTATACCAAAAGCCGACAAAACAAAACGTTTTATATTAAATCTAAAGTATCTCAATAAGTTCTTGAAAGCACCTCATTTCAAATTGGATAATTATAAATCTGTTAAAGATTTAATTTCTCGAAATATCTACATGGCTACAATCGATTTAAAAGATGCCTATTATATGATACCAATAAATAATAGAGATAAGAAATTTCTTAGATTTAAATTTGCGGAAAAACTGTTTGAATTTAATTGCTTGCCTATGGGTTTATCTACGGCACCCTATGTTTTCACTAAGCTTTTAAAACCAATATTTAATTATTTTAGGCAACTCGGAATCCTGGGTATAATTTACTTGGATGATATTTTACTGCTAGGAAAAACTAAAAGTGAAGTAGATAAGAGTATAGCTATAGTGTTGTCCACTTTGAGAAAATTGGGTTTTTTAATAAACTTTAAAAAATCAAAAATTGACCCGAGTCAAGTTTGTGAATATTTAGGATATGTTTACAATAGTCAGAACATGACATTTTATCTTCCCAAACATAAAAACAGGCAATTTTAAATGCAATTAATACTTTTGTTAGGAAGAGAACATGTAAAATAAGAGAGTTATCAAGTATTATTGGATTGTTAGTTTCAGCTTGTCCGGTTGTACAATACGGATGGTTGCATATTAAGAGATTAGAACGAGCAAAATTTTTGAGTTTAAAGAGATTTAGAAGTTATAATTCTAAAATTATACTATCAAAGATTATTTGTAGGGAACTATTGTGGTGGAAACAGACAATAGACACATCTTTTAATGATTTGGGTAGTAAAGAATATGCTTACGAAATTTATACAGACGCTTCCAAAACGGGATGGGGGGCTGCATGTAATACAGAAGTTACCCATGGGTTTTGGGATCAAGAAGATATGAAACATCACATTAATTTTCTCGAACTTTTGGCTATTCATTATGCATTGCAGTGTTTTGCTTCAGAGTAAAAAAACTGTAACATTCTTCTGCGTGTAGACAATAAAACGGCCATAGCCTATATAAATAAAATGGGAGGCATACAATTTGAGAAATTGAGTAATCTAAGTAGACAAATATGGCTATGGTGCGAAAAACGGGAACTAATGCTCTATGCTTCATATATACCATCCAAAGATAATATAATTGCTGATGAACAATCGAGAATTTTAAATATTGAGATGGAATATTCGTTAAATAGTAAGAATTTTTCTAAAATAGTAAAACAGTTTGGTAAGCCTAATATCGATTTGTTTGCATCTAGGATAAATGCTAAATGTAATACTTATATTTCATGGTTGAAAGATCCAGGAGCCTTAACATCTGATGCATTTACAATTAAGTGGGATAAATCCTGGAAATTTTACGCGTTTCCTCCTTTTCCCATAATTGGACGGGTTTTGAATAAGCTAATTAAAGATAAATCTAAAGGAATACTTGTAGTTCCCTACTGGCCCAATCATTCATGGTTTTCTTTGTTTCTAAGACTTTCGTCAACAAAACCCTTAATTTTTAAACCCAATAAAAGCTTACTTTTATCTCCATTTAGAACCAGCCATCCATTTTGGAAGAACATACCCCTAGTGGCGTCGATATTATCCGGGGATCTTTTGTAGAAAAAGAAGTTCCTGAAGAAGCTATACCATTAATGATTAAATCATTAAGTGAATCTACATTGAGGCAATATAGTGGTACTCTCCGTAAATGGTGGGTTTACTGTAAGGAAAATAGACTGAGACCATACGTCGCAAGTGTTGGTCATATTATCTCCTTTTTAAGCCTTCTCTTTGAGACAGATATTTCTTTTGCGACATTAAATGCTCATAAGTCTGCCTTATCTTTAATTTTGAATATCTCATCTACAGATGAGCAATTAATTAAGCGTTTTTTGAAAGGTGCCTTTCGGGAAAAACCTAGTTTTTCTAAATATAATATTACCTGGGATCCTATAGTAGTATTGGATTATATTGAAAAATGGTATCCATTAGAAACCTTGTCACTAGAAAAGTTAGTAAAAAAGTTAGTCATTTTGTTAACGTTGGCTTCTGGGCATCGAATACAAACTATCTCTAAAATTAAAGTTAAAAATATAGTACATAGGGAGAACGGTATAGATATTTATATTACCGATATGCTAAAAACATCAAATTATAATCGTCAACAGCCAGTGCTAAAATTTGATATATTTATCGAACGTCCTGATTTATGTATTGTAAAAACATTAATTAGGTATTTGGAAATAACTCAACCAATTAGGGGAAACGAAGAATATTTAATTTTAACCTATCGGAATCCTGTTCATATAGCATCTCCGCAATCTATAAGTCGCTGGATAAAAGATGTAATGAAAAACAGCGGTATAAATACTGACCAATTTAAAAGCCATAGTGTCAGACATGCAACAACGTCAGCGGCTGCTGGAACGGGGATGAACATTGATAGTATAAAGAATTTAGCTGGTTGGACGAAAAAGTCAGAAGTATTTGCTAGGTTCTATAACAGACCTCTGCAAAGTGAATTAAATTTTTTGGAGTCTATGTTAATGAATAAAAGCTAGTATATAGCTAGGGATATAGGTCTTACATTAAGGCATTTTTTTTCCTATATATATAATAAGAATGTTATATTAGTAGTATTAAAAGTATTTGAATACATATGGTTTGAATTAAAATAAGTTTTGCAATAAAAAGTGGTTCTATTACAGTGATCTCATTGATTATTATTTATTTGCAATACCAAGAGTTCCAAAAGAGTAATTATTACTTTCAATAACTACGTGTGTGATCTAATTGGACGAGTATAGCGAAGTATAATCAAAGGAACCAACGACTTACCTGTAGGAAGTTTGTTCCAGATTATATGAGCTATACTCGTCCAATTAGATTCCCACCCTGAACCCTTCCCGGGTAATTACTCTTTTGAAGTTCGACTTCAACAGTGTAATGATTCATATGCCTGGGCCGATAAGAAACGCAAGATAGATAGGTATTTTGTTTGTATACGGGGTACCTTTAAAAATGTTGTGCTCGACAAAGCATAAATGGTGTTACTACGTGTGTGATCTAATTGGACGAGTATAGCTCATATAATCTGGAACAAACTTCCTACAGGTAAGTCGTTGGTTCCTTTGATTATTGAATAAGTTACAAAATATGGGATTTATTGGTACTGTGTATAATTGAATTAAAACTTATTTACTTAACAGGAAACAATATGTGAAAATTGGTGAAACAACTATTGAGTGGTTATCTAGTGACTGTGGTGTCCCCCAGGGGTCTGTCTTGGGTCCACTATTATATTCTTTAAACAGAAAAATAAAATAATCTAAAACCCCTGTTTAAGAATAAATAATGTTATAATAGAAAAAGTATCGAGCACCAAATACATGGGTTTAATTATCGATGAGAACTTGAATTGGTATAGTCACATATTTTTTGGATAAAACAACATCGATGATAGCTGCTTTGTACCGAAGCAGAGACTACTTAACTACAAAAAGTAAAATAAATATTTATAATGCATTTTTCTTAGCACACTTTAGATATATGTTACCTATTTGGGGAATGTGTTGTAAAAATGAATTTCATAAAGCACAAGTTTTGCAAAATAGAATATTAAGAATTTTGTTCAACTGTGATCGACTTGCCAACACGGACAATATGTACTCAGAATTGAATGTTTGTAAACTAGGTAAGCTGTTGGAATTAGAACAATGTAAAATGATCTTCAAAATTTTAAACAACCAACAGAAGTGTAATACAAACATTTTGATCACACATGAGGTGCATGACCATGAGACAAGATTACATATAGAATCAAATAACCCTGTCACTGATGCAGTAAAAACGTATAACAACCTACCAAATAATATAAAAAAAGTACATGTATTCAGAAATTATGTAAAGACACTCAATAGACACTGGAATTGTTGAATTTATTGTAGCTAAAATTCGCACTTCAAGTATTGTTGTTCTCGAAATCAGTGTTTTAAACACAGATTAGAAAACTTTGTTTCCTATAAAATTTTTAAAAATTGAATATTGAATAAAGATTTGTTTAAAAAAATTTTTTTTCCTAGTTATTGTCACTTTTGAGCCTTTCTTATGTCACGTGAGTAGCACTAAACACAAGGAGCAGTACTTAATTAATCCTGCGCTTGCGATGCGCAGGTACCACCTTTGTTTGTCGTGGTGATATAATGCTACCACCGAACAATGAATGTGAGAGCCAGATAGTCCATGACATGTTTAGGTCCTAGTGATTTGATTACAAAAGACGGCTGTATTTATCTTCTATTTGCAGTATTTCGACTTCAGTGATAAAACTTCGGGTTATTCAATTGTTAGTAGAAAGAACCTACAAATGTTATACTATTTTTAAAAGAGCATTAAACATTGAAACAAAATGTAAAAATTTATTTTTTTTAGCATACCGTGCTAGTTTTCAATGAAATGAATACTCGGTTATCTCAACCAACTATTAATGCTGGGTCAGGAAAAAATCATAAGTTAGAAGTTCTTTATAGCCATAACATGCAAAAAGGGAGCAAAAGATAGTGATGAAAAAACAAAGTGTCAATATTTCGAAAACTAGAAAACTTTTACTAAGGTCATGTTGATTTTACCTGATTGATCTGAAGCCAATCTACCTTAAATGTCACTCTGGTGTGTTATTTCTGGGACACCCTGTTTGTGTTGTCACATGAATGGAATGGATATCTTACGGAAGATCTGCTTTAGTAGACCTTATGCAATATTAGGATAATTAATAAACAGTAGTAAAAAAAGAGTATGTAATAAAAGCTAAGCTACAAAAACCCAAACGTATTTGTTTCCTTATGGAACTACCTGCCTTTATAATTTATGCTGCTAAACAATAAAAATATAGCTTGCTGTAAGATTGTCGCTAAGTAGTGGTTTCTGAAATATTCGGAAATGTTCGTTTTTCTTTTGCAAAAATGCTCCATAAGGACAAGGATACTCATACAGGAAAATAAAGTGATTATTTATTGTCTTATGACAATTTTTCATTAACATATTTTGATAGTTTATTGGCAGTGGCTCGTCGTTGGTAACTACTACCTCCACGGACGTGCAATGGGTATCTTCCACGTGCGTGCGAATCAGTTTTAATAAAAGGTGTTAATATATTATACCGAACTATTTTATTTATACAGGGTGTCCCAGAAATAACACGCCAGAGTGAGACGGGAAGTAGATCAATCAGATAAAATCAACTCGACCTTAGGGAAAGCTTTCTAGTTTTCGAGGTATTTCGACTTTTAAGTTTTTTAAAAAATCCCTACTTTTTGCTTCTTTTTCGCCCGTTATGGTTATAAGCTTTTATAGCATGCGAGCACGTTCGATAGAATAATTGTGCCACCCGAATTTCCTGCCCAAAGTGTCAAAGTGATAGATTTAATAACGTAGTACTTGCATACTCATGTTGTTTCTACTTGTTCCAGGGACTAGAGCAGTTTGCTGAAATGTAAGTGCATTTAGGGTTTTCTTATTGGTGTCGGGTTTACAGGCGACTACGACACCGAGAACTGCGAGGTTGTAACTCCTACTGGTTGACGACTCCTAATACTGCCCTCGCACAGACAGGGTGCCCCATTTAGATAGTTAGGAATCACTAAGAGAAGCCGTTAGTTGAGTAGAAAAGTCAGGAAAAATAATAACAAAATGCTATCAGACGGTTGGAAACTTTGAAAGTAGAGAGAATCGGAAGAATCATATAAAAAGTTCGCTTCAGAAACTCCAAATAAGCGGTTGGTAGTAGCGAGTAGCTACGGAAATGTTAGGAATTTTGTTTGGGCACTCTGCGATGTGGGGCACGGCGAGGTATACAGACAACATGCTCTGGCTCAGATATGCAGGGGCACATCGAGGGATGCAGATGCCCTTGCGCATGCGGGGGTACATTCGAGGTAAACGTGTTTTCATCAATAGGGCTTGTGTGTAATATATTTTGACAATTTATCGACTTTTTTTTTCGTACTGCGAGACGTGCAAGCGATATTTTCCAGGTGCATGCGAACCAGGTTATATAACAGGAGTCAATGTATTAAAGTGAAATATTTTATGTATATTCATTTCTTCATCCAGATATTCGAAAACATGAGTACAATACAATGGAAGCAGTTAAACTACAAAATAATACCAGCGTAATTTTTTTAGATAGAAGAAAGCTTTATAGTCGTTCGCATGTGGAGACGCATTTTCTGCCCAAACTGTGATAGTGGGAGTTGTAATAACGTAGTACTGCTGTTTATACTTTTTACAGAGACTATAGCAGTTTGCTGAAATAAAAGTGCATTTAGGACTTTCTGCCCCCAAACATGGTGCCTCTTTTTGGTTGGCCATTCTGCGATGTGGATGCACAACGAGGGACACAGTTAACTCTCCATCATGACCTTGCTCATCATCAGCGGCAAATATGTTTTTATATTTTATACAGGACTTTTATGTTTTAGGTTTTCTCATACCTTTTTATAGGGTACTATTGGGCTTGGTTATTGCCTTCAAATACCAAAGCTGTCATAAACTTCAACGATTGCACAGTGCAAAAGTCCGTCATGAAGAGGGAAAAGTGAAGGAAAGAATTTATCTGGGTCCATGGCCGAGCTGTTAAACAGAGATCCAGGATTTAAAAGAACATCGCTAGGTATTAATATGGTGTTAATGTAAGTAGGTACACGCAAGTATGGTCACAAGATACACGATACACTCCAGCTACTGCATTAAAAACAATTATTACTTTTTTGTGAAGAAATGTTACTCGAGACATGTGGCTAATCATTTTCGAAGAGTTTTGGAAAACGCATGGCTGACGTAAAATCGTTCAGTGTTTCTGAGGGATGAGATATGTGAAAAGTTCAGGTTTCATAAGTAACTTGATAAGAAGGAAGTTTTTTTTTATAGGACCGTCGCCAGGCCGCAACCTGGAGCGAGTGGGTCTTACGAACCGCCTTTGTGCTGGAACCGCCAAGATGGCATAACTTCACGCACGCAGGCTGTCTTGATAAGAAGGTAGTAGGAGTAGTAGTAGTTGTAGCAGTAGTAGTAGTAGTAGTAGTAGTAGTAATCGTAGCTCTGGTAATACTTAGTGATAGTAGGGCAGGTAGCAGATTATTACGGCCAGCATGCAAGGTGGTTTGTAAATCTTAGGTACTCACTCCAGGTTGTGGCCCCACGATGGTTTCCAAAACTATATTTAATAATTATATTTGGTATTCACTATTTCTATTTTACTATCAACAGCTGGATAAAACACCTTTATTTATTGAGAAAATATATTTACAAGTAAAATGGTTCTTATTCTCAGATACTTCATAGGTATGTTGTCTATGGTTATTTATGCTTTAAAATCGTAGCGCAAGTTCTTCGTTTGTTTCAGCTTTTAGGACAGAGTGAGAACATTCCGTATTTCAGGAAGTGTGATGAACTATGATAAATATTGATGATAATGGTGTAGTCATTATAATTTTAGTTTTAACTCACATTTAGTATTTACTTTTTTTTAGGTGCATATTTTACGAACATATCTATTTTTAGCTAAGATGTGATTGTACATTTCTTATTTTTACGTAGTTTACAGAATTGCTAAAACTGTCAGGTTTTCTTTCAGAATTATAGCCCCAATATTTTTATCTAGCTTTGGTGGGGACACTTCAAATTTCAGGAATGGTACAAATTTTAGATACTCTCGAGCGTGATAAACGTGATATAATGAATATTGATGATAATGGCAGCTGTCCCAGAAACTGTTCTGCCTAGATAGCTGGAGGAATATTTCATGGGCATACACCAGTAGAGTGAAGAGGAACAACAAAAGCATGTTAAGAATGATTAAAGCCCCCGATTTATACAGCCATATATGAAGACAGCAATCAAACGAATATCAAAATATTTACAGGGAGATTTACATTGGAGAGTACGGCATCAAGAAGGTTGGTTTTGATCTTGATGAACCACTGAAGCATATATACACCTGTTGAGGATCTGGGAAACGTTCCCAATAGATATATTTTCGAATATTACCCTAAGAAGGCCAAGCGCTTTCCACTCAAAACTGTACTTAAATTTATGCTATTTTCCATGAAATACAGATTCAACCTTCTTGATGTTTCAAAATAAGCAGAGGTGTTATTTAAATGTACTTATGTGAATTATCTTTGCAGATAAATGTGTGGATAATAGTAGTATGGTCTACTCAATATATTGATGAAATTTTACGAAATATTTGCAGCCAGATTCCAAGCAAAAGCTTCTAAAAACGATTTCCATACGTTTGAAGAAATTCAGGAACATATTTGGGAAACTAACATGATGACATTCTGATACATGTAGACCGAACATCAATTGAATTGCTAATTGAAATGATGAAGAGGTATTTTTTACATAATCTTGAACTTATTGATTCTTTATGTTTCACTGACGTCTTACCTGATAAGTCAAGCTTATCAGGAAATACAGGATATTCAAAAAAGAGAGATACTTCAGAGGGTGATTCCTTATTAAAAAGTATGAAAAAATTTAATTATTTTTTTATTAATACCTCAAAAAGCATTTACTCGATTCTATTGAAACTTGAAAGTGTTATTTTTGTATTAAAAGGCACATTTAGCCCTAAATTGATAAAAATTATTAGGTCCAGTGGTGTTCCGGGGGCACCTCAGCTGATATTATTGGAAAACAAATTTACGCCACTGCCTTTTTTGTAACTGTAATATTTGTTGCTTGATTAAGCATTTAAAAATACAACTTCCTTGCCTTTCGTATTTTTTTCGTATCTCCCTTCGTTTTCGAGAAAAAAATATAAACCGTTTCATTACATGTCACTGGACGGAATTGGTTTATTAATTTTTATAAATAATTTTAACAAGGAAACACCTAAAATATTTCCGTCTATTTTTCTAACACCCCGTATAACTTTTGAAATCTATTGCAAAAAGCAGCGGCACCACAGAAGAAACCTTCCACCAAATTTTATTTTTCTAACACCTTTATCAGAAAGAAGTCAGTGAATTACGAGGGGCGTTTTAAAGTAAGAACCAATTGCGGACCGTGAATATCAATGGTATTGTAATTTTTGGTGACACCAGCTGTCATGTTTTGCCACGGGCAAGCTCGAAAAAACTGCTGATAGGTGCTGTCTTACTAATTTTTCCATCTAGAAACCATTTGTAATCGAAAATTGCATATTTGTAACTGGTAGAAATGGAGATGAGGGAAATAGTCGATATGAAAACCACAGGATGTATATTGCTCAGTAAACTAGTAATGATGGCCGGAGAACAGGTGTTTTCGGATAAACAACTAGAAATTCTCAAAAAAACTACCTGACCCATATAATCTAATTTTGTTGTTGTTATTTAGAAGTATGAATCCTACGGATTTGAAGAATTTCAGATAATTGCCTGAAATTATCGTCGCATTACCAACAAGTGCCAAAACCTGCATTCTGCCTCGATTTTCGGCCATTTCCATTTTGTAGATCGCATAAATACGTAAAAATCTTATATGAAAAGTTTTTTCGTTCCTGTCAACACTTTCGATTGAATCCCAAAAAACACGTTTTCACATTCTTTGTTGTCAAATGAAAAGTTTTCCCACAAAAATTGCTGTACCCATTTTATGCGTCCATGTTTTAAATACCCCCTTGAACAACTTGTACAAATAAAACCAGACCTCACAATTATTTCGGACTAGACTAAATTAGGATTTTTTTCAACACACATGCGGTTTCGATTGGCCAGAAAACTATGGGGGATTATCATGGTAATAACATAAATGCATCTAATTTTTCTGAAAAAAATCGAAAAAACACGTTGCTAAGTAATATTCTACATTCTACAAGAAGCACGAGTGCTAGTGGCAACAAAATCCGAGTTGAGGACGAGGATTTTTTCAACTGCACGAATGTTTTTTGTTAAAAAAATAATACTTTCCATTGTGTTTTTCGGTTTTTTTCACAGGAAAAAAATTAGATGCCCGAATGGTATTTGACAAGACTATTATGAGTAACAGATTATTCTGCATACACATAACTTAAAAAACATACTACCATTGTTTAGCGTCATTTTCTGGTGTCCTAGGGAAAAAATAAAAAAAACTCATATTTTATTTTGTGATACAATTTGCATTCATAAATAAAATTGATCTGATTGCAAAACGGTTCTTACTTGAAAAATAGCCCTCGTATAAACCGTTACTTCAATGCTACTTTTTTTTTAGGTTAATAACTGTGGCATGTTGGCGATTTTAGATTGTGCAAATGAACCCAGAATTATGGAACGATATGATTTTTCTTCACCTGATACAATTGATCTTAGCAGTGACGGTTGAGGTTTTCTAGGGGTTTTCCTCGCCCAAGTGCGAATGCAGTCACTAAAAAACTACGTTCCCCTAATGAATAGTAGATAAAATGAAAATTGTACTTATCCTATTAATAATCATGTAATTTTAGATTAAATAGTCATTAAATATATTTATATAATAAAATTGTTGTTTTTTCCACTTGATGATAGAAGTCCCGTATGCATAGGCAAAAAAGCATTTTATCCTATCCAAAGCATATATAAAACTGGGAATTTATAAAAGTGTTTAGAGTCATAACGTTCTCTCGCAAAGAAGCCGGGTCTGGTCGGTATGGGAATTCATAGCACAGATTCACAAAAAATGCATTCAGCGATAGAATTGAACTTGCAGAAGATTTCGATACTTATTCATTACTCAACGAATAAAAACACTTTGAACTTGTAAAACTGTCTGGTATTTGCAAGTAACTTCTCACCACGGATTTATCAAAAAAAGATGTATCAAGGGGAACAACTTTTTAAGCAAAAACTAACTACTTCACCGTCGCCCCCCTCCCCAAGGGTCATTCTCTTGAAAATTTTAAATCACAAGGGGCATCGAGTAATAGGTTGTTTGAAAGGTATTTCGAAGTTCTTTATTTTGACGTTTGATTTTTTAAAATCAATCGATTCGTTTTCGAGAAAATTAGAAAAATCTTTATTTTTCTTAATTTGTTCAAAATGTTGCCCATCAGGGTTTGCCAAATCTACAATTCGTTTACAATTTAAAACGGTAACTACCAAAAATCTGATTTTTTTTCCGCATTCTTTTCATCAACACAGATATCCTGGGCGAATTGTATTTATTGTTATACCTGTTTAGTTATTTGTTGCTAAGGAAAAGAAAGAATTCAATTTGCTGTCAGTTACCTTTGTGACAATCTTGGGATAGTGAAAATTAATTTAATGATTCAGATTTTACTTCCAGAATGTGTTCTATAACTTAATATACGATCGTTTATGTATTATTTATGTTTAAGTCTTCAAAAATAGCCCTTACCGTCCGTTCATGGTTGTAGCACTCAGAAACACACAGAAAAAACTGAAAACACTAAGAACGTACTCTACTCAAAAAAATTAAGGAAGCAAGAAAAAAAGTCAGTAACTTTTGACTGGTTGCTTTTCGATGAGAAAAAGTCGTAATTAGACTTTGAAAAAAGCATTAAGATTCTAGTTTTCAGGAGTTTAGCCGAAAAATTTCAGAAGCAACGTAACAGCACAAGGAAAAATTTTCGGGCTTCAAAAAATGGTATATCCGGACCTATTGGTCGAAGTTTGAAAGACATCAAACGAGCAAAAATTTTGCATCAAAAAATCCTGTAATCTGGTTCAAAATGGAAAAATCATTTTTCATCTTCTGTTGTCACTTTTGGATATCTGTAACAGCTTCAATTTTGAAAATAGCAATTAGAAAAATGTTGTGTATGCATGGAAGATTCCAATAAAACAAAAATACTAACCAGTGGCGGATCTAGAAAATATTCAGCTGAAATATATAGGATCCGACAATTAATTTGCATCATTTTCAAACTCTAAGCAATCAATCCGGAGAAACCGTACAATGGATCGATCTGCCGTCGTTATTAGTTGTACATTAAGGTATCAAAACATTAGCCTTGTCATTAGCAGTTCTAAGAGTGCGGTCGATTTTCCAAAATAAGTAAAAAAATAAGTTTTTTCCGTTTGAAAATCAAAGGAAAGAAAGAGAGATATTTTCCTTAAAGATTGCAACCAAATCTTATGGGAGATTTATTCCAGTTTTCGTGAATACATTACATTCTCTGCGGGATCACTAGTTACCGAGATATCACGCCAAATGATCATATCGAGATTTTAAAAACAGGATGTTGAGGCTGAATAAACTGATCTGATCAATATGATAGCCTGACAGAAAAAAAATTGTTCAAGCTCGTGTACTAAAAAGAAGGCAAACATGTTTCAAAAAATTTCGCTTGCGCTATCTATTAAAATTGCGTGAAACTGTTGCTCCTAAAAAGTTTCGTCTAAAGAAATAAAACTAGAATCCTACATTTTGAAAATGCCTTTTTTAAAGTCTAGATATGACCATTTTCACCGAAATACAGCCTGTCAAAAATGAAAATTTTAATGTTTTTCTTGCTCCATTAATTTGTTTGAGTAGTGTACTTTTTATGCATGCAAAATATTAATATTCCGTCGAAATAAGAATTTCGAAGAACACCTAACTGTACAAGCTGCAGCTTTAGATAGAAAAGTTATCCCATAATTTTTACATTTCATATAACTTTATAAAACACATTATAAAGGGCTAGATTCAGAAGTAACTGATCACTCATTTGCTTCTCGGAAATAATAAATATGGAAATAAAAGATGTCAACACAATGAAAACATTTTATTCTGTACCCCTTATATAAATAAATAGAAATGTACAGAGTGTAACAGTATGGTGCTGTCTATCACAAGAATATCATGAAATGAACAGAAGAAAAAATATCACGATAGCTATCTATATACAAATTCAAAAATAAATTCTTTAGAAAAAATCAAATTATATATCATCACTCAAATTTGATAACGTTCATTTTCGTTCTATCAGGTAACCAAGTAAGTTCGTGCGGTTGCTGTATATCGTACATTGCCATGGATGTTGTTGATCGATAGGTTCTTCGACAGGTTGTGGACGCAAATTCCAGGACAACGTGCCAAGAACTTGCAAAAAGATTCAGAGTAAGTTCTGGAACTATTCTTTTGCATCTTCATCAGCTAGGAAAGACGTGGAAACATTCCACGCAACGTTAATGAACCATTTCTTAATCGGTTATTAAACTGCGACGAAAAATGGATCTTGTATTCGAATTCTAATCGTTCGTACCATAGGTTGTCGCCTACTGATTCGGTACTACACACGCCCAAGTCTTCCTTGCATCCAAACAAGGTTTTGTTGTGTGTTTGGTAGGCAGCAACTGGAATTGTCCATAATGAGTTTTTGGAAAGGGGTCAAACCATCACTGCTAACTTGTATTGTGAGCAGCTTCAACGAGTACAAGCAGCACTCATCCAGAAACAGCCTTCTTTGATCAATCGGAGGAAAGTGATATTCTTGCAGGATAACGCCAAACCTCATACCGCAAAATTAAAGCAAGAAAACATTTCTGAACTCGGCTGGGGAACGTTACAGCACCCACAATATTCTCCCGACATTTCGCCCAGCGGTTATCACCTTTTTTTTGTCTCTTGACAACTGTATGAGGCACCGACAGTTCACAACTCGAGATGGTGTAATAAATGCAGTCCGCCAATTTGTTTACTCCAAGTGTAGGGAGTTCTACAATACCGACATACAAAAATTGGTTCCACGTTGGCAAAAGGTCATTGAATGTGATGGTAATTACTTCGATGAAGAAATAGTGTCTTATTGTTTCTCAATAAAAAATTATATTTTTCTACTAAAAACCGCACGAACTTATTTGGTCACCTGATATTAGTATCTCGGCTTTGTTACATCAAAAATTTGATATGAAATTAGTATTAAAGTATCAAACAGAAATATTTCATAGAGCAATCAATTTATTTCATTACAGCTCTAAAGTGGCAGTAATTCCAGTTTTTTTGAATCATCCTATTAGAGTTGTGGCAGATACCGAGTCGATGCTTTCACACTTTTTTAGAAATAATCAAAGATTATAATCACAGGTCCAACAGAAATATTACAAAGGTGTGATATTTATTGCTGGACATCATATATGTACTACATATATTTTTGTTACATTGTCGAAAATTGGCTTACGATAAATAGATATAACCTTTCTAGTTCTACATGTCTTTTAGAGCATAAAAACATGAAAATCCTTAGATCGCTAAGATAAAAGCACGTCTAATTAGTTATTTGGTTATTTCCAATGGTAAAAAGTAGCCAATGCGCTATTCAAGAATATAATATAATATGTTGCAAATTCCATCCAGATCCTTTCAGAATTTTGGCGTGATTAAGTAGGTACCCTTTTTCAGGAGTATCCATTACGGGAGAATGACAGCTGTTTATCTAGTAATAACTCAAAATTCCCCAGATCGGCACAGGACACATAATTCTGACGGATCCGTCAACGTCGTGTAGTCAGAGTCGTATTTTGTTTTGTTTTACGTACGCTACAGACGTATTTTGTACTTGCTAAAGGCCTATTCATACTTAGCCGTGACGTGAAAGTGCTGTGACCGGCACGTGATTCGCCCGGCGAAACTAAAAACATTCTTCCTGGAATTTGGATGAACTGATTCACATTAGACCGGCACGTGTTCTCAGTACCCTCGACGACACCGTACCGTGATCATCGCATTGTTTTGGAACGATGGAACGATATTTTTAGAATGTGTGCATGTTGCATGCACACGTTTCCCCTCGCCAGAGTCCGTGTGGAGTCCCCCCTTTTCTCTGTGTTTCCCCTTATAGCACTACGGTACCCCATGGATGTTTTGGCCTTAGGCCGTTGTGGTAGTTGGAGTATACAAAAAAATGCAGAACTAATGCAATAATTGCAAGTTCATCATCTGAAAATTTTGCCATCTCAACCTCACGAGAACACAACTGTACTGTCAGAGCACGGAAAAAAAGACTGACCGGTGTGAGATGAAAACATTGTGATCTCACGTCAGCGAGAATCACTGGCACGTCACGGCTGTGTGTGAATAGAAATTTACAGCTCTCTTATTTAGAAAAGTTAATTTGCATACAAAAAACAAAACGCTACAAGCAAGCTTGACTCGATTTACAGCCGGTTCATTATTGCCAACGTCCCAGACAAAAATCTCACTTGCTGATCAGCTGTTCACCTCAGTAGACGTCAAAGCGTCATTGATACTCGTAAAATAGGTATAACAAACATTCATACTTACTCATTTATAATATTTAGTAGGGTTATACAGAGATATTCAGAAAAATTTAAACTTACCAGCTTTGGATAACCAATATATCCGCATGCATCCAAAAGAGTAATAAGACAATCCTCACTGATTTTAAGTTTATCCCGGCTATCCCAAATGTAAAAATCACTCGGACACTGAAATCACATCTCACTTACACTTTTCGCCTTTTATGATCAAATCTTCTCCATGCATATTCATAACTTCCACTCCTGAAAAGGCCGCGACCGCGAAAATAATTTCAAATAACTGAATAAATCTCAGGGGTTGTACGTCAAATTTATTAGAATTGAAGTTGGGCCTGTTCTACCACAGTCCAATCGTTCCGGGAAACGACGTTAAGGTTATAGTCCAGTTAAATAGGGATTATAATTGAAGTAAAATATTTGCGAGTTTGGTTCTATCGGGGAACTAGGAACTAACATCAAAATGATCGACAACTGAAAATTATTTATATGGCTCACATTATTACCTGTATTTTAGGCGACCAGAAAGATATGCCAGGTGTTTCAAATTCGACCCTCATCAATGGAATCTCGGAAACGTTATGAGATACGAAGTGTATGTATGTATGAAGTAAATGTGCGCAAAGTTGCGTATTTAGATAAAATGCCGCTTAGATAGTTTCGAAATTCAAAGTACTTCCGGAGAGAGACGGAAAAAAATAATTCTAAAATCATATTCTTTTTTCCCTGACTTGTAGTGGGATTCTAAAATAAACTGCTCATTAATAATATGACGTCTTGTCTTCCTTCATTAACTTAATTCAACCAATTAAGGATGCCATATTGGATTTTTGCACAGGTGAATAAGTTTTCAATTGTGACTCCAAAAATGTATGTCATACATTGAAATTGCCAAACCTTGTTGGTGATTAAAGTTGAAAGAAGATACCTCAAATTGAAAATTTGTTATCATGCCGTCTTGTAGAGGAGAACAAGAAGTAGCAATAGCAACATGCAATTTATTTTGTAATCCCATCTCAGAGTTAGGAAAAAAATAAAAACGGTTTAGCCATGAATCTGGTAAATGAAACAAATGACTATCTGATAATTTCAAGGCCTACATAAGAAATTCTGCTTATTGAAATAACTATGATTTGACATACATTATACGAGTACTTAATACATTCTCCACACTCCATTCACTTGAGCAAAAATCAAATTTGGCATGCTTCAGAAAAAATAAAGTTGATGCTAGAGGGCAAGAGACGAAACGTTATATTGAAATTCTAATTATGTCATCGTCGAATTTCAAACATCCAGTATAAAATTCATTATATGATCTCGAATCTAGCGAACGTTACAGATTAATACAAAGATGTCACTTGCTGATCAGCTGTTCACCTCAGTAGACGTCAAAACGTGAAATAGGGTTTAGCTCTACAGGTAACTTAACACTTAACCTCTTTCTGACTACACTGACAGCAAACTGCAGACCCGGGGCTGTAACTATAATCAAATTCAAGCGAATAACCAAATGGAAATGGTATTTACCATTTTGGGTTGGTATTTACCAATCCGTTCAAGCGAGTGTAGTTAGCAGTTTGGTTATAAGATCCATGACGTCACGAATCAGCTGTTATATGTCATAGTTATCACCGCAAAATTGTGGTATTTACCCAACTCAAGAGTAGTTTTATATTTCTGGTTATTATTTGAAATGTGACAAGTTAGAATTTTGCCGGGTATTGGATATTGTTATTGTACTTCAGCTTCATTTTTGAGAAAAATGATACAGGCTGACAGTTTTACCATAAAGTGGAGCACCTTATTAGTTATACTCATTATGGTTGTTGGGGACACTTTAAATGTAGTTCCTATGCTTAACAAAGTATCCTGTGTAGCCATATACCACAAGAATATTAAAATATGGCCATATAAACTCACTAGATGATATCCACCTGTCTACGGTTTTGCTAATTTCTTTTTTCATCATTTCTGCTGAATCAATAATGTTTTCTTTGACATGAGGAAAAATTTAGAGAATTGAAAGTTATCATAGCTACAAAGCCATGGTTCCATCATTAAAAAAATCTGAAAAAAGCATTTCTGCCATGAATATTATGAAAGGTTTCTTATTTAAACTTTCCATATATAGTTGTAGACGAAAAAGCACCGATTATTAAGTGATAATAAAAATAATCAGAGATTATATACGCGCTTTTCTAAAATAAACAACTTGCAACAAAACCGCGGTTAAAACCAACGCGTTCAAGCGATTCGTGTAACTGACGTCATCAACCCGTGTGTCATCTTGAACCATATTATAACCGCGGCACATAACACAGAAATTTTGGTTATTCGCTTGGATTTGATTTTTCTATACCCTATTTTACGAGTATCGGCAAAAAACACATAATTCTGACTGATCCGTGAACGCCAGGTAGACAGAGCCGAATTTTGTTTTGGTTTTTTGTACGTTACAGATTCATTTTGTACTTGCTAGCAGCTCCTTTATTTAGAAAAGTTCATTTGCATACAAAACGCCACAAACAAGTTTTTTCTACATTTATACCCGATCCAGTATTGCCAACATTGGAGACTAACACAAAAATGTCACTTGCTTATCAGCTGTTCACCTCAGTAGATGTCAAAGCGTAATGGATACTCGTGAAATAGGGATCGTTGATCTTTTTTTTGGGATGGGTTAAAAGTCAATAAATATTTTGTTCTAAATCACTTTATTTATTTGTTGATAATCACTTTAGTCAGGACAATACAATAGTAATGATATACATAACTGGGAATATACGACTGTAGTCTAAAGACAAACTAGTAGACTTCTCTAGGCAATAAATAACTGTTTAGTGAGCAAGGAGAATCACAGAAATGCAGTTTTCTTCACTAGTAGTTCTTATAATGTTTGAGTCTATATAGCGAGACCTCGGAAGATCTATTTCCAAACGCAATATAACCACTGGACGGTGAAAAATTGAACGTTGTAATGTGACCCATCTTGGTATTGAAGTTGGGGAAGTTGCTGAATACTGTACCGGACCCAATGTGGAACAATTTTGCGGAGTTCTGGATTTCTGCTGAGCTAAATGCCAGCATTTCTGAGGTGGGGTTAAATTTCAAATCAGTGATACCTGAAAAAGAAACAAAAATATACAGAAGTCACCATAAACCACATAATGCTACACAGCTGAACATTTGTTACAATCGCTTAAATAATTTCAACTTCAAGTCTGCAACAATGAGTACTAAAAAGTTGAGTCAGCTAGATCGACTCGGTTATCTATTTCACCATTCCTAATGTCTACGTATTTTTTGTTTAGTTTCCAAATCTATTCATTTGTCAATTGCCAACCTAATGGCACTATTGACATCATAATACAGTTACGCAATTAAAGAATAATTACCTGTGGTAAGATTCAAAATTGTTTTTCTGGGTTTAGGCAACTTATTATGCAGTACGTCCTCCATTCCATACAGATTGACCACACCTTGTGCTGATCCTGCTGCTAAGAACTGACTGGACTTAGATATGGCAATTGTGGTGCCTTGTAAGCAGCCCTCATCTGTGAATTTGTGCTTTACTCTTCTTGATCGCATATCCCAAATTGTCACTTCACCACTGTCACTGTGTCCAAATAATAAACTGCCTAAAACAACGCATTTGTAACTTATAGTACTGGATTTCACCAGAAAATATCCAATTCATTTGAAAGCGATGTCATATGTGACGACTACAACCACTTATACTTATAACTAGTGTCCGACCGAACTTTCGGTTTCGGTCCAAAATCAGAGTTTCGGTTTAGTTTCGGTTCCGGCAGAAAATCCGCCGAAAGTGCGACCGAAACCGAAACTACGTTCGTATATTTTCTCGCTTAAAAATCATTAAGGAAGTCCAGTTCAGGCTCAATTTTAGCCAGAATATTCAAACCAGTTTGTTTGTACAAACTAAATTTAGTTACCCAATATCTTGGAAATAGTTTTTGTTTTTGGTCTTTTAACAACCCTTCTAGAAAACCACCGATGTTTATGCACTAGATTAAAAGATTTTTGAGAATTACGATAAATACGTAAATAATTTTAAATCGGTTTAACTCAGGAAAATTAAGGTCCGCCCATGGTACGGATACTCGATCTGTTTACTTATTTCATATGGCGTGTCGATGAGGTAACCGCCAAGAACGGTGACTACAACTATACAAAGTCTCCATATGCTAGATGTAGGATTTGAGATACTACTTATATCGTTTTTTTGACCTACCGTGATTCTTACCAAAAATTAGAAAAAGAGATGGCAGGTTAAGAGATGAGAGCTTGGTGAAGTATTCTGAAGAAATAGAACGAAGTCTTGCCTTTTTCACACACAGCAGCAGAGGGGGAAATTAAATGGAGTGCTGACAATAAGCTAATAATCGACTTGGAATGAAAGGAATATATAAGATAATATGATAGTAATAACTAATAAGATGGTTCAAACAAATTCATAAAAAGCCGGTTTCCTAGCTATGAACAACGCCGTTTATTCTATAAACTTGCATGACCTATAAAATTATTTATAGGGTTATATATTATAATTTTGATATGAATATCCTCTATTCTGTTCAGAACTAGTTCTGAGTCAGGTTGAGGGGTCCTTGCAAGGTAAATTTCATCATTAAGGATAAACAATATTCTTTGATAGGAAGATGAAGTCTGATTTTATCACTTTTAGGTATTGATTAACACAGTCTACATGAAGATAGCCAACTTGATACTATATTTCCACATCCCAAAAATTATCCAATATGAAATGAGATATCATAGCGTCATCTATGAGAATTTGTCACAGCTATGTTTCACATCTCCGACCTAATTAGAAATCTACTTTGAAAAGGTTAGTGTCTCAAAGATGGCGCAGTAGCCAACCATATTAGCATATAGCACATAATTAGCTGCAGTGCCAATGAGACACTATCATTTTCAATTTAGAGAAACATTGCTGCAAATTATTGTAGATGATGCTACAGTATCTCATTGCATCTCAGATAACCTTTTGGATGCAAGAATATAGTATTATGTTGGCTATCATCAGAAAGAATATGTTATTCAATGCTTCTATTCTAGTCCTACTTAGCAACAAGGGATTGACGAGTATATGATTTTAAATGCCATCAGTAAAAGAAACTGAACATCTAAATTAGAGAAGACAAAAATGTACTACAAGTGAAAGTGGCTTTGAATACTGAGCTATAATTAACTGTGGAGCTGTAACGAACTATGGCCACTATGTAAAGAATCATGTTCAACTAGGCAATTCTTATCTCATCTGCCTTTAGTTGCAAAGAGCTGGGATCTTTGCGGGAGTCTACTGTGGCATTGCTGTAGATATAAGCATTGGTTATTTGCAGCCAACAAAACATGACCTGCTCATAGGTTAGCAAGAATGGAAGAAGAATCGCATTGGTGACACATGGTGCTTTAACTATTGTGTTTGTTACTCTTCATCAAGGGTCACTATGGCTAGTTAATAAAACTGTCCACCTTTAATGTTGCAAAGTCAGAGGTTTGAATACTACCAGTGTCAATTTTTTTTCTTTCCTCTGTATTTTAGATTTTTTTGGTTTACTGTTAAGTGTAAATTTATACTGGTATTACCTGACGAGTTGAAAGACAATGCTGTTACTTCATTGTCTTGCTTCAGTAAACAGATTCTTTCTTTGGACATTGCTGATAGAAGGTGCACCTCTCCCCATTTGCCAGCTACAGCCATGTACTCAGAATCTGGTGATATAATGAATTTTTTGCAATTTGTTATTCCTTGTGGTAACTTCATTCTCACTGGTTTTGCTTCTAGGAGGTCATAGCTGTATATGTGTGGATGTCTCGAACCTGAAATATATCCTCCTTAAAGTATTTTGAATCTAAAAATATTAAGACCTCTTACTCGCCATGCAGGAAGCCGAGCATTTTAAGATATCACAAATATATTGAAATTTCATCACACATCACAACAAATCTGAAAATATGGCATCATTTGCTTTACAAAGAACTCTAATGTTTAATGTTTTTGTATTAAAAAACATCCATAAACAAAAAAAGAACTAAATATATGCCACCTATGAATTATAACAGTGTATAAAACATCCCTGCTGAGAATTTTATATTAATTTCAGTCATAAAATTAATATAAAATAATAAAGGCACCTAAACACTGAAAAAAAGTGTTGATATGAGAGGTATATTGTAACATTTCAATTTTGTTGAATCACCAATACTTTGCTACAAAAAAGTATATTCCGAGTATCTACACTTTTTTCTATAAACTAGTTGCTGCAGAACTTGACCTTCACAATCAAACTTTAAATTTTGTGATAACACGATGCTCAAGTTTAGCCTATACTTAGAATATGACCTTACTTCTGCCAAAGATGCTGTGCTTCTGGAGTGTGCAAGTAAAATGACGTATTTGAAAGAGCCTTTCTCCAACATACAAGAAAAAATTGAGAATATACTGAATCATCCTTGAAAAATGAAAATAAACAATTTATTTCAGCTATTGAAAATGCATGTTTGTTCAGAAAAAGAATAATACCATATTGTTGTCTGCTTGTAGAAACTGAGAGAAAATAATTCATGAGCTTTGTTCTAACTAACTTTAACAAAAATTAGGCTCCTAATCTACTTAGATCCAATAATGGATTGCTATAAACCAGTGTTCTCGAACTTCTTGACCTACCTAGAATTGCTTCATTTCCTCCTTTAGCGAATTTTGCACAAACTATCGGAAACCCTTGGAATGCTGCACTGTGCAGTTTTTTATTCTGTTTACTGTCCACAGCAAACAAACTCATGATGCCTGCATTGCCAGTAACCATTGCAACACTGGATGTTGGATGAAATTCTATAGAATTAATGAAGGGACCCTCACATAATGTTTCATGATTCAGATCTCTGACTTTTTTATATTCTAACAGATTTGAAGGTAATGTGCTACTACTAGTAGTTGTTAGGAATCCACAGGTTTGTAGAATTTCATCATCTGAGCCAGAGTCTGTTCTAGGCCTTTTGTTCAGGTCAGCCCATCTGAAACAGAAAGGAACACCTTGTACTCAAATGCTGAAAATTCATGTACATTTTGAAATATTTGGTATTATAATAATATTTTAATTTATACAGGAACTTAAATTTGTCATTCCATCATAATATATCCAATTTTTGAGATATAAACAATAAATTTGGGAGTAGGAAATATATGAAATGCTGAACTGGATATGTTTACTTTCTGTCTCTGTAAGCACAACTAACAATACTGTTTTGTGTTCTTTAGCAACTCATCAGTGGGACATAAGTCTAGTCTTGGAGAAGGACAAACCAAAAGCATACAAGTGGGTATCATATTTTGAAAATGTAGGCGTCTTTCTGCATTTTCAACATATAGGTTGGATGAAATCAGCTTGGAAAACCATAAGTAGATGGCATTCATCAGATTTCTCACCTACTTCTACATAAAAGATAAGGGAATATATTACAAATATGTTTATACTGGAATATATGGAGATACTGTGAATCCTTCAACTTAGGACAACATGCCTTTACTAATATTCTAGTAGAACTGCTTGAATTCTTTAAAACATTTGAGCTAAACACTTTAAGAAGATGTACAAGTACGATTTATGCTTACCTGGGAGTGCCAAGTGCAGCTTGGAACTTATGCTTAAGCAGATCAGCATACTTGTTGCCTCGACTATTCAATCCACCCTTAGGCAGCTTTCGATGCTGGGCATTCAGGGCTTCGCCAACTTCAATACCATCATCCTCTTCATCAACCCATGCTGGTTTCCTCACAACTTCATCAGTATCACTGCTATCCTCTCCTACTCCAGAGTCGGTGTTCGACTGTGACCCGCTTTCTTGGGAGTCTTGCGAAGCCCCCGCCTCTTGTTCTGCCTCCTCCAGGCAATGCAGGAAGTTTTTGGCGCCCCCAAAAAGAATTTGGGATAGTTTTTCCTCTTCTGCCTCTAGGGCCTCGTCCACCGGGCGGAATTTCATTTTAGGCACGTCGATCTGGAATTCTTCGGTTTCATTTTCGTATTTCCTTTTTCTGTTTTTATTTTGTTGTACTTTGGGCATTATTGAAGTTCAATTTGAGGTGTTTTTAAAAGCTTTTTCAAAAAGAATGAAAGCAGAATGACAGCACCAGGCCACCAGGCAACGTCTTGACGTTGACAAATGACATCTGACAAATGACGTTACTGGCAAGAGTCACTACCGTAAGGGGCATTTGTGTTCATTGGTCTGCAGGTTGCATTTCCGAAAGTATGAGTGACGTCATCAGCTACGATCGGTAACGAATTGGTTAAAGCTAGAGCAGGCCTCGTGACTACCAATTACAAACAGACAAGTTAAAAAATTATTGATAACGGTCTATGAATAAAGGCTGAAAAGGCGAATTCTTGAGTATTTGCAATTTCGACCAAAGTTCGTTTGTTTTAATCCCGTTTCTAAAATCGGCGAGAGTCTCTAAACATTCCGTGTGCTTGCTATAAGCTGAGCTTCGTGACATCATGTAATTTAATTAATTTAATCTACCGAGATTCCTTAACCTTTGAGGTTTGAATGCATACATGCTAAATTGATGGGAATTTTTAAAAGTTTTTGAGTATCCCGGCCAAAATTATTCACTTGTAGGCTAAATCGGGAGTGTAAATCATTAATAATAATTAATAATAATAATAAACGTCTTTATTAAATACTATGTACAATACATGTATATATACAGGGTGACTTTGAAGTTGAGTCATTAATTTTCAGATAATGATTGTAGAAGGAAGATAAACCAAAATATGTGTGTAAAAATAAAAAAAAATAAAAAAAAAAATGTTACCTTGTTTAATAAAGTATCCTCCCGACAAGTATTTCAGTGCGGACCTGTATTTGATCGTGCGGTCTTGGAGCAGCATGCCCTCACCTGTGAGGTCTTAAGTCACCTGATTCACGAGCCCTTTGTACTACATTAACAAAGGTACGAGGGGTTGGTTGCACTCGATTGGGAAACCGATTCGCATAAATCCGTGATGCATCCGGGAGCATTTTGTAAAGACTGCCCCCCCGTAAATAAGAATCATGTCCACAAGTTCAGCATTTTCGTAAACATGTGCCATTTTTGATTTCGTTTGAACCACGCAACACACTACTATTCACTTACGCGTTATCGACTGACGAAAAACATCGTGATAAACGTTTCAAATTCTTTCGCTTTTTTGTTTCCGATGCGATGAACCGGTCAGGCGGATTATATCCGTTGTCGCCAAACACGAGCATATAATAGGCAGGGCGGTACTCAAACTTCCAAAGGGCTATAACTTTGTTACTTTAATTTTACCAGAAAAATGGTAAAGGAAAAAAACATTTCTTTTGATCAGATCTACTCACTGTTAAAATAAATGACTCAACTTCGAAGTCACCTTGTATATACAGTTATAGCCCTTTGGAAGTTTGAGTACCGCCCTGTCTCAATAATAATATTATGTGCTCGTGTTTGGCAACAACGGATATAATCCGCCTTATCGGTTCATCGCATCGGAAACAAAAAAGCGAAAGAATTTGAAACGCTGATCACGATGTTTTTATTCAGTCAATGTGTCAGTCGGTAACGCGTGAGTGAATAGTGGTGTTTGCTGCGTGGCTCAAACGAAATAAAAAATGGCACATGTTTAGGCGGATCGGTTTCCCAATCGAGTGCAATCAACCCCTCGTGCCTTTGTTAATGTAGTACAACGGGCTCGTGAATCAGGTGACTTTAAACCTCACAGGGGAAGGCATGCCGGTGCTCCAAGACCTCACGATCAAATACAGGTCCGCACTGAAATACTTGTCGGGAGGATACTTTATAAAACAAGGTGAAAATTTTTTTATTTTTTTTTATTTTTACACACATATTTTGGTTTATCTTCCTTCTACAATCATTATCTGAAAATTAATGACTCAACTTCAAAGTCACCCTATATATATAAAGCTTAACTATAGTGGAGAAGTTTAGCAATATGCTAATCTAACACTTAACCACTATGGTTAAATATTACGTTGTTAACAGTTAACACAAAGAAAACGCAAAATATATACAGGGTGGCGCATCGAAAACGAAACAGACTCATTTACTGGCAGCTCAGTTTTTTTTTGAAAAACGCTCAGACCCGTCGATTTTGTTTTCGAGGGGGACACAAGTTTGGCAAAAAATCACGTTAGCACATGCAGCACCCTAAGCGGGGGTGACACCACTCCCAAAATCTTAAATGGAAAGGGGGGTCGAGTGATACCTTATTTTAAAGGTCTTCCAATTTCCTTTATAATGATATAAAATTAATGTACTTCAGTTCAGTAGTTTTGAAGATTTATTGATTTAAAGTTTAAATAAAACTAATACATCATCATTAGTGGAGATCAATACATTTGGCAGCAAAGTAATTTAAAAATGGGGAATAAACTGACCCGTTAAGCAAGTAAATGTTGAAAATGGCCACCATGCAATAATAAAGATTTTGCTCAAAACGTTGCCGCACATTTTGCAATATTTGGGGAGTAATTTGAAGGCACTCATACACAATTCTTTGTCGCAGGTCTTCTAATGATGTTGGCTGAGTAGCATAGATTTTGCTTTTTTAAATGACGCCACATAATGAAATCCAAAGGTGATAAATCTGGCAATCTTGGGGGCCATTCAATGGCACCTCTTCTACCAATCCATCGATCTGGAAACGTCTGATCTAAATATTGTCGAACAGGTAATGCGTAATGTGGTAGGGCACCATCCTGTTGGAACATCAACCTATTCGCAATCTACCGCCGATCATTTTGATTTTCAATTATGACTGTTAATGCAGGATCTATGACGTCTTCCAGTAATTCCAAATACTTTTCACCGGTCAAATTTCCAGGTAAGAAAAAAGGATCAACTAAATGATCGCCAAAAATACCAGCCCAAACATTTAATTTTTGTAGCTGCTGTGTATGAACCTCATAATAAATTCTGGGATTAGAATGGGACCAATCTCGGCAGTTATGACGATTTACTACGCCATTTAAGAAAAAGGAACATCCGTCGGAGAAGCAAGTGTTGAATAGAAAATGTTCATCGTTTATAATTCGTTCACTTATATCTTCACAAAAGTGTAATCGCCGATCAAAATTGTCTTCATTAAGTTCTTGTACCAGGTGAATTTTATACGGATGAAAACTATGGGCCTTGAGAATCCGTTGGACAGTACGTCGACTAACACCACACACAGTCTCTAATTTGCTGGTACTTAACGCAGGATCTACATAAACTTGCCCTAAAACCCCAACTTCTATTGCTTCGTTCCTTATGGGATTTTCAATTTTGCGTTTTTTATTGGCGACTGACCCAGTTTCCCGAAATTTAGCTACAAGTTCTACAACACATTTTCGATGCACGTTACTGTTCACATGTCGCTCATTAAATATTTCTGCTGTTCTATTAGCGCACTGATTATTTCCGAAAAATATTTCGATAATTTCAACTCTCTGCTGTGGAATATACCATGGTTAATTTATGTAATAAAGCGTTACAAGTTATTTTAGTAACAAAGTTAGGTCAAATTTAAAATAAGTACGAGATATTTCCTTATCTTTATTCAAGAAGCATTTACTTATTAAGTCAATTCTTTTAGTCAAATTTCTTCTGAAAGTAGTACAAACTAATCTGATGTACCTATTAAAGTCTACTTTAAGCTTTAACTCAATAAATATTCAAAATTACTGAACTGAAGCGCATGTATTTTACATCATTATAAAGGAAACTGAAAGACCTTTAAAATAAGGTATCACTCGACCCCCCTTTCTATTTAAGATTTTAAACTTGTGTCCCCCTCGAAAACAAAATCGACGGGTCTGAGCGTTTTTCAAAAAAAAACTGAGCTGCCAGTAAATGCGTCTGTTTCGTTTTCGATGCTCCACCCTCTATAACAAATCACTTATAACTAATAAAAAAACGAGATATTTTGTGTGTACATACTGCTACTCTATAAAGATCTATGGAATATTGAGGAAAAAGTTAATCGTTCAAACAACTCAACTTAACATTGTAGCGGAAACGTGTAAAACTCATGGTCTTAAATTTACTGTCCAAAGAATTATATATTGCTGTAACGTTATATGAGAAACTTCGTTGGAACAGAGATGTTGTATGCTTCGAAATTCTGCTAACGTGCCTGCCTCTAATAGTTTTATCGTGAATGGTGTTACTAGAAATTATTTTTTACATAGGTATTCTGGCTTAAAATTAATTAGAATTTTATGGATAAATGTGGAAAAATGTGACTTGACCAACTGGTCAAACTTTAGCCATCTCAACTCTGCATATCTACTTGTGAGAGACATGGTCGAACTTTCTCATGCCGAATATAAAGCGAACACAGCTGTTTTAAATTGATTGGATTCTGTGTTTAGTGATTTGATCCAAACAGGGAAAATATAGAATATAGTAGTTCAAGACAGACATAACGAAGGTCTCGCAAAGTTTTTTCTCATTTTGAAGTTTAGCAGATATCTGTTTGAATAAAGACTGCGTAAACGTGCATAGGTTTTTTGTGTCAGATTTTTTACATGCTCGGTGAATCTTAGTTTTGTATCAACTTCTACACCCAATATTGCACTATTGGAGAGCTCGAGCTGCTTATTGTCTATGTTCACATTTAAGAGCGAACCAACGTCGTCTCTTCTGCGCTCTGAACAAAACAATAAAATCTTAGATTTTTCCAGTTTTATGCTGAGGTAGTGATCTGATGAATATTTACATAGACTATCAATATCTGCTTGTAATACTTGGACAGTCCTCTGTATATCTTCTATACCGAAACAATGGCAGTGCTGGGTGTCATCAGCGAACGATTGAATATCAGAGTTGTAAACTGATCTAGATAAGTCAAATGTATATATTAAAAACAAAAGAGGTCCAAAAATGGAACCCTGAGGCACTCCTGAAGGTATGCGAGTGACATTAGATGTAATACCCTTCACTGAAACACATTGAGTCCTGTTTTTAAGATAGCTTTCAAAAAATTTGATTACAACCTCATCAAAACCAGCAGAACGTAGCTTAGCACATAAAAGTTTATGATCTATCTTATCGAAGGCTTTAGAGTAGTCGACTGATATTAAACCTAACCCCATTTTTTTGTCAAGAACACGAAAGATGTTGTCGCATGTGTTTAATAAAGCCGATGTTGTATTGTAATGTTTCTAAATCCCGATTGATTAGGTGGGATTATCTGATGTACTTCAATGTATACTAAGTGACATATAAATCCGAACACCCAGTTTAAATGGTTTTATTTTAATAAAATTTTGTTTAAGTACTTAATGAAGCATAATAAGTAAATGATAAAAATTTCAAAATGATTGCACTGCTTTAAAGCCCTTTGACCTTTAATAATGTGTGGATGCACCCTGATGTGATACGCATTCTCCAACGCGCTTAGGCATGCTTCTGATCAGGTGGTCAACGTCCTCCTGTGGTATCTCATTCCAGGCAACCACCAACTCCTCTCGAAGTGCTTCTAGAGTCTTAGGAGGACATTGCAAATTGAGCAATCTCCTACCCATCATATCCCACACGTGCTCAATTGGGGATAAGTCGGGAGATCTTGGTGGCCATGGTAACAATGTGACATCATTATGTTGAAAGAAGTCTATTGTGACTCTTGCAACATGTGGTCGGGCATTATCTTGTTGGAAAGTTGGATCTGCCAGGGTGACAAGATAGGGTAAAAGATGGGGTTCTAGAACTTCGTGGATATAACGCTGCGCGTTCATGTTACCTCTGATGAAGATTAAAGGTGACCTGGAACCATAAGCTATAGCACCCCAAACCATAACTCCAACAGTATGATGAACATGTCTTTCAATAAAAAACTGTGGATTCCTCCTTTCACCACGTCGCCTTCTAACCCTGGCACGACCATCGTGCATGCCTAAACAAAATCGAGACTAGTCACTAAAGACAATACTGTTCCATTCCTGATCCCAGAGTGACCGTTGTTTGCACCACTCAAGGCGATTACGTCGGTGTTCTCGAGTTAAAGGGAGGACCCAGTGTGGCCGGTATGAAAACAAGCCAAAACTTCTCATTCGTCGGTAAACACTTCGCATGCCAATATGTCTTCCGTGTTCTGCAAACCATTCATTTGCAATGGACCTAGTAGTGGAGAAACGGTCACTTAAGGCCAATAATCTTAGTCGGCGATCTTCACGGTCTGTTGTTCTACGGCGGCGTCCAGTGCCCCTTGCTCTTTGCGTACGGCATTCTCGAAGCCATGCCTGACAACACCTAACCACAGTGTCTACACTTCTTTGCACTCTAACTGCAATTGCCCGAAAAGAAAGTCCAGCTTCCCGAAGTCCCACTATACGGCCCCTATCAAACTCACTAAGTTGACGAAATCGTACAGGTCTCCGTACTCTAGGCATCGTAACCGATCGTAAGGGATGTCAAGAACCAAAATCCGCCAACGTTGATTCTTTACTGCTGCTGAAATATTCATTTTTAGAGCGTTAGTGAATTAAAAAAAAGCAGTATAAAAACCGGAATGTCCAACTGATAAGGCTGAAAAATTTGTCATTTGTTATTTACAGTAAGATAAATACATTCACCAACTTTTATTAAAATAAAACCATTTAAACTGGGTGTTCGGATTTATATGTCACTTAGTATATGATGTAAGTTGAAGTTGAACAATCTTTTCAAAGATTTTTGACAAAATAGGTAGTAAATTCAGATATCAAGACAGATTGATAATGTGAAATAAGTGGAAAAATATAACGGGTATTCTTACCTTAACCATAGTTCGTGTAATACCATCTATTTCTTTGACATCTGATTTAAGAGATTTAATTGTTCTCTAGAATTTCTGAAGGATCAATGATTCTGAATGAAAAAGAATCAGGTGGAAAGAAGTGACGATTTTTGTATAGGTGGCATAATTCTTCCGAGGCATTAGTTGTACTGCAAACTCACATAAAATAGTCATTGATTACATTTGGATCAGATAGATTATCCGGAAGAGGAGGTTTTGTCCGAGAATGTATATTAAGCTGCTTTAAGCCAATCCATACCTTTTTTTCGTCATTCTGTTCAGATAAAAATTGTAGATAAGCTCTTTTTTCTTTCCTAACGTGAGTAAGCGCGTGATTTCTTTTTTGCTTATAAATATTTAGGTTTATCATAAACTCTCATCAGTGTATTTGTTAGGAACTCAACTTTAGCATCTACCTGGTTCATCAAAAATAAGTCGTCAAAATTTGCAGAAGCTAAGTCACTTAGAAAACATTCCTTGTTGAAGCATTTGAAGTTCCTTACAGTTACAAACCTTTGTTTATTTTTCAGATCAGGAATGGAGAGAGTGCACGATACCATTTTGTGGTCAGATATGCCGTTAGAATTGAGAACCAAACTGTCGGAAATAATGTCTGGTTTATTAGTAAAAACTGGATCTAATAAGGATGATGTGTTACTTCTCACTCTAGTAGGGTCACTGACAATTTGAAAAAAATCCACCATTTGAAAGCATGGAGAAAGGACATTGTTGCCGCTCAAAATATCAACATTCAGATCTCCTACAATAACAATCAATTTTCACAGAACCTTTATCACAATTTTTATAAGAATGGCCACTAGAACACTTAAGACACGTAGATACATTAGATGCACAGTTCTACTCAAGGTGACCAAATGAACAGCATTTTCGGCATTGCATAATATTGAGGTGATGAACTACGCTGCACCTCTTCCAGTCTATGTAGACGAAACCTTTTGCTAGTAGAAGTTTTCGTATAGGTGGAGACACTTCTAGAACTAGGTGCATATTTTTTGAATCCCCCAGCTTTAACTTTGTGACTACTTTCATCGAGGTTGAAGAATCTTCATCGTTCAAGTTATTTAAAGACAATATGTTTTGGAAAATACATCATTATCGCAAAAATTATCATTAGAAGAAACATTTTTAATTATAATACGAGGATTAAACTTCTTGGATTCCCCAATGTGATACCCATTACCAAGCTTATTTTTAAGAGCTTCCTTCAGTTTCTGCAAATCCGGCGAGCGGTTGCAATATACCGCTGCGCCATCTTTAGTTTTCATTGTATCACTTATATGAACGTTTAGTTCAACTGGATTGACTGCATCCCTAATGCATTTGACTACATCGGTGTTCTGCTTGTTGTTTGCCGATTTTACCAGTAACACAGATGGATCAATATAGTTTACACGTTTTTTTAGTATATCGTTGTAGCTGGGTGTATTTACATGCTTGGACACAAAAAGTGGTCCACCTTCACAGGTAACAAACAGTATTTCTACCAGCAGGAAAATTATCATTATCGTATAATATACAGGGTGACTTTGAAGTTGAGTCATTAATTTTCAGATAATGATTGTAGAAGGAAGATAAACCAGAATATGTGTGTAAAAATAAAAAAAAAAAGAAAAAAATTTTTTTACCTTGTTTTATAAAGTATCCTCCCGACAAGTATTTCAGTGCGGACCTGTATTTGATCGTGAGGTCCCCTGTGAGGTCTTAAGTCACCTGATTCACGAGCCCGTTGTACTACATTAACAAAGGCACGAGGGGTTGGTTGCACTCGATTGGGAAACCGATCCGCATAAACATGTGCCATTTTTTATTTCGTTTGAGCCACGCAACAGACACTATTCACACGCTAACCGACTGACACTGACTGTATGTATAACAACTGAATAAAATAATTTATTGTAAAAACATCGTTCCAAATTATTTCGCTTTTTTGTTTCCGATGCGATGAACCGGTAAGGCGGATTATATCCGTTGTCGCCAAACACGAGCACATGATTGAGACAGGGCGGTACTCAAACTTCCAAAGGGCTATAACTTTGTTACTTTAATTTTACGAGAAAAATGGTAAAGGAAAAAAACATTTCTTTTGATCAGATCTACTCACTGTTAAAATAAATGACTCAACTTCGAAGTATTGATTTTGACAGTGTTTGAATATTCCAATTCATTAACTAGTGTTTGCATCAGTCCTTCTTCTCTTTGCAAACACTCGATTTCTTTCATGCAGATAGCTAACTCAGATGATTCAAATGTAGTCAATTTGCCACAGATCTGACTGGAGACTGGCAAATTTTAAGCTTGCAAGAGTCACAAAATCATTGTAAATTATCATATTTTGATAAAATCCTTAAGACATCGTCTTTCACTGCCAGCTAGTGATTGTGTGCCCACAGACGTATACATCGTCCTCCATATTGTGACAGGCGAACGATATACATATGAATGAATCTGATGCAAGTTTTTTGATAAGGTTGGCAGAAGCCTACAGAAGTCGCATTTTAATATTATCAATAGTGCTTCGTGGCGTTTTGTAATTAGTTGATGGCCATATTTGGAATCAGCATCCCAAATTACTCTACGCCCCCAACTAACAATTATCACTCCTATTAGAGTTTCAAGGACGTTTACTTAGATTTCCTTACACAGCAAACAGCAATGTTTCAAGAACATTGGCAAAATGTTCTTATAACAGCTACACAAGCAGAATGGGCACATCCAATAGCTCAGTTCATTTTTAGAGAAATATGACAAAACAAGATATTTTTCACAGTTTATCATAAATAAAAGAAGTTTCCGCTCTAAGGATATAGGTATGTGGAGTTTTGATATATTATCCATAATGGTGTGTTTAAGGTGTGTACCAGTTTTTAGCTTTGTGGGAAATTTTTGCAAACTTGCCATATTTAATAAGAATAATAATAATAATAATAACGCCTTTATTCATATTTTGTACATGTGAGGGACAAACATAGCGAAGTTTAGCTTGAGCTACTCTTACACTTAACTACCTTTGTCTATACTTTAAGCACGATGTTGTGTGGAATTCCAAAAAAAGAGAAATATATATATATATATATATATATATATATATATAAGAAACACTAAGGAATACAGAAAGGTTAAATAACTAATCAACTAAAGTACACTACAACTATATACACTATGTACACGTATGCCTAAACGGATCAGAAAATATAATATAAATATCAGGGAAGAGTGAGCATAAATTGCTTGATTTGCCTTCAAAAACTAGCAAAAGACATTTCCCTGTACTTTCTGGGCAAAGCATTGTAAAATACGGCAGCATTATACGAGAAACAACGCTTGAAGGGTGTCATAGAGTGTGGAGGTATCCTGACCATTATACGGTCCCTGGTAATCCTGTCATGAATTTCTCGATTAAATATGATCTTTTCTCTCAGGTATGCAGGTCTTGACGCAGCTATCAACTTGTGAAAAAACACTAAGTATTTGCACCGCACATGTTTATCAATTCTTAGCCATTTCATTTGGCTGTATTTGTCACTAACATGGTCAAATCTCCTCAATCCATGAATAAAGCGAATGCAATTGTTTTGAATTATTTGAAGCCTGCTTTTCATCCGTTCATCAAGACATGGGTAATATAAAATATCACAATAACTGAGAATTGGCAACACAAGAGACTCACAAAGTTTTTTTCTCAGTTTAAAGTTCAGTAGGTGGCGATTGGCATATAACGCTCTCATTCGACCATACGTTTTTTTAGCTAAGGACATAACATGCTCCCTAAATCTCAATTTGCTATCTACTTCAACATCTAAAATTGTAGCTGAATTAGCAATCTGCAGCAGCGAGCCATCAAGGTTAACTTTAAATGTATTCTCCACGTCACTTCTCCTTGCGTCGGAACAAAATAGTAATATTTGAGTCTTATCTGGATTAATGTTTAGATTATGGTCACTTGAATATTTTTGCACTTTGCTCAGATCCTGCTCTAATAAGGCAGCAGCATCCTGCGAACAAGAGGCGTCAAAATAATGAATGAGTTGAGTGTCATCAGCAAAGCTTAGTAAATCGGAATGTGCGACAGATTTGTGCAAATCAAAAGTGTATATAAGAAATAACACAGGGCCTAGTATGGAGCGCTGAGGGATTCCTGATGGTATCATACTGACTTCTGATAGCCTGCTGCCTACAGAAACGCACTGCATCCGGTGTGAGAGGTAGTTTTTGAAGAATTGGATAGCTATATTGTCAAATCCAATGTACTTTAACTTAGAAAGTAAAAGCACATGGTTAATTTTGTCGAATGCTTTGGAGTAGTCAATTGAAACTAGGGAAACCGTAATTTTTTTGTCCATAGCTCTTATAACGTTGTCGCACAGATTTAATAATGCAGAGGTTGTGCTGTGATATTTCCTAAATCCAGATTGATTTAAAGGAATGATGCCATTATATTCAATAAAAGACTCTACTTGTAACTGAACTGCTTTTTCCAGTATTTTTGACAACACAGGCAACAAACTTATGGGTCTTAGATGAGTAACATCAGTAGGTTTATTGTTTTTTGGCGTTGGTAAGATCAATGCATTCTTCCAGGCTTTGGGAAACAAGCCTCTTTCAATGCAAGTGTTAACTATGTGTACAATATGATAAAATATTATTGGTAAACTAACTTTGATCATTGTAATTGACAGCGTATCAAGGCCTTTAGCGTCTGATTTTAGACCTTTTACTATATCAAAGATCTCTTGAGGACTTAAGATTCTCAAAGAAAAAGAATTAGACGGATTTAGTTTATTGCTTCTATAAAACTCGCACACATTTTCCGGCACACTATCAATACTATAAACAGACATGAAATACCTGTTTATCAGATTAACATCACTGATGTTATCAGGCAAAGTATATTTGCTACAAGACTTTATATTAAGTTTATTTATGCCTGACCAAATCTTCCTCGATTCATTTTGCTCAGAAAGTACTGCCAGATATTCTTTTTTTGCCTTTCGAATATCAATAAGGACTTTATTCCTAATGCGACGATAGTTTTCATAATTAATTGCAGTCTTATCTTGCTTATATCTTGCTAACGCAGTAACTTTAGCTTGCATACCTTTTTTTTATTTCATCATTCAGCCATGGCGCAGGTGGCCTAGAAACACGTACAGCTCTGAGTGGAGCATATTTATTGAATAATAAAATAATTAAAGATATTTGTTAAATGGTCAACTTTACTGTCAATGTTTGGGATAAAAAACAGATCATCGACGGAGGAATTGGCGAGATCATTAAGGAATGCTGCATCATCAAAACATTTAAAATCCCTGAAAGTTACAATATTTTGCATTCTCTTGAATTTATTTAACCTAAGCTGACACATTTCCTGCTGTCTTTTGCTTGCGCTATAACTAGTGGAGGAAATTTTGGCATTTCCACTGTATATGTATAGCCGCACACTCAACCATTCTATTCGAGAACTTTAATGGTCCAGCAGACTGCTCTAATCTTAGTGCCTACTATAATAATAAACTAGTTTTACGATGAAAATACACTCGTTCAAGGCTCAATTATCTAGCGAAATATCGCATCTTCTCTCGTATATCGGTTTACTAAGAGCTATTACTATCATCTGTCGCATGCATCTTATCACTAAATTATGTGCACTCTGTTGAATTAAAGTATAGTAAAAATTGCCAACAATTGGTATACACAACGACGGGCATACATCATCCGACCACTTGAACTACAGATAATAATATACGATTAAACATCACACGGTTGTGTGCATTGCGTGAATTGGTAAGTTTTATTTTAGGACACTAACAGTTTTCATTATTTTGCGACTATAGTTGTAGAATGTTCAGTTACGTAGGCATAGTTAGATCATCATTTGAGGAGACCCTCATTAATTACGTGAGGTGTTGAGGGAGGGAAGGGGATCAAGGCAGATGTCACTCAATCTAAGCGAGGGAGAGGGGGGTCTTGACAAATATTACGTAATTTTATCCCCACAGAAAATAGTGTGACATTTTAAGAAAATTTGGTGAAATTAGAGTAAGCATGCTTATGTGCGCAAGCGACACAACGGTTTAGAGTGGCTGAATCAGAGCGAAATTGATGGAGCTGATGACCTTGTTGAAAATCACATGATCGTGTGTTGGTTTAACATATCTTAGACTACGATCTAAACGATCTTAAAAACCAATCTTTACTAGCCTTAAATAACGATAATGATACAAATTGCGCTGTTTAAATCCAACGTATACACGGTGTAAAGTTAGTAGTGGATCAACGGAAGTCAAAACATATCGAATGAACCCCTATATGTATAGTCTGAAATTTTATAGCTCAGGAGATATTTGCAATTTTGTGAAATTTCGAAAAAAACTGGCTAATGAACTTTCAATCGCAATTACAACTAAACCATTAGGTTAAGGGCTGTGATTTTTTTTGAGATGTGCTAAATGGTTAGTTTTAGCAGCGGTTATGTCACCTTTTAACAGAGCTAATTATAAATCAACGCAAAAAATCATAAATTTATTTTTTTTTGTGAATAATCTCCTCCATCCCGCAACTTTGGAGCGCGATAAAAAAAAATCCATGTTGTAATTCATTACTGATTTTATTGTAGAACTATTTCAGTCCATGTAGCAAGCTGAAATTTTCAGGGTTTATTCTACACTTTTCATTACTATTGTGCATTGCCGAGTAAGACTTAGGTACCACAAATAACTGAACCGTCCAAAATTTAACATCAAGATGCTTAATGGATTCGGCCAGAAAAGAAAAATATTTTTGACTTCGATGACAGCCTATGATGGCAACTATTACAGATTACTGTGAAGTGCAAATGTTAAATCCTTCCTCGAACGTTCCTCAAGAAATAGTTATTGTTTGATTAAAATCCAAGGGGAGCTCTTGCATCAAAGTCACTATTGTACAGGACTTACCGCCACTACAGCGTATTCTGTGGTTGCCTTTATTATGTAAAGAATCTATATAATGTAAAAAATTGGTAAAATATCTAGTTCATCTCACGTCGACTACAAGTGTCGAGAAAATCTACAAAATAGGGAGTTATTGAAATACTGCCAGCCACTATTAATATCGACCTTACACTAATAATGACAAGTAGAGACTGATCTTGAAATTGTTTAAGAATTAGGGTTATTGGGAGGTTATTAGTGCATTGGTGTTGGGTGCATTTCCGTGCAGGGATGACATTTCTAGCCTAAAAATATTATAATATTATAAACTAAACTTTTACCTTGTTTGTTTAAAAGTGTACAATGACTGATTCAATTCCAATAATCTTATTTATTATAAAGTTTAGCTATTGTTTGTGTCCTTCTTCGTGCTTAACAACTCGTCTTTTAGGTTTGAATTTTACGGCCGGAGGGTCCACGATTTTCACCAATTAAACTTACAGTTAGCGAACAGCAACACAATAAAAGCGAAAAGTTATTCGCGCAAAAAAAGATGAAAATACGTTATTCTTGGCTGTGCCACGATTTTAAGCGTTCTGTAATAGTGGCCGGCACTAACTTTAGTAATTTCAAGTCTTGTATTTGTTTTACTGCACCTGCCCAGATGTCAAATACGGTCAGGAATTGTTAGTGCTTGGCTTTATTGGACGTTCGATATATATAATGTCACTTCTTTTATTAAGTAACACGGTTGCAGGAGATATATGCACATTTATGTATACAAAAATCTGACAATGGCTCTACTCTTGCACGTGCACGGTGTTGGACGGATATACAGGGTGTAAACGTTATGGTGGTCATTATTGAAATTATTAATAGGGGGGGGGGGGTCAAATCAAGTCAAAAAGTTCATATGACCCATGGTCCAAAAGTCAATAGATTTTTGTTTAAATGGCTTTATAGTTTACAACTTTAAGTGCTTTGTATCGACCACAATCACCACAATCTTACTAATTTTTATAATCTAATCTAAAACGTTTTTAAATTGGGTAATTAACAAATAAATGGCATTAAGTTTTTCTAAGTTAAGCCAAAATTTGTAGTCAGTAAGTAGGTTTCATTAAATTGAATATTTAAAACACACATGACAACAGCGCGTCGATCATGATCACTCTTATTGAACCTGTGACCTATCGCAAACGGTACAGTGGTTAGTCATCGGGCCTGTTGTTTTGTTTTTATTCACGTACGTCGTCGTGTTTATGCACAATGTTCTCGAATCAAGAGTTGGCCGATATGTTGTTAGTTTATGGTGAAGCTCGTCAGAATTCAAATCTTGCAGCTCAAATTTATCACAACAGATTTCGCCAACGGGTACACCCAGACAGAAGGACATTTGTGTAAGTGTACCAAAGACTTCGAGATACAGGAAGTGTTCAGCCCACTAATATTCGCACTCGTGAAAGACAGGTTACTGTAGGGCAGGAGGAACAGATTTTAAATATCGTGGAAATCAATGCAGATATCAGCACTCGGGAATTAGGCCGCCGCGTAGGACTATCGCATACCATAGTCAATAGAATCCTATGGAAAAACTTGCATTGCCTTTACCATGTACAACGAGTGCAGGCCTTGTTACCAGAATACTATCCTCGCAGACTAACATTCTGTCAGTGGTTTTTGCACAAAAACATTGAAAAATCCGGATTTTTTTAAAAACATTCTAGAGACGGACGAATGTACTTTTTCGCGTGACGGGATATTAAATTTCCATAATCCTCACACGTGGGCCCAAGAAAATCCTCATACCATTCGTGAAGGTCATTTCCAACAACGTTTTAAAATAAATATTCTTGACGATCAGGAAATTGGCTCTTTCGAGTTACCCCCAAAGTGATCAGGAGAAGGATACCGCATCTTTCTAGCCAATAACCTACCAGAACTTTTGGAAGAGACTTTAGACAACATGTCATTACAACGGAGACAGAATTTGTGGTTTCTTCATGATGGGGCACCACCACACATTTTTAGAGGCGTCATTCAGTATTTGAATGAACATCATCCAAATCGCTGGATCGGTCAAAATGCTCCTGATTCTCGAAAATGGCCAGCAATGTCTCCTGACCTCAATCCGATGGAATTCTGGTATTGGGGCGAACTTAAAGGGATGGTATATGCGGCTGGTCCAATAACAACTGAAGCACAACTTCGCGAAAAAAAATTGTATGCGGCTGAAATAATAAATGGACAACTTCCAGGACCTAGAGTAAGAAGAAACTGGGTTCGTCGTAATGAAGCTTGTGTGGAAACTGAAGGACGACATTTTCCATATTTATAAGTGGATTTTTTTAATACGTTCAATAAACTTTCACACACCAGGTGAAGCGCTGTGACAGTTAGTGGTAAGTCCGTTTTTTTAATTGTTTGCATTTTACAAGTACATTATCAAATAATGAAATAATAGGTACCTAAGAGCCAAAAATAACAAAATCCATCTTTATTTATACTGCGTTTCGTCGTAATTTGCATCTGGCATTGCGGCCTTGTCAGACTTTATTTTACTTTAAACTCTCTTTTCTCTAAGAAAATGCCGTTTTGACCCCCATCTAATATGAAACTCTTTGCTTCTTTCAATCCCATCTATCACCCATTTAAATAATGACTATCATAACGTTTACATCCTGTAGAGGAAGAACATTATTGTTAGTAGGCTTTTGCGGAGCCCATTTATTAACAAATACAATAAAATAGAAATTGATGTAGTTAACAAGTTCATGTGTATGTAGCTTTTTACAGGTGGAGAAATTTTTAATAAATATGTAGGTACTTGTAGAACAACCTACGTATTGGTGTGCATATACATTCATTGATTAACGTATTCCACTGCATATCTCACAGAACTAATTCCGCTAAGTGATTAAAACGTGCATAATTAATTATATACACCGTGCATAGCGTAAATACTTTGTACTCATCATTTGTTTACATTAAACTGTACATTGAATTTAAAGTAAACCGCCTTAGTTGTGTTGTTTATACAAATGGCCATCATCTGATGATTTATTTTAGGATTGAAGTTATTAAAATCAAGGTAATCTGAACTGCATATACTCTTTTTATAACATAGTATTTTGTTTTGAAATGTGAGCTTCATACTTTTAATTACTAGAGTTATTACCGAGGTTTAAGTCTTTCGCACGTTTTATACGAGTATATCTACATACTACGTCACGAACATCCATGTCACTCATTTGTCGGTATGCCTGTCTGCCTATTTGTTTTCCGTTTGTTCAAGTGTTACTTTTCTGGCACTGTTCAATATCGGTAATTTTAGCACCGATTTTGAAGTTTTGGAAGTAAAAAATATAAAATTTATAACCTTTCAGAATATTTTGTAAGGAAGACGCCATTCTAACTGTTCAAAGTATAATTTATTATTGCTACACTAATTTATAACACTTGCAACTAACTTATAACAAATTTATAACTGTATCGACTAGACAGCATTCTGCTTTTATTCCCGCTCGCGGTCCACTGACTCGACTGCGTTTGACTGCCTCCGCCATCTGATCAGGTATTTATTCCCTTAACGACGAGTCCAGAAACAGTCCAGCGTTTTCCAGGCAGAGTCGAGAACGTTCAGGGAAGTAGTCTAGATGGCGGTAGATATATCTCGAACCGCGGTCAAAAATTCTAGAAGATGGTCGCAAGCGCTAATGGCCGATCGTGTCACTGGTTGCCTAAACATACTAGGAGGTAAGTAGTTGATACATTTAACAGATAATAGAATTAATTGCTTATTTACAACTGAGTTTCTAGTTTTCTTGAGCGCTTCTCGTGTTAAGTACCTGTAGTCTAATACTTAGAGCTGCATTTTATGTCTAGGTCCTTTTGTAGAGTACCCTGAACCCTGCTCATCTCTGATATTACTGAATCATTGTTTCAACTAAAATTATCTCGTTTAACAACTATTTGTTTTTCGTGACGCGCTTTTGTCGTGATGTATCTATCGAAGTTTCAGTTAAACTGAACTATTTACGTTTTGGCATTATATTGTCCCTAGGGTACCGCCAGGCATGCAAAATATTATAAGAATGTACTAGTACCAAGATAAATTTTTCTGAATTCTACTTACCTGGCTAGTATCAAGAAACCATACTTGACTTCTATAGAATTCACGGTGTTTAAAAGTTTTGGTTATGCTCTAGTAGCTGCTGAGCCTAAAGCATCAAAATTCGGAATTTCAGCTGTTCACACATTCCACTTCAAAGATTGTAATTGGGAAAAGAAATATGCAGCGGAGCTGGTTCCAGTTGTCTTGAGCCTCTTTGATATCTCTTACGAATCCGGTATTTTCTCAGAGGACTGGAGATTTGCTCATGTCCACGGCATGCAGTATGGTTTCTGACTCCAGCGATCAACGGGGAATCTCCTAGCTTACGTCACACAAATGTGGGGCAATCAGTCATACGGTGAGAACCAGGGACCTGGGTAGCCCGGTAATTCAGAGAGTCGATACACCGGCTAAACGGACCGCGAGTTCGAATCCTGCCCTCGGAAATAACATTCTGAGCCATGGATGTAGTGGTGATGGTCATGTGCATTGTCTGTCTCATATGAGTGCATTTGATATCGATTAAAATTAAGTCAAAATCAGTGTCTATGGTATGGCTTCAAGCCAGACTAGCCAGGCCACTTCAATTGAGTTGGTTGATTGTGCGAAAAGCGCAGAGACCAATAAATGATGAATAAATGAATATGATGAGGCTCATGACTTTGTTCTTGATATCACGACAGCTTTCGATCAGCTGTGACATGGTGCCCTTTTACGCAAACTTCTATCCTATGGCCCCTAAAGATGGGTTCTCCTCTTCATCCCTCATCGTCAACGCGGGTGCTCGACAAGGATCGGACTTGGATCCAACATTGTTTCTATTACATATCAACGACCTCCTCTCCTGTACGATAAATCTGATCCACAGCTTTGCATGATGACATCGTTCTACATGCAGGAATTTAGAGTGCCAAACCGATCTCTGCCAGTATGATGGGGAGTAGCTAGCAGCGATTTCTTATCTAGCAAGAGTTCTGGAGGTTATTACTGCATGGGGATTCAACAATCTGGTAAAGCTTAATGTTTCCAAGACATAGTACTGCACCTCGACTAACAAGAAGCGCCCTAGCGGTAATCTGGCTTAGACCAAGGCTACTAAAGAGCAGTTCATTTCAGCTGGTGAATGTCCAGATCACCGAGGGCTTGATCTGGCACGAACCCATGACGTCAATCACGGCAGACGTTGGAGAAAAGCTACGCTATTTGTAGAAGTACTTTTTTCCACACATCCTCCTCACTCTGTAGGCGAAAGGGAGGTAAGATGACGATGGTAAGTTTATAATACATTATTTTCAATGCAATTTCAATTTGGTATCTTGTGTCCAATTTTAACATTAACTTGAAACATTAAAAAATAAAGAGAATTATCAAATACTTAAATATTTTAAGATTTTCTATTTAATTTTTTACCTTAAAAATTGGATGTCAAGTTCGTCATCTTGCCCTCGTAGGCGGGTATATAATATTGGGTTGTGGGTAAGATCACGAAAAAAAAACTATATTTAAAAATTAATTATATTTTTATTAAACTTGACAAAAGTCACAAACATATACCTTACGCTTTGCCTCTGATGCTGTAAGACCAGTGCAGGCGGCATGCACCCATTTACTTCAAGAGGATCAGGCATACCAAAGTTCATCTTTGCCTGATTCACTGCAAATTAAATAAACTTTTTCTGTATCTCCGACGTAATCGATGTCATCATCACTTTCCATGTAACCTATTGATATGGAGGAATCTAAAGACACACTGTCATTATCAAACTTTATTTGTCTAACATGTTTCTGCTGTTTTTTCTTTTGTGTGGCCATCTTTTTCGGTTTATTAGCATTTTTTCTAGCATTTTCAGCTTTTCTTTTCTGACTTTCTTTTTTCTTCTCCTCTTTAATTTTTTTCTCAGCTTCGTCACTTTCCAATTTCTTTCTTGGTTTTTTTATCGTGGGAATAGAAACAGGGAGTTGAGGCAAGCCAAATAATGTTTTAGAAGGTCCAGCTGTAGGTTCGAGGGTAGCAAGTGAACTTTCTTTTAGATGGTCCTGCTATAACTTCAGAGTTGACAAGTACTGAAGAAGCATCAGTATCACTTGGGTTTAATTCAGTATAGTTGAAATCACGAAAGATGACGATTCATCACGTCATCACTTTAGTCTGTAGTAAAGACTAACGACAGCGATTTGTGAATATTTTGAATGAAGTTTCAGATATGTTAGACAGAGACAAACAGAGATTTACTGTCTAAACAAACTGTATTGCTGAGCTGCATGTATCCGACAAAGATAGACGATGTTTTCATGTTGCTTGATTGATCATATTTGAAAGATGAATAGTTAGTTAGGTTATGTTAAAGCAGGTTAGGTTGTTTTCGAATAATACTTTGGTCTTTGGTGTTCCTGTCTTAATGTATTCTATACATAACTGTTTTTTTCAAAACAAAAACTCCCCACTAAAATTATTATTAAGGTATCACTCAAAACCATGAAATAAAATGAAAATAAAAATAATCAGTGAAATTACCTAACTTCGCATAATCAGATTATTAATTTATTGTCATTATGTTCCTGACATCGTGATTTTATCATCGACGTACGTCCATTGATTACTTCATCACAATTTATGGTATGACGTAATAGTCATCTTTCATGATTTTGACTATAGTAGCTGTAGTTTGTATTGACATATCATTGTCAGAAGAGGGGTTTTCTCTATTAAGATCCTTTGGCACTTCGAATGGCTTATCTGTTGTCATTGAAGGCTCATAGTTCGAATCATCAAAAATTTGAGAATTTAGTGGAACTAAACCAGTTGCTTTAAAAGCTTGAACAGCATTTTTTATTGTGGCAACCTTATTGTAGGCCACACTAAAAATCCCCTCTTTAATTGTAATGACTTGTCCTGGATGTTGCATTAAATAATCATTGCATGCCCGGCTATAAGCGGTTTTAAAGGGTCCGTAAAAAGACACATCCAACGGTTGCATACGACTACTTGTATGAGGAGGAAAACCCAAAACATCAATAAAGTTTTTTCGACATAAAGTTACTGCCGGTAAGGTTACGTGCGACGAATGGTTGTCCATTAAATGTAAAATAGGATTGTACTTGGAAGGCCTTACATTGTTTATAAAATGTTGTAACCACAAAAGAAAGGTGTCCGCGTTCATCCACCCCGATTCATTACAGACGCCTGAGGATCCCGTAGGTGCACCATTTAAGAAATGCTGTTGCATTCTTACTCTCGGGAAAATAAAGAATGGAGGAATATATTGGCTCACAGCACTAAAACAACATGCCACACTGACATATGTGCCCTTTTCGGCACAAGACACTTTTATGACTCTACGGGTTCCAATTGGACTTAGCACGCTTGAAGTTCTATAGTACGCATAGTAGGACAGCCGGTCTCATCTATATCAAAGATTTGATGAGGAGCGTAATTTGTTTTGGCCAACACTTCTTGATATAAAGTAAAAAATGCTTCGACACTTGTTCTATTAAAAGCTTGCAATCTCGCTGCGGAAGCAGCTTCGGGTTTTCTTAATGAAAACCTACATTTTTGCATAAAGTCTTGAATAAAGTCTTTTCCTGCCTTCTTAGTAATATTGTTAAAGCGGTGAGAAATCCTAAGCGTTACGGCATAACCGTAGACAATTCTTGCAAACTGTTCTCGAGTTATACCAAATGCTCTTTTATTTACATCTTCTACATATTGCCTTAGATTTTCCATTTGCTCATTTGTAAATGTGCATCTAAATCTTCCGGCACTCACTGGCATATTGTAAAAATAATGTTTAACTTTTTTAACCATACAAAAAAGTTATCTAATATTGCATAAAAACAATAACAATAATAATATAAACAATAACGTTATTAAATATTTAGTTACCTCCTCAGAATATTTCTTAGCGTCGTCGCAATCTGGAAGTTTATATTTTTTTGCTGTGCCATTTACAGACGATCCCTTTACTTCTTCTATAGCAGCGATCGTCGCTTCCTTAGACAAACTTTGCCGATTCGTCTTTCGTTGATATGTTTTACCATGTTGTTCACTGCAAATAAATCGTAAACCCTATTTTCAAATACTGATTTACAGAGATCGGGCTTAGATGACGAACTCGTCATCTTATCCGCTTGGAAGATTCGCCAACATACCGGACACCAACATTTTATATAAATTTAACAATAAACAAAAACCCACATGTATTTTGAGAAAACTTAATAGACATTGCACATACAATAATTAAACCTTTATGAAAATACTTGCTGCGAAGAAAAAATCCCTAATTCACAACCACAAAATCTTATTTAGTCGACCACGATTTTTACAACGACATATACACAATACATAAATGTCATTAGCGTACCGCACAAATGAGACTGAATGCAGGTTTCATAGACTAGAGAGTAAAAAGTGGCGCTATCTAGTAAGAGCGTCCGAAAATAAACAATTCGTCATCTTACCCTCCTCTCCCTACAAGGCCTAGTTAAGATCTATACTATAACTATCTAAAACTGTAATGACTCATCGATGTTCACGTGAACATCACTTAACTACCAGCAGTCGGCTGTTCATAGGCGGGATATGAATGTTTAACATGGGTGAACTAGATTTGTCACATGCTTAATAAAGAGTGGTTTGAAACATATTGTAAGTCAAAAATTTGGGAATTACCTTTATTCATCGTCGCTTGCACTTACATCTGACAGTAATAAACTGTCGCTATCGCTCTCCTCGTTGAAATTGACTATAACTGGCTCTATGATGGTGTCGATGTGGTGGTCAAGCTGCCACATTTTTGTTTCTTCCTTCACAACATGACGGATAGCATTCTGCCAAGCTTCGGGCGTTACTAGCTGTATGGAAGTCTCAAGTAAAACCTTAACGTCTGGTAATTTGAAAGTTGTGTTATGGCGCGCAATATAACCCTTCACTTGAGGCCAGATGAGCTTTATTGGGTTCAGTTCACAGTGGTAGGGCGGTAACCGCAGCACAGTGACACCACATTGACGGGCCATCTCATCAGACACGTAACTAATGTTCGCAGGTTTGTGCTGTTTAATTTATTCATACAATTCTGCTTTCACACATGAATCGTCAAACGGGATACCTTTTTCGCGCAACCATTGCTGCATGTCACTTTTTCGAGATCCCATAGTCGGTACACGTTCGGCTCGACGACTACGGTAGGAAGCATTATCCATGACGATCACAGAGTTGGGCTCAACTCGCTGAAGCATCCCTTGAAACCAGCTCTCGAAGCAGCTGGCATTCATTTCGTCATGGTAATCACCTCCTTTCTTAGAGACGAAAATCAAGTCACACTCTTCTAAAAAGCCACTATCGCTACCAATATGAGTTACGATCAATCTTTGACCTTTCCCTGACGGTCCACGAAGACCTGTTGACAAACCTTCAATGCTTGCTTGTCGGTTACTCACTACGATTTTGTCTATCCAGGTTTCTTTAACTGTGTGACCTGCATTTACCCATGTCTCGTCCAAATAATAGATTTTTCTGCTTTGTCGCCTATATTCAATCATTTCGCGTAGGTATTTTCGACGCCAGGCGACTATTTTAGGTCTCTCTATCAATACTGACTTCCGATTACGCGTTTCGTAACGAAAATTAATTTCGTGCAGGGATTTCCTCATTACCTCGACGCTCATTTGGGGTAATTTCATTTTCCTTGATCGCTGCATGTACAGCCTTGAGGGTTGGTATCTCATTCCTGAAGAAGAATGAATGTACGGTTCGCCTTAACGCCATTTTGCTATCGTCATCCAATTTAACGGTCTTTCGTCCCTTCAAATTAAACTTTGGGTCAGTAGTAGCTCCAGTTTTCTTCTTTTCATGCACCACCCTGCGAATGGTCCACTCGAGCGCCTGTCATACTTTCACAACGCGCGAGAGCATCTCCCTGCGACATAGTTCTGTTCAGATAATTGAACACGTTGAGCACGATTTCTTTCGCGTCCCTCTTCAGTGCTTTACGAAGCCGTCTACTTGTTCCCTGGCTTTCAGTACTTCCACTCATGCCATTTGTACTCTCCATGGTTAAGCATAACCAAAACAGTAACCACAGAAACCACAACAATAACAATCACACAACAATTCTTATAAAAACACACAATATGCGATCGCTCAACGAAACACGTTCCAATGGGTTGCCGACGCCTATGAGTCTGCCGGTCGAGGCGCGTCTTTGATTTCATTGGTTCTACAGGCGGAGAACAATCAGCCATTATTTCCATCTTTGTCTGTGCTGTTGACCACCGCAAAGCCACAGAAACGACATATGTCGTACGCTATACGGCTGTACTGGAAGGAAGCCGGGATCGAGCTCTGATCACGTGTTGATCACGCGTATGAGTCATTACAGTTTTAAATAGTTGTAGTATAGTCTCGAGTACCCCTCACATGTTATGGATGGTGCAGCCCCGACTACATTGTTTATACTCAGAGTTCAGGAGAGGGTTGTCCGACGGATCGGTGACAACGACGGGCAGTCGGCGAGCTGGGGCTGTCTTCTACCGCTATGTCAAGCACTTTGACTTTGGCCTTCCATTCTAGCCGTGATTCTACTTCGTACATCCTGAACTGGCCGATACGACCGCTCCTTTGTTCCTAGGCTGTCCAGATTGTGCCTGAGGTGGTCTTGCCCTGGTAACATTAGGCACTTCCGGTATTAGACAAAGCATTGCAATGCTTTTTAAACTACGAAATTTTTTCAATAGACGCGTCGCGTTGGGGTTGCTTCTAAGGATTTGTCCCGAAAGTAATAGGACTGAGTCGATTTAAAAAAAATTATTGAGCCAATCGTTACAATTCTTTAAAAACTTTCAAAATAGGCTCCTTCTGCGTCGTTGTAGCGCTGCCAGCGCGATTTCCAAGCATTGAAGGCGTCACGGAAGGCATTCTCCGGAATAGCATTGAGAGCCGCGGTGCATGCTGCTTGGATCCCCTCTGTCGTCTCAAAATACTTGCCTTTCATCGGCCTTTTCAGGCGAGGAAACAAAAAAAGTCCGGGGGGGGCACATCTGGGCTGTAGGGCGGCTGCGGAAGCGTTGGGATGCCGGCCTTGGACAGGTAGCTGTTCGCAACAAAGGCGGTGTGAGCCGGGGCGTTGTCGTGGTACAACTTCCAGTCGGCTGCCATGTCTTGTCGGACCCGACTGACCCTTCGTTTGAATCCCCTGAGCACTTCCACGTAAAACTTGGCGTTGACGGTTTGTCCAGGAGGAACAAATTCATGGTGGACGATGCCTTTGATGTCAAAAAAGACAATGAGCATCATTTTCACTTTGGATTAGCTCATTCTTCCCTTTTTTGGGCGAGGAGACGCCGTCGTCTGCCACTCGGAAGATTGCCTCTTTGTCTCGGGATCATACTCAAAGATCCACGACTCGTCACCTGTGATTACGTTATTCAAAAATTGGGGGTCACTTTCACACATGTTCAAATTTTCTTGGCACACTTCCACTCGCCGCAATTTCTGGTCGTCAGTGAGCACTTTTGGGACCTTCTTCGCGCACACCTTGCGCATGTTCAAATGCTGTGTCACAATATCATGAACCACAGATTTTGGTAAATTTAACATCTGGGCAATTAAACGAATACTTAGTCGACGGTCTGAGTTCAAAACTTTGCGCACACGAGTCACATTATCGGTGTTTGTCGAAGTCGAAGGTCTTCCAGCACGGTCTTCATCATCGACCTCTTCCCGGCCCTCCAAAAAGGCCTGGTGCCACCGAGACACACCACTTCTTGCTAAAGCCTGCTTGATCATATCAATCGTCTCTGTCGCAGATTTACCGAGTTTCACACAGAATTTAATCGCTTACCTCTGATCTAACGAACGCTGCATTTTCGGCTTGCACCACTCACAGAAACACGTCGCACGAAAATGCCTGTCCTGACTCTTCAAGTGCTCGGAGACAACTGACCAGCCGCTCATTCGTTAGCTAGGAACGCCCTCTACCGAATCCAGTCGGTGCGCGCATGCACCGAAGTACAGTCATGGCGGAAGAAAATGAATTACTTTCCGGACAAACCCTGTACAATCAAGCGCACAGAAGCCTGTCTGTGCTTGATACCGCCCACCGCTGACATGGTGTGGTTCAGTAACGTGACAGATTGCCGATACTTTTTGTCAGTCAGGGAAGATATTTTTAGCGCTATTGAATGGGTGGGGACTATGGACGAACTGTACGGGCTTGTTTGGCTGACTTGATACATTTAATTTTTTGTTTTACATGTGAGTAGCTAAGTTGTGCCGAACATAATCCTTTATGAACTGATGCCAGTTTTGTGAGAGAAGTGCAGAGTCAGCCTACTTGACAACATTTTTGTATACGTAAAAGTGCTTATTCACTGGTCCTTGATTTACGATATATCGCTTTTTCTTCAAGTCCATATACAATTCGTATACCTCTTAATCCAATCAAGTAGCTATCCATTGTAAACTATGAACATTTTTTTCAGTGTACGCTTGTTTGTTGAATTGAATGATAAGCACGGATTAGAAACATTCGAGACTATGCATTGAAATTTAGATACACATGTCAATGTGCTTTGATCGTTCCTAGAGATCACACTCCTGACAACTGCCTGACGACACGGTAAAAAAATTTTCACTATGGCGGATGCACCAAAAATAGAAAAGATCGAAGATCTAGTGAGCCAGTACATCGACAAACATAAGAAAATCATTAAAACAAGTATAAGCAGGCTAACACAGCCAGGTGATAACTATGGAAGTGAAATGATGAGAGTTGACATGGTATTAAAAGACGAAAAAAGTAAAGAGGAAGAGCTCCATGTAGTGGCGAAAATGATTCCAGAAAGTGACTTTTTCAAAGAAATTTTCAACGTGCAAGTTAGCTTCGTCAGTGAGATGCGATTTTATGACACAGTGGTGCCAGTCCTGGAAGATTTTAGAAGAAGGCAAGGAGCTAAGGTGAAGGATATTTACCCTAAATTCTATGGAGGAAGGAAGAATTTAAATGGTATGGAAGGACCAGTTGATGCAAACGCTGTACTGTTAATGGATAACATCAAAACGAAAGGTGAGATATTTTTAGATACAGTTTCGCTCAGATTAGCCATACTCATATCGTCTACACAAGGATGTCGTCAGTCTTATATGCAGGGTGATTGAGAAGAACGCGGCAATATTCCTAGAGTGGAAGGTACATACAAAAATAACAACATATACAGGGTGTTAATAGAGTATGTAAACAAACTTCAACCACCAAATCCTTGGTCAATTTAAAGACTAGATGTTCATATGAACATGGGTCCGTAACGGCTTTCTTTTCGAGCTAGAGCACTATCGCTAAAGAAATACGAGCAATGTTCCAAATATTTCTATGAATAATGAGACGGATTGATTGAGCTGTTGGTATAACCTATGTTTAATTTTGCATGTTTTACAAGTTACTGAGGCTCAGTATGAACGTGGATGAAAATAGTAAAGTGGCCACCTTCGGCTTCAATACAGGCGTCTAGTCTGTTACACATTGACTGACGAACTATCCTGAAAAGTATTAGTATTAAGAGTATTTTGTATAGTCAGACATGACTCGACAATTCTGACTCTTAAGTCCTCCACGATTTGAACAGGAGTCTTGTATACTAATGATTTCAAATGTCCCCATAAAAAGAAATCGATAGGATTCATGTCAGGCGATCTAGGCGGCCATCTGTGGTCCGCCTCTTCCAATCCACCGATTAGGTATTCTCGCCCAACGACACTGAAGTGTGATGGAGCACCGTCATGCATATTCCACATGCGACGTCCTTCTCTAAGAAGAATTTCCTCCATTAATCTAGGTAGGTCAAATTCCATAAATCTTCGGTAATCCTCGCCGTTAAGACTGAGGGGAAGGAAAAGTAGTGATGCGTATTATGTTCAATTATGGCATGGTGATTTTCTTCCCACCATACATGGTCATTATGGAAATTTATTATTGCTGTTCGCTAACAACATTCTTCATCCGTGAATAGTATTCGATTTAAAAAAAATTGATTTAATGTTACTTTTTCACGTAACTAGTTGCAAAAATCAACTCTTATAGGCAAATTTTGAGGCAAAAGCGCTTGTACTCGTTGTATATGATATGGATAAAGTTGCTGATACCGTTACATATACTAAGTGACATATAAATCCGAACACCCAGTTTAAATGGTTTTATTTTAATAAAAGTTGGTGAATGTATTTATCTTACTGTAAATAACAAGTGAAAAAATTTTCAGCCTTATCAGTTGGACATTCCGGTTTTTTTACTGCTTTTTTTAAATTCACTAACGCTCTAAAAATGAATATTTCAGCCGCAGTAAATAATCAACGTTGGCGGATTTTGGTTCTTGACATCCTTTACGATAAGTTACGATGCCTAGAGTACGGAGACCTGTACGATTTCGTCAACTTAGTGAGTTTGATAGGGGCCGTATAGTGGGACTTCGGGAAGCTGGACTTTCTTTTCGGGCAATTGCAGTTAGAGTGCAAAGAAGTGTAGACACTGTGGTTAGGTGTTGTCAGGCATGGCTTCGAGAAGGCCGTACGCAAAGAGCAAGGGACACTGGACGCCGCCGTAGAACAACAGACCGTGAAGATCGCCGCCTAAGATTATTGGCCTTAAGGGACCGTCTATTCACTACCAGGTCCATTGCAAATGAATGGTTTGCAGAACACGGAAGACCTATTGGCATGCGAAGTGTTTACAGACGAATGAGAAGTTTTGGCTTGTTTTCATACCGGCCACACTGGGTCCTCCCTTTAACTCGAGAACACCGACGTAATCGCCTTGAGTGGTGCAGACAACGGTCACTCTGGGATCAGGAATGGAACAGTATTGTCTTTAGTGACGAGTCTCGATTTTGTTTAGACATGCACGATGATCGTGCCAGGGTTAGAAGGCGACGTGGTGAAAGGAGAAATCCACAGTTTTTTGTTGAAAGACATGTTCATCACACTGTTGGAGTTATGGTTCGGGGTGCTATAGCTTATTGTTCCAGGTCACCGTTAATCTTCATCAAAGGTAACATGAACGCGCAGCGTTATATCCACGAAGTTCTAGAACTCCATCTTTTACCCTATCTTGACACCCTGGCAGATCCAACTTTCCAACAAGATAATGCCCGACCACATGTTGCAAGAGTCACAATAGACTTCTTTCAACATAATGATGTCACATTGTTACCATGGCCACCAAGATCTCCCGACTCATCCCCAATTGAGCACGTGTGGGATATGATGGGTAGAAGATTGCTCAATTTGCAACGTCCTCCTCAGACTCTAGAAGCACTTCGAGAGGAGTTGGTGGTTACCTGGAATGAGATACCACAGGAGGACATTGACCACCTGATCAGAAGCATGCCTAGGCGCGTTGGAGAATGCGTAGCACATCAGGGTGCATCCACACATTATTAAAGGTCAAAGGGCTTTAAAGCAGTGCAATCATTTTGAAATTTTTATCATTTACTTATTATGCTTCATTAAGTACTTATACAAAATTTTATTAAAATAAAACCATTTAAACTGGGTGTTCGGATTTATATGTCACTTAGTATAATTTAAATTTAGCTGTAGCGCATTTTTTGTGTGTACTTGTGTTGTAGGGCCCTCTTCGATTTTATTAAGCACAGCTTCTTCGATTTGGATGGTTCTTACACTTGCGGGTCTTCCTGCAATATGTGTGGAACCCTTGAAACTGCCAATTTTACATAGTCGAGCGTGAATGTTGATGAAAGTTTGTACATTAGGCAGCGGGCGTTGTGGAAATCGATCACAATACAAACGTCGTGCTCGTCGAGCATTACCCAGAGCCATTCCGTAAACGAAATGCATATCTGTCATTTCTTGATTACTGAACTGTACCATTATGACAATTAGTAATCATCAAAACTTAGAAATATTTGGAATCTTAGAATCACCAGACAAGAAAACAAATATTTGACAGCTGTCGAATTATTTGAATTATTTGAGAAAATAAATTAATTCAATTGTTTTCGGGTACGTCATAGGTGTCTAGATAAGCACAGTGCTTAAATATTGAAAGTATTGCGATAAAACGAATCAATGTCATGCTATTTTTTTCAAAAAATACTGGATAACATTATCCGTTTCTACGTACATTGATGGTCTGAAAACAACTGTGAATCATCTGATATTCACCACAGATCATACTTAATTAAAATGAAATACGTTCCATTCTTTTATAATTTTTTAGAACAATATCATAATTTCCTTTAGTGCTAATATGCTATAGCTTGAAAACAAAGCCGTTGCGGACCCATGTTCATATGGAAATTTCGTCATCAAATTGACCAAGGATTCGATTGTTAAAGTTTATCTACACACTTTATTAACACTCTGTATATACAGGGTGTTTCAGTTTATTGTTGCATAACTTTAAGATTCGATAGAACTTTTAAAATTAATGCATAAAGTCTATATAAACATGGGTCTAAAAATGCGTGACTTCCGAAGTACAGCGTGTTTAAATTTACTTTTTAAAATAATTTTTTTTTAAATATTTCGAACAATATTTGATGTATAACAGTGAAAATTGGTATACAAGGGTTTTTTGGTACGACAAAACGAACCATGGGCATAGTTTTACTGTTGCCGCTAGAGGGCGCTCTCTACTGTACCTGTAGTGTATTCAAATGACCGAACATTTTTTCTTAGTGCAATTTTTTGCTTTTTGAATAAAAAAACTGATTCTTCACACTTTTCAACATAAAAAAGCTCTCTTGTGAGTTTTCGTTATAGTTAACCGTTTTTGAGATATTTCGATTTTTAGGGTTCGATGCATTTTTAATTATTTATGGGAAAATGATATATTTTTTTACATTTTCGATTTGGGCATTACAAGTAATTAAGATGATCGTTTAGATTGTGTTTTTAAACACAGCAATAATTCCTAACTCCAAATAAACACAAAAAACAGAATATTAATTTGTTTAATTTTCCAATATTATTTTCAACAAATTAAATTAATTATTTACAACTAAAATGCTATTGGATAGTTAGGACAAACATACAAAATCTAAAGAAGTTGCTCGAAATGTAAACCCAATTGTTCAATACACAATTCACATCTACGAATGATCGAACGTGGTATAGCATTATTCAAATAAGGCCTTATTTCATCACATGCATTCCTGATTCTGTCTATTAGCATATCTCTTGTGGTTACGGGAGTCTGGTACACTTTTTCTTTTACAAATCCCCACACAAAGAAATCTAACGGATTTAGGTCAGGGGATCGTGGAGGCCAGGCGACTGGTCCTCCACGGCCGATACATCTTTCTGGATAATTTTCGTCCAGCCAGTTTCTAACTATTCTCGAATAATGAGCTGGACAACCATCAAGCTGGAACCAGGCCAATCTTCTTAAATCTAACATAACATCATCCCACATATTTGCATGTTCAGCCTTTAAAAATTCCAAGAAGGTCGCAGCATTTAACCTTGCAGGCAAAAGGTAGGGTCTAAATAGTCGATTACGGTAGATACCAATCCACACGTTCACACTAAATTCATGCTGAAAATTTCTTTCCCGAGCTGCACGCGGATTTTCATGCGACCAAATATGTTGATTATGAAAATTTACCACTCCACGTCTAGCGAAGCATGACTCATCGGTCCATAAAACGTTACTTAAAAACTCCCTATTATTATCAGTTCTATCAAGAATCCACTGACAATATGTGATTCTTCGTTCTCCGTCCCCTGGCTGTAGTCCTTGCACAGGTTGCAAATGCTAAGGACGTCTATGGTCATTTCTAAGAACACGGTGAACATGGCTTGCTGAAATTCCCAAGGCACCAGAAACTCTCCTAAAACTTGTGGTCGGATCTCCATCAAACTCACGCAGAATCATACGGGTAAATCTGCGCTGACGAGCATTTATGTTTTGATCCTTTTGAAGATTTCCAAAACCATTTTCAATTATTTGGCGATGCACTCTTACAAATACTGAGCGAGTTGGATGTCGTCTGTTTGGAAATCGTGCGTATTCTCTGGCTGCTTCTGCTGCGTTTCCATTTACAAAGCCATACACAAAATGAATATCCGCTAACTCTTGATTGGAGAATAAAAATGACATTTTTATAAAACTTACAAAAAAAAAAAACAGGTAAAAGAAACTAAATTTCGTGCATTCACAATTGCAAAAAACGTTTCAGGTTTCAACAGACAACAAAACTAACTGTCAACTAATTGACGTTTAACCTTATTCTGCTTTCGATTTCAAAAATATTTGAAGGCACAGCCTACTTCTAAAAATTATGGAGATACTGACTTTTTAACGTTATTTTATCATAAATAATTAAAAATGCATCGAACCTTAGAAATAAAATATATCTCAAAAACGGCTAACTATAACGAAAATTCACAGGAGAGCTTTTTTATGTTGAAGAGTGCGAAGAATCAGTTTTTTTATTCAAAAAGCAAAAAATTGCACTAAGAAAAGATTTTTGGTCTTTTTCATACACTACAGGTACAGTAGAGAGCGCCCTCTATCGGCTACAGTAAACCTATGCCCATGGTTCGTTTTTTCGTACCAAAAAACCCTTGTATACCAATTTTTACTATTATGCATTAAATATTGTTCAAAATATTTAAAAAAAACTATTTTAGAAAGTAAATTTAAACACCCTGTATTTCGGAAGCCACGCATTTTTCGACCCATGTTTATATAGACTTTATGCATTAATTTTAAAAGTTCTATCGAATCTTAAAGTTATGCAACAATAAACTGAAACACCCTGTATATATAAACATAGGTCATAAAGTGTCCCACTACCGAAGTACAGGGTGTTTTAAATTTTCACGCACAAATGAGACTGGATAAGGCTAAAACATGGAGATTGTTCAAATAACGTTATTGTGAGGTATGATTACTCTCTTAATACACTACATACGCTTTTTCACGTGGTAGGAGAATGAGTAGCATATGAGGCCATAGTCGCTGGACAGCTCGTCAAAAAAGGCTATTTTTGTAAAAAAAAAATGGTAATATTCAAAAAACAGAGACGGTTGAGCTTTTTTGAATGACATTTCTTGGATGTTATGCACTACAAAGCTATCAACATTTGACTATTATTTTAGGTTTAGGCTTGCCATTATGCAATTAAAAATAAATGTATAAATCTAAGATGTTTCATGCAAATTAACCGTTACAGCAAATTGGCCGTCTATAAGGATTCAGTCCTTGGGCCATTCATTTATTCTAGATTCATTCATGATGCTCCTAGCCCAGGCAACAGTGAAGTCTGACACTGCATACTGCACAGCATAAATGTGCGGTGGAAGAAGTGTTGGCAGATCGGGGGCTGATCAAAATTAACCTTTCGAAAACACAGGAGTCACGGTGCCCCGTCAGAGATCCATGTGGATGGGACTTTGATACCGTGGGCAAATTCTGTCAGATACCTTGGAGTTACATTTGACACTGGTTTGATCTGGCGGAAACACAGAAACGCTTAAAACTAAATTCCAAACTACTTTCTGACGAATTGATCCTTAGTTATGTAGATCTTCAAAATTGAGTTCGGTTAATAAAATGCGGCTTTATAAAATGACTAACAGAACCCACCATTACATTCGCAGATGCAGCTTGCTGTTATAGCGGATACGCGCATCCGAGCTCTGCAAGTCCTGCAAAACAGGAGCTTTCGAACCATGACCAATGCCCCATGGTATGTTTCAAACGAAACCCTACACGGAAATCTCGACATCCCTTATTTAGAGGATTACATTAAGTATCAGGCGCAGCGATATTGTGAACAAGCACAATCGCAATGCAAGCATTTGTTGCTCGAGTCAGCAGACTTCACACTCGAGCCAGCTCGCAAACATTCCAGGCCACGGCTCGCACTGTGAACAAAATTGAATCTCGCAATTTCTTATAATACAAAATTATATTTTAACAAAACTCCTACCAAATTCTTCTTCGGCATTAAAAATTATTACAGCAATCTTAAAGAATGCTCAGACGTCTTTTCTTCTGCTGCCTGGTTTCTGGCAAGGTCAACATAAACTGACTGACGTACATTGACACAAGAACAAAGGTCCTACGGACCGCTATGACAGATAATGGCGAATAGTATAGAAAGCAAATCGGCCGTGTTACGTCTCATTTTGAATTTTCAATTAACTTATTTTGGTCCGCTCAACTATTAATTCATAACTATTTGCATATAGAAACATAGTAGGCCGCACAGATCGAACGTCAGTACTGAATCTTAACCTCGCTCTTTAGTAAACTTAAATTCAAAGATTCACAACAATACGTGCAGTGTTCTCACTACAGTGAATCTTTAAGTGTCACCAAGTCATTAGAAAAATGGAACTCAACCGAGAATATTTTCACGCCATGATTTATTACAACTTTCAGAGACAATTATCGCAACAAGAATGCCTTGCTGAGTTACTGTCTGTTTTCGGCAACGAAGCGCCACATCAGTCGGCAATTTCCCGTTGGTGTGGAGAATTCAAACGTGGACGGGTCTTAGCGACGATCCCAGGGTGGGTGCACCAAAAATGGCAGTCACCCAGGAAAACGTCGATGCTGTGCGCAAACTCATCATTGAAGATAGACATGTGACATATCGCGAGATTGAGGCGTCCTTGACGATCTCAAAGACTTCAGTTCAATAAATTTTACATGAAGAATTAGTAATAAGAAAATTAGTTTCTCGTTGGATACCCCTCTGTTGACTGAAGCGCAGAAAGCAGCCAGGGTTAATTGGTGTCAAAAAACGTTTGACCGTTTCAATTCCGGAAATTCAAAAAATGTGTAAGTACAGCATTGTTAGTGGTGATTAATCGTGGATTTACTGTTATGAACCAGAAAATAAATAACACTCGGGTGTTTGGGTGTTCCAAGGTGAAGAAAACCCAACAAAAGTCATCCGTTCTCGAAGAGTTTCGTAAAAGATGGTCGCGACATTTGTGTCAAAAGCGGGTCATATTGCAACAATTCCTCTTAATGAGCAAAAAACTGTTACTTCGGATTGGTATACCACCTTTGTTTGCCAAAAGTTATCACCGAGCTTCGAAAAATCAACCCCGAAAGAAGAATCATCCTCCACCAAGACAATGCAAGCTCGGACACAGCCCAAAAAACAAGGCAGTATTTAACGGAAGAAAACGTTGAATTATTGGACCATCCTCCATAGAGTTTTGTTCTAAGTCCTATCGATTTCCTTGCTTTCCCGAAAATGAAAAACAGACTGCGTGGTCAAAAGGGTTCCAGTCACTGGAACAAGCAGTTGACAAATTCAAAAATGCCGTTTTGGATCTGCCAGCAAACGAGTGGAATAAGAGCTTCGAAAATTGGTTCGAGCGCATGCAGATGTGTATTAATCTTCGTGGAGAATGCTTCTAAAAACAATAAAGTCATTTAAAACTACCTACCGTGTTGTTTTATTTCCATATGCAAAACTTAAAAGACATCACTCGTATGAACAACACAATCGCAATGCAAGCATTTGTTGCTCGAGTCAGCTGACTTCACAGTGGAGCAAGCTCGCAAACATTCCAAGCCACAGGTCGCACTGTGAACAAAATTGAATCTCGCAATTTTTTATAATATAAAATTATATTTTAATAAAACTCCAACCAAATTCTTCTTCGGAATTCAAAATTATTACAGCAACTTTAAATAATGCTCAGCCGTTTTTTCTAACAGGTTGTACTTTTGGCTTTCCTTTTTTTTAATTCTTTTTTCTTCTGCTGCCTGGTTTCTGGAAAGTTCAACATAAACTGACTGACGTACATTGACACAAGAACAAAGGTCCTACGGACCGCTATGACTGACAATGACGAATAGAATAGGAAGCAAATTGGCCGTGTTAGGTCTCATTTTGAATGTATCTTCATTCAACTTATTTTGGTCCGCTCAACTATTAATTCATAACTATTTGAATATACGTGAAAATGTGATTTTTTCAACATTGAACTTCAATAAAAAGGACATCCGGCATTTTTTTCTAGGTGGAAGGAGCCTTTTCAGATATCCTCTAAAATATAATTCCTTTGAAAAACAGTTTATTAATTTTTTTTCTGAAACTGGCCCGATTTTTGATTAGTTAGTAGATGAAAATTCAGTATGTTATGGTTTACAGCGTTGTATGTACTTTCTAACCCACGCTCATGGGGAACTTATTTTATTTTGTTTGAGATGATTGCGACTAATTGTGAATCGCTTCGTTTATTTTAGGTTTCGGCAACCTTGATCGTCACAAAGGATTCGATATGAAGAGCACCAAAGCCATTCTTGAAGTAATAGCTTACTTTCATGCTACACCTTTAGCTTTGAAACTGATGGAGCCAGAAACATTCGAAAAGAAAGTAAAACCGCATTTGGCTTGTTTCCTTGAACACAAGAAGCCAGAAAAAGATGACAACTTTGAAGAGAATTACGTGTCGTTCATCAGTGAATGCAAAGAATGTGCTCCAGCGCTTCCCATGGTGAAGAAATGCATTGAAAAGTCTGAGTACATGAAAGTAGAGAACTTCAGAGAACCCTTCAGTACTATTGTACACAAAGACATTTGGGTCAATAATATTATGGTGAAATTCTGTGAAAGTGACGTAAATATCAAACTGGTTGACTTCCAGTTTTATAGCTACGATAGTCCAGTGGACGATTTGATGTTTTTCTTGATGACCAGTGTACCTCTAGACCTACTTAAAAGTCACCTGGATGACTTCTTGCAGTGCTATCACAAATGCTTCATTCAAGTACTGGAAGAGCTGAAATGTAGTACTGTTGGATTCGGTTACGACAAGTTTATTGAGGAAATTAAAGAAAACATTGAAAATATAGTTGTACACAGCTTGTGGTTTCTACCAATGGTAATATTCACCGAAAAGGGAAAAAAGGCCGATATAGAAAACAATAAGATACAAGTGTCGCCACTGGCGAAAGAAAAAATTTTGTGGATGGTTCAGGAGTTTTATGAACGCGGTTGGTTTGATAAATTGCGGTAAATCATTTTTAGAGTGTAATACAGAGTTTTAAGTGTGGGTTGAGTCGATAAAAAAAGTTTATTACAAAAATTGTAGCCAACTGTTTGTTCCTTACGTAAAAAATATTTTTATCTTTACATGGTGATTTATAAATACGTGGTTACCCAGTATATTTTTACATACATCTTTTAAATAAAAGTACCTATATTTTATTGCAGACTTGGACAGGCTCTTTTAAACAAAGCAGTTTGGTACAACATTTTATAGGGTTTGATTTTGTTGAGATATTGGACAGCCTAACAAAAAAAAACCCTCAACGTCGACAACTTGCACATCCGCAGATGTTGTAGTTAGTGTACTAAATTTTTCGCCAGGAAAATTTTGTGATCCATATTTTCTCCCTATCCACTCTACTCCACTCCTTTAGTCTCCTTGATAGTTTATCGTGATCGAGCGCGCCAACGATTACCCAAAATTTTCAAGTGTTTATTTTCACAATATTTGGTTCCGCTTTTAAAATGTTTTTTGAAAAAAAGCTTATGGAGGTTTTTACGACTGGTTTTTAGTTACAGCTAACCTGTTTGCGTATCAGATATTGAGGTAAATGAAAAATATTACAACACCTTTCAAAATTAAAATAGTATCATATTAAGTTGATCTCAGTAGATCACTAGAATTGGCATGCCTTATTCATTTTAAATTAAATGTACTCAACCTTGTTCAATGGAGTTGAAAAGCCAAGAAGATGCCGGCGTGTTTTTAGAAACTAAAAAAACAGTCGTACACAGGGCCGGCTACAGGCGGTTAGCAAGTGAGGCAGCCGGCTCAAGGTGCAGTGTCCTGGGGGTACTAATGTCTTCATTAGTATGAACAAACCCCCATAAGCCTGATGACAGAAAACGGCTTGTGAAAAGACGAATCAAAAAGTGTACAGGGTGTTCCAGTTGAAAATTATGAGAAATAGTTTATTTTGTATTCTTGACCTGAATTAAAGATGGAATAAAAAAGAAATGAATGATTACGTAAATTATATGTTTGGAGGGTTGAGTAATGATGTTTTAACTTTTTGTCGAAAGACAGGTAATGAAAATTCTTTATATACTTTAGGAAGGTCATTATAAATAATAGCAACATTCTAAGAAAAACTGCGTTTAAAAAGTGTAGACGTATGCAGGGGTATTCTAATATAATTTTCTCTGAGAGTTCTACAGTGAACAGCATTATTAAATAAAATTTTGTCCTTCAAGTAATAAGGTTTAGACGTGAGCAGCAATATGTGAACAAAAACTGAATAGTGATACTTGACCATGTCATTAATTTTTAACCAGTTTAGAACGGGATATTTCGCTGATACATGATCAAATTTACGTAAGCCAAAAATGAATCGTATGCAACTGTTTTGAATAACTTGAATAATGTTTTTAGTGAAATTGTCTCAACAAGTATAGTATACGATATTACAATAATTTAGTATAGATATGACCAATGCTTCACATAGTTTTTTACGCAACTTAAAATTTAGTAAATACCTGTTTGCTATAAGAGTGCGCTGCCGTAGGTAGGTTTTCTGAGATAGACTTTTAACATGTTCAATAAACCTTAATTTTCTATCAAAAACAACACCAAGAATTTTTGCAGAATCATAAAATTGCAAAATTTGGTTATTTATCTGAATGTTCAAGAGCTGTGTTACATTGTATGTTTTTCTTTGTGCGCAAAATAATAACATTTTAGATTAATAAGTAGATTGTGATCTAAAGACTATTTAATTAATTTATTAACATCGTTTTGTAAAATTTGAGTAGTATTATTGACATTATCTGGGTTAAAATAATGGAGCAATTGCATATCGTCTGCAAATGACTGGACATGAGAATTATCAATACTTTTGCTTAAGTCGAACGTATATATGAGGAACAGAAGCGGCCCCAATACAGAGCCCTGAGGTACGCCTGAGGGAATTATTGTCACTTGAAACATTTCTTGATTGAGAAAAACACACTGAGTTCTTTGATGAAGGTAACTGTCGGAAAATGAAAGGGATACACTGTCAAGACCTATGTAATTTAATTTAGCAAGTAATAATTTATGATTGATGCTGTCAAAGGCTTTCGAATAGTCTATAGAGATTAAGGCTAGTGCCATTTTCTTATCTAAGGCACTTAAAATATTGTCTTGCAGATTAAATAGGGCAGATGTACTATATTTTTTTCTAAAACCGGATTGAGTGTCGGGAAGTATAAAGAATTTTTCTAGGTAAGCGGTCAATTGGAACTTTATAATTTTTCTAAAATTTTGATAGGTTTGAGATCATTATACTCAGTGGGTTTCATTTTTTTAGGAATTGGAATAATTAGAGCTTGTTTCCATGTGTTTGGAAAGTAGCTTTTTTCCAAACAGTCGTTAAAGATGTGGACGATGTGTTGGAGAATAACTGGCAGGCAAAGCTGGATCATTGACAGGGATATACCATCAATTCCCTTCGCATCAGATTTTAGGCTCCCTATTGCCTGTAATACGTCATTTGAACTAATCTTATTCAATGAAAAAATATATTCAGAGCTTAATTTATTTTTGAAATAGTTTTCGCAAACTAGGGAATCAACAGGTTTATAGCTATAAACAGACATAAAATAATCATTAATTTTGGTAGGGTCATTAAAACCTGCCGGAAGGGTTAATGTTTGTACTTGATTTCGAGCTCTGACCATTTACTGGCAAATTATCTACTGACTAATTTGACAGTCACCAAACAGTCAGAAGTTTCTGTACGAATAGCGGATTACCTTTCTTCTTACCTTTCTCAGCCAACTCTTAGCGTTATCATGTGTCAGTGACAGCTAACTGCGTAAACTAGGTCATGACCTGTCGCCGACTATCAGTTTGCTGATTGTCAGCATAGAGGCTGTACGAACAAACCATAAGTAGATAGGGAATCAAAATGGGACCCAAACATTTTTCTGTCGGAAAATTCAGTACACCAGCTGTAACAGTTGCGGAGGTGTCAGATATCAAAGTTGACTGTTTTTCTTCGATAGATTGCACAATATTTTAACAATTTTGAAATGAAATTCTATGTTATGTGATTTCAAATTGTTTAATTTGAAGAGATCTTTCTAAATATGCAATAAGGCTTTTGAATTAAAAAATGTATGTTTGCGTCTTCACGTAGTTATGAATTAATTTACAGAGATAAAAATACTTTCCGGTAAGGAGCATGTACCTGGATACAATTTTTGTGTTCAACTTTCTTGGATACCATTGGAAATAATGTGGTTATCCACCAAGCTCATACCAAAAACTCACCCCGTATATAATTAGGTTCAAATAAATATACCGAACAAAGATGAAGGTGAAAACCAAAAATTAGGTATACGAATTGTTATTTTATTATTATAAGTTATATAATGAAATGTACATATGTGCAATTGATTATACCCGCTTCTCCCCTCAGGTGAAGCACTGTAAAGTATATAGGTTATATGTTTTGCATTAGCTTAAGGGAGGTTGATTTCGGACAAAGAAATGCTATATTTAAGATAATGTAACAGGCAACGGACATTATTTATTCAACATTTTAATCGAACAATAAATACTTTTCAAATGTGTAATTATAATAAGCAGTACGTGAGGTATCTCTCAGCTTGTTTGGCCGCCAAATTGTACAAAGGTTATTAAACATATCTTCACGACTAAACCGATTTTAATTTTTTTACATTATACATGTTTCGAATAATTCAATAATCAATGAAATATACGCTAGGATAAATATTTTGCAGCCCTAAAACCACGATTCCGATCTCGTGATCATCCTTTTGAATACTACTCGCATACATATTGTCAAGTTTCGGAATAGAATTCAAAGCACATATAAGTGCACACATAATCATACTGGTAGTACCCAGTCTTATAGTCAGAGATTCTATCTTTGAAAAATTTGGAATGCTTAGTTGTTTTTAGTGGTAATATTTGCAAATAATGCCTTAAAGAGTATTAAAAGCAACACTTTGAGCAGTTCGAAAGTGGTTTTAGCTCTATTAAAATAGATCGTCTTACATGCATACGTAGTGCATACTGCGTTTGCAAAATGATAAGAATTAATGACACTAAGATATCCCTAGAATTTTTGGATTAATCGAAAAATGGGCAAAATGGCCCATCCATGTGTGGATGGAATATAACTCATAAACAAATACATTTTGGGAAAATTTATTTATAAGATGTTATATGTACATGACATTTGAGGGCACATTTCTAAAATATTGGGCTTTATACAGGGTGTCCCAATTTCGACCTAAACATCAAAGTTGTGATTTTTCAAATGAAATGCCTCAAATTTTATTGCATATTTAGATAAACCAATTCAAAAGAAGAAAATTAATATCACATACTATGGGGTTTTGGTAATTAGCTACTGAGATATAAGGTGTTTTGTCTAGAAAAACCCCTCACTTCGCCAACCCCTCAGTCCGCCATTTTGAAATTTGCAGTGCTGACTTTTGTATAAAAAAAACTTGCACCTCAGCTTTTGTCTTATTTGTTACTTTTCGAATTTTAATTCTTGCTCATACAGGGTGGTCAAAAACGCAAATTGAAGTCTTTATCAAAAAATTTAAATACATCACCCGGTATCTTTGTGCAAGTTTGGATTCAATTTTTTATAAGTTTTTTTTTTGTACTAGACACATAAGGGTTCTTACGGCTATTTTTTATGGTGATCAGCACGTCTTTTATGGAACGGCTTAATTCCCTAAAATATCGCATCATCCTTGGAAACAAATAAATTATTGATTAGTTACAAACTGTCACAATTAGCTTTGTGAGCATTATAATAAGAACGTGTTTGAAAATGGGTTTTTCTAAAGAAGAAATGGTGAATATGGTGTTCGTTTTGGGCGAAGCCCAAAGAAATAGTTTACTAGCCTCTCGCATTTATAAGCAACGGTACCCTAATATGCGACATCCAAGGCCGGAAACATTTTCCACACTACGAGAACGTTTTGAATCAAGTGGAGCAGTGGAATATAGTAAAAAATGTATAAATAATCCAAGTGTCACCAATGAGGCGAATCAGTTGGAGGTTCTATTAAGGTTGCAGGAAAATCCCCATTTAAGTGCACGGCAAATTGGAGCAGAAACTGACATATGCAGAACTTGTGTCCAAAGTATTATTCACAAGGATAGGTACCATCCATATCACCCTTGCTTGCATCAAGGCCTTCGTCTTCAGGATTTCGCAGCTCGAATGGAGTTTAGTAGAATAATGCTAAATAAAGTGAGTGAAGACACTACTTTCTTGGATAAGGTTTTTTTTAAGGATGAGGCAACTTTTAACAGCATAGGGGTTGTCATCAGGAATAACATGCACTATTATGCGACGGCAAACCCTTACTGGGTTAGGCAAATAGATTTCCAAAATAAATGGAGCTCGAATGTTTGGAGAGGAGTTATTGGCAGACAAGTTATTGGGCCTTTCTTTTTCGACAACAGATTAACAGGTACAGAATACTTGAATTTTTTGATCGAGCATTTGCCTTTGCTTTTGGAGGATGTCAACAAACTCGGATACATAAGTACTTCCAACATGACAGCGCACCTGCGCATTATCATAATCGTGTGCGTAACTACTTAGACACCTGGAGTAACAATCGTTGGATCGGTCGTGAGGGGCCTATTTCTTGGCCTCCTAGATCCCCAGATATGACACCGATGGACTTCTTTCTATGTGGCTACGTTAAGCAAGATGTTTATAGATATCCACCATCTACCCCGGAAAATATGATGGAAAGGTTTAAGGATGAATTTCTAAGGGAACGCATGCTGAGAGATGTGCAAAGACTACGGCTGTGTATTCAACATGATGGAGATATTTTCGAGCAGTTTTTGTCGATTTGGTCTTGAGTAGTGATAGTTACTTATGTTGTTATTATAGTTGTTTTTCTCTATTACGCTTGAAACTCATTTATACAGTTCTGATTTTTATTAGTTTTTACGTCAAATCTGTACTCTTAGTGGCAATATGGAACTAGCCCACTGTTTGTCTTTTGTTTCCATGGATGATGTGATTTTTTCCCTTAATTTTGGTGTGTTGTTCTACTGAAAGCTTAATAACTTAAAATCTAGTGAATTCATCTGAATCAAACCTTATACCAGCTTATAAAAAATTGAATCTAAACTGGTACAAGTATACAGGATGATGCATCTGATATTTTTGAGAAAAAGTACAATTCGCGTTTTTGACCAGCCTGTATGACCAAAAATGAAAATTCGAAAAAGTAACAAATAATATAAAAGCTGAGGTGCGTAAGTTTGTTTTGACACAAAATTCAGTACTCCAAATTTCAAAATGGCGGATTGACGGGTTGCCGAAGTGGACGGTTTTTCTGGACAAAACATCTTACATCTCAGTAGCTAATTATCAAAACCCCACAGTATGTTAGATCAATCTTCCTCTTTTAAATTGGTTTATCCAAATATGCATTCCATTTGAAAAATCACAACTTTGATATGTAGGTCAACATTGGGACACCCTGTATAATTGCCAGCATTTTAGAAATGTGCCCTCAAATGTCATGTATAACATGCAATGAATAGATTTTCCCCAAAATGTATTTGTTTATAAGTAATTTTCCGTCCACTCATTAATGTGCAACCCTGTATACTAGTATTTGAAAAAGGAGTAATATGAGCCTAAATAACAAATTTAAGTCGCTCCACTGGTCACGAAGGTATGCCAAACAACTCATGTAAATTCAGCTTGACGTCGACGTTTAAATATAGCGGCTAAACAACCGCGATTTAGATCGCGTGATCTTGTGTTGTATATGTTGCGGCTAAAACCTGAAATGCGGTGACAAAAAGGCTTAGCCGGTAGCCACTGGGAGTTGGTTAGTCCTAGGTGTAACCTATACATTCATGGCCAAACCTAGTACATATTAGCCGGTTGCATTCGGTTAAAACTAGGTCCAATCAACTTGATCTCTGCTACACCTAGGTCTAGCTAATCCTTAGTGGTTAAAACTAGATGTAAGCGTCACAAACAGGTTCTGACGTATCGATGCGTGCTGCATTGGTGACTTCCAGAAGTTAATTGTTCCGTTATCCAAAAGGCGAAAATACTACGTTAAGAATGAAGACATGTTAGATGTTCTTCATGAAATACACGTGGGCATTGGGCACGGCGGGAGAAATAGGATGATTGTAGAAGCTAATACCAAGTACGCAAACAACACTCAGGACGCTGTTCTTATTTATCTTCGTTTTTGTAAGTCATGTCAAATGAAACAAAATTAAATCAAAAAAGGTCTTGTTGTGAAACCCATTTTATCTAAGGGCTGAATAGCCGTTGCCAGGTAGATTTGATAGACATGCACACAAATCCAGACGGCAACTTTAAATTCATATCAGTGTACCAGAAACATCTGACGATGTTCGTATAGCTACGCCCTTTACAAAGTAGGGCTGAGAAAGTATCAACGGTACTGCTGGATATATTTTGCGTATTCGGATCATCACCTATATTGCAATCTGATTATGGTCGGGAGTTCGTTAACCGAGTTGTGGGAAATTTGACATAAATGTGGCCAGGTCCAAAGATTGTGCATGGGAAGCCGCACCACAGCCAGTCACAAGGTAACGTAGAACGTGCCAACCAAGATGTCGAAAAAATGCTCATGGTGTGGATGACCGATGAACATTGTCAAAAATGATCTGAAGGACTAAGATTCGTTCAACTAATGAAAATTTAAGGATATTATCTTGGAATTAAAAGATCACCGTACCAGGCAATGTTTGGTTGTGATGTTACCGTTGGCTCAGTCATCAGTTCAATCGAAAAGATCGAAAATGAGGAGGTTTTATAGAAAAACAGTTGAAAAATGACAGTAGCGAAGTAGATAAGATAGAAATCGAATCCCACGGAACTGAAATTACGGAAAAATCAGTTTGCCAGCTTTGTGACCAGAAGGGAGATGAAAAGTGTGACGGGATGTCTCAAAAGCATTTGACAAGGTGTGGCACGCGGGCCTCTTGTATAAACTAATCCAAAAGGGCTTCTCTTTTTGGCTTCTAAAACTACTGAAATCCTTCCTTGAAGGTAGGAAATTTCGGATCAAAATTGACAACGTCCTGTCGACAACACGGCTGATTACAGCCGGCGTCCCTCAGGGTTCGGTCCTTGGACCTATCCTTTACTCACTGGACATCCATAACGTCCCTAGTCCTGGCAACTGTGAAGTCTATCTCTATGCTGACGATACTGCATTGGTGGCTCAGTCGTGGTCTGGCCACCTAGTCCATGACAGGCTGCAAAGTGCGGTGGAGGAAGTATCAGATTGGGCGGATCGGTGGTTAATTAAAATAAACCATTCGAACACGCAGGCAATCTACTGTACAAAAAGACGTCGCGGCGTTCCGTCTGAAGTTTCAGTGAATGGACTTCGTATACCATGGGAATCCTCCGCTAACTATCTCGGTGTCATTCTGGACAAAGGGATGACTTCGCGGAACCATATGGAAGCGCTAAAAACTAAATTCCAAATTACGTTTCGGCAGCTTTACCCATTATTATGTAAACGATCAAAATTAAGTTTGATTAACAAGATTCGACTCTATAAGGTGGTCATAAGACCAGCAATGACTTACGCATGTGCGGCTTGGTGTTTTATTGCTAAAACACACATGCGAAATCTACAGGTTCTGCAAAGCAGGACGTTGCGCACTATTGCTGATGCCCCATGGTATGTCTCTAACGAAACTCTACATAGAGACCTCGATGTCCCTTACCTAAAGGACTACATTAAGCAACAGGCGCAGCGGCGCTATAGCCTAGCGGAATCGCACAGCAACCCTCTGTTGTGTGAGTCAGTGGACTACACAGTCGAGCAAGTTCGCAAGCACAAAAGGCCGCGGCTCGCACTGTAATCAAAATTAACTCGTGAACTTAGAACAACCAAAATTGGAGCATTTTTACACAATCTTTAGAAAAAATGAAATATTTTTAGACCATATCAAAATCTGTGAAGTGATTTTAACAATGCCTAAACGCTGCCTATCCTAAAAGATTCTCTTCTTCCCCTTTGCTCTCGTTCTTCCTTCTCTCCTTTCCTTCCCCTTGTTTCCTTAAAATTGTCTGGTTTCTGGGTTACCAGACCTGACAGACTTACAAACTGACACCGTGGCTCAAGAGCAAAGGTCCCACGGACCGCTCTGACAACCAACGATGACTTGAAAAAGTGTGACGAAACTGAAAATAGATAATAGTAGTAAGGATGCGGAAGTTTCTTTAGTATTACAGGCTAATAAAAAGACAGCTTGGTCAAATGAAAAGTTTCCTCCTTGCAAAGTAGGCGATACCGTCCGTGTCAAAATTCCTGACGTTGATAGAGATAGAGGAGAGTTCCCAAATGTTTTAATGGTCATACGTGAATGTGTTAAGGATGGTTTATATAAGTTTGGCAACCAGTTTAGCACAATGTTCGAATTTTTTTCTGGGAATCAATTCAGCATGCGCGAAGCAAAATTTTCAGAGTTTGAAAATGTTTTGCCTGAAAACAAATCACTGCGCCAAATAGCCAATGAACGAACTTCATCTGGTGGATAAGGCTATAAAAGATGCCACTGTGAAACCAACTGTGGAAGTAGAAAGTGTCTTTGTAATGCTGCTGGTATTTTGTGTAACTCTGTTGTACTTAATTTATACTATAGACTTGGGTAGCTCTGTGATAAACTCTTCTGTGATGTGCTATGCTGATGATACACAGATATATAAGAGCTTTAATAGTAACACTTTACATACTTCAATCAATGAGCTTAATGATGATTTGGAGGCAATAGTAGGGTACTCAAATGGTAACAATCTTAAGCTCTATAAGGATAAGTGCTCAGTGATGTTTTTTTGTCCTGCTGTCAAACATAACACTATATTGTATTCTCTTGATGTAAAAATCGACAAGGAGCGTCTAGCTATCGTAAATACTACAAAAAATTTAGGGTTGATTATTGATTATACTTTACGGTTTAAGGAGCATGCTTCGTCTATCTTAAAAAAATGTTATGCAACTTTAAAGTGTTTTTATGTCAATCGCTCTATTTTGAATTTTAAAGTTAGAAAAAAGTTATGTGAGGCTATTATATTTCCAAGCTTATTTTACTGTAGCACTGTGCTTTATCATTGTCTTGATTCTATCACAAAACCAAGACTCCAAAAACTTCAAAATACTTGTTGTCGATTTGTATTTAATCTCAAGAAGTATGATCATGTTTCCTTAAAGAGATTTCAGCTTGGTTGGATGTGTATAGAAAATGCTTGCAAGTACCATGTATCAGTGTTTACACATAAGATCATATCTTCTCGATCCCCCTTGTATCTTTATGAGAAATTTGTTTTCAGACGAAATAATTCAGACATTGATTTCAGACACAAAAAAAGACTAGAGATCCCTATGTATAAAACAACTTTATTTCGTAGTTCATACACTTACAATGCTATCCTGATTCATAACGAATTAGATTACAATATAAAGGATTGGTCAGTAAACAGATTTCGTAAGCATGTGAAACAGATTTATTTGTCATTGTAGTAATTGTGGAAAAGTTAGTTTTTAATTCTCATATTTTATTTTATTTTTACGTAATATATGTGTGTATATATTATGTATGTCAGGAAGCTATCAAGCTCATTGTTTTGAAGCGTCTTTTGATGCTTGTCAAAGTTTCCTTTGATTAAGTATTTCAATTTATTATTTGGGTAGGTTAAGCAGAATAGCCAAGAGCTAGACTTCGCCTACGTAGAGGTCACATTATGTTGTAGTTTATATAATGTGCCTAATAAAGACATTTTATTATTATTATTATTATTTAAGTTAAACTAGATAACCCATCGTCCCAGTTTTTTATACCATTGGATATGTTAACCATCTATTTTTTTATTATTTACTTGGTCTAATGAATGTTTCAATAATTTGTATTAATTAAATTGTTATCTCTGCACGAAATATTTAAAAATTGTAAAGTTCAGTTACAGTTACGACAAAAAATTATGTTTAAACTGTTCTACGGTTATACTCTCATGAAATGTTTTAAAATTGTGAAGTTCAGTTACAGTTACAAATAAGAATTATGTTTTTAATTGTCACACCCGCATCAAATATTTGAAAATTCTAAAGTTCAGTTACAGTTCTAAAAAATACGTTTGAATTGTAAAGTTCAGTTACAGCGATGAAAAAAAATGTTGTTACTAGAATAGGTTTTTTGTATTATTGCGGTTACTTATCTCTGATGACATTGAAATTTAGTGCTGAAATATATAATATGAAAATGATGACGTTGAATACTGAATGACAAAAAAGGTAAACATCTACGTATGTTTATCCGTATGTTTATCCGATTTTAATAATTTGGCATATGGTATGTTCAGTGTCCTAGTGAAATGATTAAATTTTCAGCTTGATTCGTCAGCTGACTGCAGAAGGTGGGTCAATAATCTGTTGAGGTTCCACGATTTCTTATACACTCATTGACACGCCAGGGCATCGTGCTGATAAGGTGGTCGATATCCTGTTAAGGTATCTCATTCCAGGCTACTGCAACTTCGTGAGTAAGAGCTGCCAAAGTCTGTGGAGGGTGTTGTAAATTCAAGAGCCTGCGACCTATCATGTCCCAGACGTGTTCAATTGAAGATAGGTCAGGTGATCGTGCTGGCCAAGGTAAACTGTTGATGCTATGTTGATCCATGAAGGCTAACGATGCTCTGGAAATATGCGGTCTGGCATTGTCTTGCTGAAAAATCGGGTTTTGGATGGTGTTTAGGTATGGAACAAGATGAGGCACTTTCTGAATATAGCGACGGGCTGTGATATTGCCTCTGATGAAAATTAGTGGTGATCTGCTACCATACCATAACACCCACGATGTGGTGAACGTGACGCTCTCTGTCAAATTGTGGGTCACGTCTTTCATCACGTCACATTCTCACTCGTGTCCGACCATCGTGCATCTCCAGATAGAAATGAGATTCGTCACTAAATACCACCTCATTCCGTTCAAGATATGTAATGAACAAAATGAGCTTCCAAAAGTTAAAATCGGCCAACTGGTTACAAAGACCCCTATAGTAGCCTAATAATGCCACTAATTCAAACTTGTCACTTTTAGGTACCGTACTGATGACGTAGCAGTCAAAATGTTATCAAAATTCTAGTTAAAGTAGGTCAAGAATTACCGGATAGAAAGACCGAAAGACAGTTACGCAAACTTAAGAGTGGCATGGTTTTTGATGTTGTACATGTTAACATCTAAAAAAGTAACTTAGGGATTTCTAAATGTTTCTCCCCATTCGGCGTAAGCCGTATAGACTGGTTTAAATTTTCATCTTATCGTAAATGTGTTTATTTCTTGGCTGCTAGGTGTGTTTACATTGCAACTTGTTTTGTATATAAAGCAAATAAAAGATTACTATCTAATCAACATTAAGCAACAATCATTTTCAGGTTTACAGATAAAAGTGAACGTCTGGCTGTAAAACCGTTGAAATGGCTGAGGCACCACCAGAGATAAAAAAAATCGGGGATCTCCTCAATCAATATATTGAAAAGCACAAGAAAATTGTCAAAATTATTATAGGCAGGCTAACACAACCGGGTGAAAACTATGGCAGTGAAATTATGAAAGTTGATATGGTTCTAAAAGACGAAAACAGTGGTGACGAGGAAGAGTTATATCTTGTAGCAAAAATGATCCCAGAAAGTGATCTTTACAAAGAAATTTTCAATGTGCAAGTTAGCTTTGTAAGTGAGATGCGATTTTATGATACAGTGGTGCCAATCTTGGAAGATTTTCGAAAAAGGAAAGGAGCTAAGGTGAAAGATATTTATCCTAAATTCTATGGAGGTAGGAAGAATTTGAATATACAGGGTGGGGCAGTTGACACAAACGCAGTACTTTTAATGGACAACATTAAAATTAAAGGTAAGATTCTATGAAAATTAAAATGACTAAAGTGTAATACAAACAGCTTAATAGTTTTACAGTAAAACAAGAAAAGCTTCAATAAAAACAATGCTGTGCGTTCGCAAAAATCTACAATCTGTAAATGGTCTGTAGTTAAGATTTTGCCAAAAGTATATCACTGATATCCCAGATTCCTTTTCAACTATGCGTCTCTATACAGTGCTTTGTAGGAAGGTCCCTCCGTACTTATTTTTTGAACGGGTTAAGTTAGCACGCTGAAATTTGGAGTGACACTTGAAGAGTGAATGCTATATATACTCCAACGTAAAAAGAATAGCTGAAAAATTCAAGATGGCGGCTGGTCGTAATTTAAAACCGCAACCTTGCAAAATGAATCTTGTATTTTTTAAAAATGTGGATACTTGTTATATATTCGGATAGACCTTTTCAAGAGAGAAAGATAGATTGATTAAAGCGTTTGATTATCGCTTGCTGAGTTATACGCGACTCAATGTAAAAATTCGCGCAACGTTGACAGGGTTATAAAGTACTTATGAGCAACATCAAAATAATAAACTAGATGAGCCCCCAAACAATTTTGAAGGATTCCCAGCTGTTTTCAAGTGGTGAAATTATTGATTTTATCTAACAGGCAGAATCAATGGTGAAACTAATTCTGGAAAAATATGATGTTTTTTTTGTCTCAACAAATTCTTCTTTAGATGGCCTTTCTTCGACTAAAATATTTTCACATTCGCGGCTCATTGTTACTAGTAAGTTTAGAAATTCTTGTTGCGTTTTAAAATTGTCTAGCCCAAGCCCTTGCAAGCTTGCCCATTCATTCAGAACTATTGGTAAGTATTACTCATTTTTACTTGCCACGTCTACTGGCGAGGAAGTACATATTGTTTACATAACGAAAAACCATGTTACTCATTTTCGTCGGTCTGCCTGTCGGACCGTCCGCTAATCTTTGGACCGTCTATAACTTGGAAGGTACTGCTGGGGTTTGGATGAAATTTTCTCACAAAGTTACTACCGTCTCAAGGATGAAAAAATTTTGCAGCATTCAATAACCGCTTCAGTGGCGGCGGAACTAAAGGTAAAACTATGACAAAAAATTGGAACATGACCATTTTTTGAAAAAGGTTTGTAGGGCTTGAAAATAGAGGTTTTGGGGTTGTAGATTGTGGGAGAAGGTATATCTCATTTTTTTGGCGACAGTATCCTTAGACTCTTCCAGCCCCAGTAATTTTATGCATGTATCACAACATATTTCAAACATAAAAATTTTTCCCGTACATTTGCCCATATAACAACTATAGACGTGACACGCGAGCGATCGAGACGATGCCATGCAATGGCGACTTTCATACCCCGAACTCTGCCTTGCGCTTGACAGCATCGCCGGCAGGAGTCTTATAGTATCGTGGCAGGCGCTTATGACATGTTTGACTAGTGTGGTCTAGCAGCGTTGCCGAATGATCGCTACTTCGGGCAAGGAAGAAACTAGCGTTAGCGTTATCAAATGGAGTATGTACTTAGTGTATGTAGGCCTGTTTAGCCGACTTGATCTATGTAATTTTTGTTATAAATGTGTCTAGTTAGCTCAAATTGACTAACGTGGGTCGAACATGCTCCTTTATGAACTGATAACAGCGAAGCGTGGGGAGTGCAGAATCAACTTGACACTATTTTCTTATTTCAGGATATGAAAACCTTGACCGCCACAAAGGATTCGATTTGAAAGGAGCTAAAGTCGTTCTTGAAGCTATTGCTTATTTCCATGTCACCCCTTTAGCTTTGAAACTACAGGAGCCAGGCACTTTTGAGGAGAAAATCAAACCACATTTAGCCTGCTTTCTTCCAGGCAGGACTCCTGAAAAAGAACAAGCTATTAAGGAACGTTACATATCATTCTGCCATCGAAGTATGTCATTTGTTTCTGAGTGCGAAGAGTGCATTCCTGCTCTTCCATTGGTTGAAAAATGCATTGGGAAGTGGGAACCAATACGAAGAAATGATCTTAGAGAACCGTTCAGTACGATTTTACACACCGATGTTTGGGTTAACAACATAATGGTAAAAAACTGTCAGAGTGACATTGATATCAAATTGGTTGACTTCCAGTTCTGCACATATGATAGCCCAGTAGAAGATTTGATGTTTTTCTTGATAACCAGTGTACCCCTTGATGTACTGAAAAATCACCTGGATGAGCTTTTGCAGTCCTATCACAAATATTTTATTCAAGAGTTAGAGAATTTGAAATGTAGTACGGACCAATTTGGATATGGCAAGCTGCTAGTAGAAATTAAGGAATGCATACATAATACGGTCTTTCGTTGCTTGTGGTTCATTCCAACGGTTGTATTGGGCGAAAAAGGGACAAAATCTGATGTAACGAAGATAGTCCCGTCTCAAGCTGCTAAAGAGAAAATTTGGTGGATGGTTCAAGAATTCTACAGACGTGGTTGGTTGGACTGAGAAGCAGTTCCTGAGGAATCGACTGAATTATTTATATTAGGAAATATTGTAGACATCAAAATTTCTAAAATAAGATATTACGTTTTTTGGATGTTATATGAACAGTATGTCCGTCTGTTCACTAATATTTGGTCCATCACTTGGATTTAATAATAATAATATCAATAGTAATAATATTAATAATTATCATTATATTCAGTATCATCGTTAACATCGTTATCATTATTATTATTATTATCATCATCATCATCATCATTATCGTCATTATCATCATTACCATCATTATCATCGTTATCACAATTATGATCATTATCATCATCACCATCATCATCATCATCATCATCATCATCATCATCACCACCATCATCATCATCATCATCATCATCATCATCATCATCATCATCATCATCATCATCATCATCATCATCATCAGCATCAACATCAGCATCAGCATCAACATCAACATCACATCAACATCAACATCAACATCAACATCAACATCAACATCAACATCAACATCAACATCAACATCAACATCAACATCAACATCAACATCAACATCAACATCAACATCACATCACATCAACATCAACATCAACATCAACATCAACATCAACAACAACATCAGCATCGACATCGACATCGACATCGACATCGACATCGACATCGACATCGACATCGACATCGTCATCGACATCGACATCGACATCGACATCGACATCGACATCGACATCGACATCGACATCGACATCGACATCGACATCGACATCGACATCGACATCGACATCGACATCGACATCGACATCGACATCGACATCGACATCGACATCGACATCGACATCGACATCGACATCGACATCTACATCGACATCGACATCGACATCGACATCGACATCGACATCGACATCGACATCGACATCGACATCGACATCGACATCGACATCGACATCGACATCGACATCGACATCGACATCGACATCGACATCGACATCGACATCGACATCGACATCGACATCAAATAATAATAATAATGACGATGATGTTAATCAATAAATTTTTTGATGTTGTTTAAACATTTATTAGTCTATTACCTATTGGAAAACATCTCCAATAAAGACGCGGTCGCCAATTCAGAATGAGGAAGATAAAATCTCCAGATAAAAGATAAATTGCGGTGTTGGCCAGCATCATAGCATTTTGAAAAATATTTTTTTTTGAGTTATTAGCACTTCTTACCAAACCAAAAGATGCTTTTGGTGTTACGCCACTGGAATACAGCCCGATGTTAATTCATTAATTGTGTAAAAACATTTCTTACTTAAAAACTTAAAAGCCTTATTCTTAAATTTCATGTAGCTCTCTATATTTCGCAGATCTCGAGGTAGAGTGTTGTACAACGATATGAAGTTGTTTTTGTGTATGCCATAGTTCTAGAACGATTTGCTTTCAAAATGGAATTTCTGGTCTTATAGGTATGATGTTCATTTTGTATGCTGAAATCGTTGATGTTTCGATTTACATAGTTAACACATTTATATACATAAATACATGGAACTGTCAAGAGCTCATTTTGAATAAATGTGCGTTTGCAACTTTCGTCAAAACTAAGGTTTAAACACAATCTAGTTATTCGTTTTAGTGATATAAAAACTCTGTCGACGCTTGCAGCTCTACCCCAGCATAGGATGTTCTAATATAAGATAAATGGCTGTATACGAGGGCATAGTATAGTAATAATAGGCTCTTTTTATCTAAATATTGCTTCATGTGGAATATGGCATAATAGCCTTTATTTAAATTCAGCACACATTCTCACTTTGGGTGCTGAAGGAGAGATCTGCATGGAACCAGCAGCCAAGGAGTTTCACGCTATCCACTAATTGTAAACCAAGCTCTACATTCATTGTTGTCTTAGTAGTTGAGTGTATGGCTTTTCTAATACGAAAGTTGACTGCGTTGACTTGTTTTTATTTACGATCAACTTGTTTCTTTGACACCAAACTTCTATTTCTTCAAATACAACTAGGACGTTTTTATGATGTTCATCAACAGAACTTCCAGATACAGTGATCTGGTATCATCAGCAAACATTGTAACTTTTCTCCTTGAAATGATATCTGGCAAGTGATTTACAAGAAGTAGAAATATTAGAGGACCTAATAAGGATCCCTTGGGAACTCCCACATTTACAGGGAATTTATCTAATAACACATATCAATCTTCACAATTATATTTCTATTAGACAAGTAAGACTCTAACCATATATGATCTCTCAAACCTAGCGATTCTAATTTTGATAGAATGATATTTTTATCTAGCATATCAAGTGCCTTAGATAAATCGAACATCATGCTTACTACATAGTTGCCTTGATCTAATTGCGAATGAACAGAATTCCAAAAGTCAGAGGTTGCTGTCTCTACAGACCAATTTTGTCTAAATCCATGCTGATCATCAGATAGAAAGTTAAATTTCACTTCAAATTCATTGATAATTGTAGAGATTGTTCGCTCAGTAACCGTTGAGAACTCTGACAGAAGTGATATTTGTCTATAATTTTCAATATTTTCCATCTCACCCTTTTTATGCAGAGGCAAAACAAGAGCTGTTTTTAATAGATTAGGGAATATTCCGCTATTCAAGGAAGAGTTTATGATGGAAGTCGAAGGTACGTATGAAAGGAGCAATTGGCTTGAGAATTTTTGGAGGAAGTTCGTCTATGCCGCAGCTCGATTTGTTCTTTAGGGAATTTATTGTTTAATAATATATGGAACGAAAATAGAATTCGATGGATTTGATACTGAATGACTACAAGGTGGCACCGTGTTCTGACCAAAAGTGTCAGCAAGTTTTTATTACTTATATTAGAAAAGTAATCTATAAAAGTGAAACTCATCTCACTTTTGTTTGATATTATCTTATCATCGAATACAATCTGTTTGATTTAATATTTTTTTTCTTAAGTTCTTCTGAAGTTGCCATGTTTTCTTAGTTTTATTTGAGTCCGAATGTATTAGGTGAGAAGTGTATTTCCGTTTTGACGCTCTGATTTTCGCTTTGTACTGTCGTTTTTCTTAATTGTACATATCACGTAGGTTAGGAGTCTTCCCACGCCAGTGGGATTGTAAAAAATATTCTCAAGAGAAACTCCAAAAAAGTCCCTCTTTTAGGGATAAATGTAACATCTTTTAAAAATTTATAATTTGAGTTATAGGCAACTTTCGAAAAATTTGAGAAACCGCTTGTGTGGGATAGTTCAAAGATCAAAAAGGTGCATAGAAAAATGTCCAAGATCAAAAATTGAGAATTTGACATAGCCCCAAAATTTGCTAAAAAATCTGACTTCCAATGCTCACCATGTATAAGGGGATAAATAGAGGCAATATACCGGTAGAACCTTATACATATTCTCTAGGAGTTGGTCAAGAACCTCCCGAATACCGCCACTCGATATCTCTTTCCGTTCAGAAAACATCGAGATTTGAATTTCTGTAAAATTTTCCATGTTGCAAAGCAACTGTCTAACGGCTTATTATAAAAATATATTTGGAAATGTAAGGGAACAAAAATAAACCTTGTGGCATACCACAACTAATCTTACGTAAACAAGACGTACCCTTACGGCCCGTTCACACATGCTCTCCGTTTTACTGGTCCGTTTTATCGGATACGTTTTTTTTCGTCGGTGGCGTATATAGTTGTATGAGCGACTTCACACATGGTACAGTATACTGTATACAGTAAAAAATACTGTTCCGTTAAAATATGACATTCCGTTTTGTCATCGAATACTGGACGACGGAACAGTAAAAATATACGGATACGTAGAATTTTAACGGATAGATACTGCGTGCCTGGCGGGCGGTTTGTGCGGGGTGTAGGAGGGGGAGTGATACGACAGGTTTTGAGTCGCATTTTCTATTGTACATTCATAGAAAACGCGCGCGTGCATTGTGTGTAATAATTATTTTAATCACTGATCAACCATGTCAACCAAGGAGTGGGAAAAGTTAATAGACAAGGAAATTTTAATTACTTTGCTGGAAGATAGGCCAGTCCTTTGGGACAAGACGCTAAATACAAAGACAATACTGCAAGTATTGCAGGTTGGCGCGAAATATGCGTTATTCTAATGGAGGATTTTGAGGCTATGGAACAAAGACAAAGACAAGAGTTCGGTAAGTGTCTGTTTTATCATTTAATTACATTCTAAATAGCTTCATCCTGCCGTGGAACTGATCCAATTTCGGACATGAAATAGTTCACGAATTCTGTTCGAACTAAATTGGCAATATTACCACCTCGTATTCTTACTGCATGGGGTAGGTTTTCGTAACTAAATTCTTGAGATACGTTATTATCACTGTTTGAGCCCTCTTTGTCCCTTATAAAGTTGTATAGTAGTAATAGTACATGCTTTAAAAGTCCATACAGCTGTTGTTTTATCGATGTCTAGAGGCCGATGGAATATTCTCCACTTATTAGCTAAGATACCGAAGGCACATTCAACGTATCTCCTAGCTCTAGTCAAACGATAGTTGAATATTCGCTTATTTTTGTCCAGATGCGTCCCGCCAAACGGCCTTAGTAAATTTTCGTGTAATCCGAAACCTTTGTCTCCAATGACCACATAAGGAACTCTCGTTTCTGAGTCTCTTGTTAATGGGCATGGTGCTGGTATTTGAAGACTGCCGTCTAGCATCATTTTCCAACATGATGTCTCCTTGAATATTGATGAATCGCATTCTTTTCCATAAGATCCGACAATGACGTATACAAAGCGATAGTCGGAGTCTACGATCGCTAATAATATGATGGAAAAAATCCTTGTAATTGATATATAGTGAACCGCAATTTAGTGGTTTTTTAAGTCGGATATGTTTTCCGTCGACAGCTCCGAGTCAGTGGGGAAAATTAGCTTTTTTGTTAAATCCACTTAAGTCGTATAAACTTTTCACTTAAATTGTTCCATATGCATCTTGAAACTTCTTTAATAATGTTGCTAACAGTCGATACGCCAACGCGATAGGTGTAATGAAGATCTTTAAATGAACACGCGGATGCTGCATACCTGAAAATAAAACTGATTGTTTTAATACTTGTATTAGGAAGACTTGTTATGAAAAAGTGGAGACAGATGAGAGATGCCTGGGTGAGATCACTAAAAGATAAAAAGAATTGCAAGACGTCTGGTTCCGCTGTCTCAAACACGAAGCCTTACAAATACCATAATCAGATGCTGTTTTTGAAAAAAGTAGTTGCTGCTGGTGAAACGCACGAAAGCGTCTCTGCTAAGCAAACTGAAGAACACACCGAAGATGACACCACGACATCGAATGAACCTACAAACGAAGATGACAGTGTGACTACAATGACACAACTTGACAATGACAGTCAAAAGGATAAACAAAATCTAGCCCCCCCGCCAAAACGCAGAGCACCAGCCAAAAGATATTTTAATGAAATGGATGCCAAAATGATGTCCTGCATTGACTATCAGATCAAATCCGAAAAAAATTGAGTAGGATGATTGCAATTTATCGTTCTTCAAAAGTATTTTGCCGTCCTTGGCTTTGCTTGATGGTGACCAAACTTTGGAATTCCAGTCAGGGGTGATAAACCTATTACAGAATATTAAACTTAGGAGAGTTGGCCAGTCAACTTATGACTGGTCAGCCTAGACACAAACATCTGGTGCTAGTCACTATCAATCTCAGGGCTATTTTAGCAGACCACAGCCTACTGATAGTGCACTATCGCCAGTACAATCTGTATACAGTGATGGTACGTTAGACCTGTCTGAGTTTTAAAAATAAAAGTACGTACCTTAAAAATATCGCTAGTTTTTCTTCTGGGCAGATACTTTTCCTCCAACGAGTATCTTGCTTTTTTAAATCCTTTTCCAATAGTTTAAGAAGTTCATCAAAAGTAGACATTGGCATACGAAAGTAATTTCGATTCATCACCTCGTAACTGACTCATAAGTAAACTGTAAGCACCCTCTCTAGATCTTTGGGCGATAAATGGATGCTGCCAATAACGTCGAATATGCCTTCTCCGACGATAGTACCAATACAACAGGACAGCGTCCATCCTCGTAGAATAGCGGCGGTATACTGCGAGTTTTCTGTTCACACATCGCATCCAGTAATGACGGATCCGTTGAACGTTATACGGTACCTATGTCTGAACAGAGCATAAATTTATAACGTATCCGCTAAAAACGTACCAGTAAAACGGACTCCCATATGTGAACGGGCCGTTAGATGTTTCCACAAATTGGTAATGATTGAATAAATAACTGGCGAGTAATGAAATAAACAGATTCGGAACATCCGATAAAATACTAAATATTTAAAATCAAAATCAACAAAAAATAATCACAGCAACCTAAATCCGTCAAATCGACCATAGTGCATCGCCGCTCGTACCTGTAGCGCTCCTCGGCCGCACAGACGCACGTCGGCGACGTCCGTGCAACCTTACGGTACGCGCCGCGACGCCTAGCGTCGTCGGACGGCCAGTTGTTGCTCGTCCGCGACGCGTGACGCGCTGCACCGCATGGAGGAGGCGGGAACAGACGACGCCGATTCCGATACCTCCACGGCACGCACGACACAAGGTACATCAAAAGCACCAAAAGGACGCTAGGCTGCGCTCAACATGGAATGGATCGCTTGCATCGATAAAAGGTCAGAGCTTGATGTTGATCATGAATTAGTATCCAAGAATTTTCCCCTTTAAAGTGCATGATTGAGGGGAAGGGAGAACTACTTTTCTGCTTGGTTCCGGTACACATAATCAAATGACAGTCCGTGCACACTGGAGAGAAGCGAATGGGAGCGAGGTGTGCATATGACAAATGTCGCCGCGGTTCTGTTACCATTTATTACAGACTTTTAGCTTATTCACAACCACGAACAACGACAATATCCTTTTATGGTTTTTCTTTGTGAACTTACTCACTAAAATTGTATAAATATTGTCAATACATTATTATTATCAATATACAACGCGTTTTAATGTAACAACAAATTAATTTCAATGTGGCAGGGATATACCGTGATCCACTTTAAAATTGTTCGCAATTTGCATTTCGTAAACATCATAGTCGAACTCACGCTTAAGGTAACCATTAGATGAGCCATTTGAAACCTTAAAACTCTATTACAAAATATTATTGTTTATGAAATGTATTTCTCGAAATATTTTTACCTGAACACTCTCAAATACCCTTGAAGGATATGGACAATGACACACTTCAATGTAAAACTTCCTGCTTTTTACATTTACAATGTTAAAATCACGGGTTTCATTTAAGAAAACTTCATTGACAATCAAACGACCTTGAAGATCACACTCAAGGTCACGTTCATGATCACTGGCATAAGAATGCCGTCAAACCTTACAATTTTGCTCTGCTACCATTTTTTTTAGGAAACGTATTTTTAGAGACATTTTGAACTATTCATACTTTTTGAACATATTTATTTCGCGGTATTTTTTCGCGGGTAAAACCATTCCTTCAACCTTGATCAGGTTTTTATGTCTCTTCCTATTGTGGCTCAGACGTGATGCAGACTAAGTGGACAGACATTCACATTTATATGTACCTTGCAAGCTGTTAGGAACATTTTTTGACAGCAAGATGTCTTTTCTCAAACATGTTGATTACGTATGAACAACCTGAACAAAGCCTATCTGGCCTTGTTTCGGCTTAAAGATACACTTGACAACAAGGACTTTCTCAGCTTGCGCTTGCACTCCACCGAAAGTGATTGATGTGATTGCTCTGAAACGATTGGCTGATATTCAACAAGAAGGCTACCAAGTCCTGCAGAGCGACTTTTAAATGTAACAAAAGTCTCACACCTTCAGTTGTTTATAACGAAATAATATTCGTAACTTCAAGAGGTGGTTCCTTGGATTATTCTGAGCAAAAAGGTTCATTATAACCTATTTCCGAAAATCAACCGTTTCGGAGCAAAAAAATGCTGAACTTATTTCTTTTTAGTCATGAAACATATTAATTTTGTACCTTAATAATTTAAATTGTAAAATGTATCAATACATCTATTTAGTCATTAACTGTCTCTAACAAAATAATTTTCCTGCTTATTAAATACAATTTTCCGAAGAAAAAAAGACAAACAAAACCCCTCACACAACTGATAACGCCGTACTCCGCCTGCACTGCATGTACAGGGTGTTCCTTAATGATAAGCGAATATTTAAGGGTGTGAATCTACATGAAAAATTAATGTTAGTTTGCTTTATAAAATATGGTCCAAAAATGTTTCCTTACAAAAACTCAGGGTGTTGAAGTTTTAGGGAAAAAATGTAAATTAATTAATATATTCAGAACCGCTTCAGATATTTCACTGATATTTAGTACGTAGTGAAAGTTAACAAAGATGCATATTTTTCAATGCAAAAATAACTTTTATCTTTAACAGTGGCGTGCGTACGGCTAATGACTTCCATATTTTAAAAAAAAAAATGGTACGCTAATGGTTTTTTGCCAAATAAAAATTATTTTTGAAATTCCCGTTCAATTTAAAATAAATGATCTTTCTCGAGTTGCTTTTCTTCGATGAACCATTTTTGAGTAATTAAATAAAAACCGTTCTATTGTCTAACTTGTAAAATTATTATTTATTTAATTGGAAAAATTAAACACATTAGGGTTAATAAACAACAACAACTGAAAACATAACACTAAAACCAACGAAATGATTACAAAAATTGTTGAAAATGGCCCCCTTCGCTTAGTATGCATGCTTCCGCCCTCCTTCTCATGGAATTGCGCACTCGTTGAAATATCCGTGGAGTGTTTTTTATTCTATCACAAGCTGCAACTGTTCTTTCTCTTAATTCCTCCACAGTGTTAATGGGACTTGTGTAAACTAGTGTCTTAAGATAGCTTCACAAAAAGACATCTAAACTGTTGAGGTCTGGGGACGTTGGTGGCCATTCTTGGGGCCCACCTCGGCCAGTCCAACGATTTGGATAAACAGTTTGTAAATAATTACGAACCGCTACACTGAAATGCGGTGGTGCACCACCATGCACGTACCACATATAGTTTATTACTAACGGAACCTCATCAAGCAGCAAAGGCAACTGTTGTTGAAGAAAATTGAGGTGAGTCTGCCGTCAAGTCGTTTCGGTAAGAAGAATGAGCCAATAAAGTGGTTGCCAATAATTCCTGCCCATAGGTTAACCGAAAATTGGTGTTGGAAATGGGTTTCGGTTACGGCATAGGGATTTTCTGCCCATAAATGATTATTGTGGAAATTCTGAATGGCATTTCGAGTAAAATTAGCTTCGTCCGTGAACAGAATCATTGATTCAAATTGCGGATTTTGTGTAATTTTTTGAAGATACCACTGACAAAAGGTCACACGCCTTGGAAAATCAATGGGAAGTAATGCCTGTACTCTTAAAATATGGTAAGGATATAACAGATAATGCACTAAAATTCTCCAAAGAATTTGATGGCAAATATTTAAGTATCTAGTGGTCTTCCTCGTACTCGTTTCAGGATGTTCTTCGACTTCATGCAGCACTGCTTCCTCAATTTCAGGTGTTCTCACACTTAGAGGTCTACCTTCAGATGTTCCTTTTCGGACAGAACCAGTTTCAACAAGATGACGATGAATATTAGAAAAGGTTCGACTATCTGGCAAAGCACGATCCGGATATCTCGGGTGATAAATCCGTCTTGCTTGCTCACCATTACCGTCGGCAAGGCCATATACGTAATGCATTTCCGTCATTTCTGCATTTGAATAATTCACCATTATTAACAAGATTGTAAAAGATAAATAATGAAAAAGATGTCACAGCGAACAGATTTTAATAACGGAGACCTGTCAGATGTCAAAAGCCAGTGGCATATTCCAGAGCAACTAGATATTTATTGCTAAATTGCTTTCTTCAATTATTACATTAATTTTCTCGGACAGTAGGACGGTTTTTATTTTTTTATTCAAAAATCGCGCATCAAAAAAAAAACAATTTAAGTGAGATTATTTGTTTTAAATTAGATGACAAAGTCAAAAATAATTTTTATTTGGGAAAAAACCATTGGCGTACCATTTTTTTCTTAAAAAATATCGAAGTCAATACCCGTACGCACGCCACTGTTAAAGCTAAAAATTATTTATGCACTGAGAAATATGCAACTTTATTAACTTTCACTACGTACTAAATATCAGTGAAATATCTGAAGCGGTTGTGAAAATATTAATTAATTTCCATTTTTTTTCTAAAACTTCTACACCCCGAGTTTTTGTTAAGGAAACATTTTTGGACCATAGTTTATAAAGCAAACTAACATCAACTTTTTATGTAGACTGACAGCCTTAAATATTCGCATATCATTAAGGAACACCCTGTATAATCGCGTGTTGCCGTCGATCGACATCGTGTCGGTAGACAAAAAAATAAATACCTTCATCGGAAAAAAATTATTAGATATTGATAATTTAAATCACATTTTATTATTCAGTATGTATTACTGTATCAGTGCGTGCGTTTTGATACAAAAGAGACGTTTTCGGTACGCGAGTATCACGATATGCTTATAATTTACGGAGAGGTTCATTGCAATTCTGAAAAGGCTAGGTGCATTTACGCAGAACGTTTTCCTGGTCGAAGGCTACCCGCTAGAACATTCGTGTCAAGCCTGCGTAGAAGCCCAGGGTTCCCATTTTGAACATCTATTGTGATTACTAATACATTTAAGTGTAACTTTATGTGATTTACGGATTTTGTTTTTTTCTTTCTTCGTGCAGCGCATCGTTTCAAATAAGTGACTGATAATCGTGGGAATTGGTGGTGTGTATCGCCACGTACCGGTAAGTCCTGTTATTTTTTTGTTGAGTAAATGTACTGTACTGAAAGCGTTATTAAACAAAAAATATTGGCAAAAAAATTGCGTAAAAGTATTCAATAATTCAAGGCACATTTTCAACCGCTCGTATCGCGGTTGCGTTGCAGCGTTGCCAAATGTTTGAGAAAATTTAATTATATACGACTCACTTTCCTCGAAAACGATTGATTTTCGGACATAAGTTATAATGAACCTTTTTGCTTAGAATAATGCAAGGAGTGACCTTTTGAAGTTACGAATATTATTTCGCTTACACCCTGTATACTCAGATGTGTTATTTTTACTTCCACTGGGCAATGGGGAGGAAGTATTGTAATCACGAAAAATTTCGCAGATCGTTTTTTTGAATGTTTTATCACATGTACATTACGAAAACCATGTCACTCATTTAGCTTTCTGCTGTGGAATATACCATGGTTAATTTATGTAATAAAGCGTTACAAGTTATTTTAGCAACAAAGTTTGGTCAAATCAATCGCAAACTATGTACTAACTTCCTATTCAAAATAAGTACGAGATATTTCCTTATCTGTCTTCAAGAAATAAGTTTTTTGCCACAAAAAAACGCTCCAATAGCTATTTTCAACAACAAAATGATAAACAAACCATGGGCGTAGTGAAGAAAAGCATTTACTTATGAAGCAAATTCTTTTAGTCAAATTTCTTCTGAAAGTAGTACAAACTCATCTGATGTACCTATTAAAGTCTACTTTAAGCTTTAAATCAATAAATTTTCAAAACTACCGAACTGAAGATCATGTATTTTACATCATCATAAAGGGAATTGAAAGACTTTTGAAATAAGGTATCACTCGACCCCCTTTTCCATTTAAGATTTTAGGGTTGGTGTCATTCCCGCCAGGGGGCTGCACGTGTTAACGTGATTTTTTGCCAAACTGGTGTCCCCCTCGAAAACAACATCGACGGATCTGAGCGTTTTTCAAAAAAAAACTGAGCTGCCAGTAAATGAGTCTGTTTCGTTTTCGATGCGCCACCCTGTATATATGTAATGTATTGTGCCACGATAACACGTCCGACACTGGAAAGGGACGCTAAGACTGCGTTAAACATGGAATAGGATCACTTGCATCAGTAAATCGTCAGTGTTTGAAGTGCACTAAGCTTAAAATAAAGTTTTCGTTATTTTTGAGGTCAATATGATACTGTTAATTATAATGCTTCTATAAACAATCTACGTTAAAACATTGAATAGAAATGGAGTTATTTTAACTTATACGTGATTAATGTATCCAGTACTAAAAAAAACACATACTCTAATAACTGACAAATAATTAAAAATGAGTTTAAAGGGAGAAATAGGTCAAAGAATAACATAGATATCTGTTTCGGAAAGTAAGATATAAAATATATGAATTGAATTTTGATGTTAATAACAATTAGGTTGACATTTGGTGGTAGTAGTTTCTTGATTTTTAGATTTCTTTTCAAGTACTCGTATACTATAATATTATTTAGCAATATAAGACTTGTTGCATATGCTAGGCCAATAAATACAAATATTCTTTATATCTATTTCTAGAAGGTACCATGTTGCAACATACAGTAGTGAAAACTGTAGTTAGCGAAACAAAATTTCCAGATCCAAGACTATGCACAATAAGAAAAACGTCACGGAGGATAAAACAAGCAGCATCGATTCCGAACCTCAACGGCAAACACGTCACAAAACATCTCAAATGCTCTGAAGGGCGATAGGTTGCATTAAATCTAGAATAGATGCCTTGAATCGATAAAAGGTCAGGGTTTGATATCTGCCTGCGTTTTAGGATAGAATTAATTTCCTCCTATCTGGATACTTGTTACATATCCACAAACCTATTTTCAAATTATAGAAGCGTATAAATGTGATTAATGCGATTTTGGAAATCATGCCATGAGTCTTTTGGTAACATTTTATCTGGGCAATAATAATAATAATAATAATTGTTGTATCCGCGATTAAATAAACAATGCGCTGAATAAATAAACTCTTGAAGTTTGTCCTGCAGAATCTATGAGAAATATAACATTATGGCTTCTCCAGGGTATACATATGAGTATACACGAAATACATTTAAAATCCAAGAACAGAGAGATGGCTGGCTTGTAAGCTTGGTTAATATTCATTCAGACATCCTTTGTAATTATCATTCTCTTTGTGTAGCATAAAAGATTGATCCCATTTTAAGGCAGCTATGTTTAACAAACATGTTCACTCAGTCCAGACTTTGATGTTTCCCCTTAGTTATACGGACGCCAGGCTCTTGAATATTTTGTGCCTCCACTGTAATATTTCGAATCCATGTGGGGAACGTTTGGTTGGAGTGGAGATTTTTTTCTGCCTAAATAAATATGTAGATAAGTACAATCAATAGATGTGAAACTAAAACTTCGCAACGTTTTAGTTCTGAGATATTTTATGATCGAACTGTATAATAAATGAATAAAGTTTTGTCTTTCATCGCTGAAGCATTGTTAATAACAGGGTGAATCACTTTCCGTATGCGACTATGTATAATATCAATTATGGATATCTAGATGTAACAGTGGACGGAGTAGTACAGTGGAAGTATTTTATTTGTGTCATACGGACAATTTTGAAATATTGACGAACACTAAAACACAGTACATTTTGGATGGCCCTTGGGTTAGACAAGCCAAAATATGAAGTTATAAGGCTGGGCGCATACATTCGTTTTCCGCGTTCGATTTCCGTATTCGTTTTCCGTATTCGGAGACCCGAATGCACGAAAGGCTAATAAAACACACTGAGTATCGCATACGTATTATTTTTTCCGAACGGCACACATTCCGTACGTACACTTCGGAAGCAAACCCGTGCGTTCGTGAAAACGGTACGCATCAAACCTAGTGACGTCATGCGAAACGCAGCACTGGCATACATTTGATAAGGCGAGAATACACATGCCAGTAAAATAGCATGCCAGTGGCCAGTAACTTGTATGCTAACTACTTGTCCTACGATATCCCAAAATACACATGCTAGTTTTGGATATGCCAGTCTGTGAAAACTTTCCTTTATCTTCTTTAACTCTTGGTGGTACGTTGTTCTTAGGTTTTTTATCTTATTTTTCATAAATTTCAATGTTAAATTGTTATCAGTCACTTGCTTCAATAAAGACTTGTAAGCATTGTCTCTAGCGATTTTATTTTTATACAATGGAGATCATGTATTCCATAAACACGGATACTCCCTATACTGCATAACAAACAATAAAGTCTTTTCGTCTCCCCAACGAGCCATTTTGCCCGGAACTAAACAAATAGTTCTATAGTTCAAGAATCCGTTTTTCACATGCGAGTTTCTGGTAACGATGTCGTTCACACACCTTTGAACATGACTCGGCATGTTGCCTCCCCTCCATTCCCTCGACGAAATCCTGCTACTGGCACACACAAATCAAACGTCTTGCGATCTACTGGCGTGCTATCTTCTAGCGTGCTTTCTTGCTGGCAAAGAAAGTCACACATGCAAGTAGCACGCACAATCCAGTAACTGGCATGCTTCTGTGCGTGTAACAAGCATGTGTATTCTCGCCTTAATGTATCGCCGCACACAGTTGGAAATTTCCATCCTAAACCGCGCAGTGACGTGCGTATTGGACGTCACGTCGTTGCATCAAGAGCTCGAATGCATCAGGACAATGCGTGAAGCAGAAGAACTAACATTGGCTGTTGAAAAGCACTCCTGCTGTGGGATATTCATGACAAGACTACCACAATAGAGTTGTCAAAGATTTGGCGTGGGTGCAAGTTTTCAAAGAGGTTATACAGGATTGGAACTGGTGCACAAAAGTGGAAACAGAAAACAAGAGTAAAGTTACTTTTCTTTCACTTTTATTACAAAGACTATTGCCTACTGTACTTTTATTGTTATAAATTGGTAAACCTTTCGTCATGTAGGTATGATATTTCATCTGCCGGCATCATGAAGTACTGAGCTCGTCTCTTATGCTTGGGCCTCGGTTTGTAAATCTATGTTGTGTATTCAGAAATAATCTCATCCAGGTATCCTTCCTTAATTCATCACTAAAGTTCATCGAAAGATTATATTGACATCCTGTAGAAATCAAAGAATTTATCTGGATGTGTTTTTAGATATAATGGACTTACGTATATTCTCCGACTGTTTAACGGATGCATCCAATACCGACGTTTCTTTTTCTTCTTTTTTGATAATGATAATAGAAGTTCAATCGCAATTGAATCGTCGTTCTCCATAGCAAAGCATTCATAGAGCCGCCACTGAACGTGTGTTTCCTCCAAACTATTTTGTATCAAAAATTTCAGAAGAGACAGAGTTCCATGTAAATCTCGGTAATCATTCCGTGCATAAATAACAGACAACTGTATTTAAACGACCTTTTTCTAATTCGGGATAAGCCAAGCACGTAGTTTCCAACTTGTGATCAGGAAACTTACCACAGTTTTCTCCAAAGTGTTCGGGGAAAAAAAGGGATGCGGCTACCAAATGATCTTTGCATTGAAATCTGTCATTTGCAGAATTCACTATATTGTCCTATACTTCTAATGCGGCATCTCGGTGATCGTGACTGCTATTATTACGTCGTCTCCTCTTGTTGCCTTAGGGTTCAGTGCAAATACTTTTGGCTTCATTTATTATGTCATCAATTTTATTTCTCACATTGACAATACATTTTTCAAAATTATCGATAGCGGTTTTAACTTGCGCTGGCTCGGTTTTTCTCTTCTGCAACTGGTTGAACAAGATGTCGCGACGTGAGGCATGACAAGATGAAAAAATGTCAACCAAAACACGAAAACAGAATCGTTTAACATACGGCGAATACCGCAAGCTGCCTTGCAAACGGTTTCATTAGTGAAATTTTCTTCTATTTCGTCCATGCATTCAATGAGTGATTCTGTTCTCAACCACGACATGTATTGTTCGAATATTAAAATTCCAACGAGTTGTTGCTCCTTGGGGATTTTTTTCCCCACAATTCTGTTCAGTATCTCTACGCGTTGAGGAGAATTATTGAAAAATCCCGAATATCTTTCAAATCCCCAAAGAGCACCCGAACTTTGCGGAAGCAGCTTAGGACATAATCAGATTTAACTGATGCACATAGCAATGCACATAGTGAGGAAATGGATATCTTTGTTTAATTTTTGCATGTACTCCAGCATTATGTCCGCTCATTACCGCGGCTCCATCATAGCTTTGTGAAATCAGTTTGTTAGGAAAATTTCCTATTAATGGATCTACGACACTCAAAATATGTCTTGTGGTAGTATCAGCGTCACATTTTTCGGGATTCATATACATAATTCCAAAAACGTTCTACTGGTTCGCCGTTAAATACGTATCTGAAAATTGTTACTAGTTGGGCTTTCCCCGAAATGTCCTGCTATTATCGCCAAATACGAGGCTCTGTTAATCTGTTTTATTATTTTTTCAAGACAAACTTCAAGAATACGATCCAGTTCCTTTAAATATTGAAGCATTTTTTATGTCATCGCTTAAGGTTCTATCAAGCTCAGCAGAAAAATTAATCAGTCCACGAAATATTCCCGGGTTTTGGGAGCTCTCGGTTTCGTCGTGGCTCCGTAGCGCCAATTCAAATGCTCCGCAAAATTTTATATCGAGCACCGACCGACCAATCAGATATTGTACGAGTACTTCGCATTAGATCTGTATGGATCTGTATAACGTGCAGCACATGCTTATGCTTAGTCGCGCATTTGATTTCGTAGAGAGAGAGACAAAAGCAAGCGCGTGCGGCTTGTGTCGAAGTAGTGCACAGACCCTTTTTAAGTGACCCATGAATAATGTTACGCTGTGGTCGCGACAAAAATGACAAGTACACAATTGGTAGATTATAATGCTTTCTCAATACAAAACAGCCCCGACGCCGTATCTTGCGGGGGCAGCCTTGCCGGTATTGTTTATATTTGTGTGATAACATGAAAAATAAATAATGATCAAATTACTACTGCTTTTTTCTGTTAAGACAAAAGTTTTGGCAGTTCTGCAGCTCTGCAGAACTTAAGGACAAGCCGCCCCTGGAACTGTGCATCATTTAATCTCTTGAACTTTTCGTGTAAAATCGTAAAACTTAATTTGTACAATGATAGTTTCCCCCGTTTTTTGAGTTGTTGAGTCTTAAGTGATTAAGGTGATAATAATTACAAAATCTTGTATGTGTGCGCATCTGAATGCTTGTTAAATAGGTGAATGATACTTTCCATGTAACGGACACATTATAAAATATAGACGCAAGAATGTGTAAGGATATTGAAGTTTTAAAATGGTTTTTTATAATAAGCGTCATAAGAGAGACAAGCAGTGTGCCCCACTTAATAATAAAGTAGCTGATTCAAGAGTGGAAATGCCCATAATATGCGGCTATCTTAGTTGATTGGCTTCAGTATTTTCTTTCAAGAGTTTAAGATTGAGACTTAGTTGTTGAGTTTTCAACTGATTGATGCATAAAGAATTGGCCTGACACCAGATTTTCACTCTGCACCTTTGTCCGTTCACATGGCGAGTTGGTTCAGAAGCTGTTGTAATTTGATTTAGTTCCAATGTATATACAGGGTGGCCCATCCATGTGTGGACGGAATATTACTATTAAACAAATACATTTTGGAAAATCTATTTATGAGATGTTATATTAGGCAAATAGATTTAAACAATAAATGGAGCTTGAATGTTTGGGGAGGAGTTGTTGGCAGTCAAGTTATCGAGTCTTTCTTTTTCGACAACAGATTAACAGGTACAGAATACTTGAATTTATTGATCGAGCATTTCCCTTTGCTTTTGGAGGATGTCAACCTGCAAACTCGGATGCATATGTAATTCCAACCTGGAACTATTTGGACACTTGGAGTAACAATCGTTGTATCGGTCGTGATGGGCCTATATCTTGGCCTCCTAGATCACCAGATATGAGACCGATGGACATCTTTCTATGGGGCTATGTTAAGCAAGAGGTTTATAGATATCCACCATCTACCTCGGAAAATATTAAGGAAAGGATTAATGATGCTTTTCTGAACATAAGGGAACACGTGCTGAAGGATGTGCAACGGTCATTTATCCAAAGACTACGGCCGTGTATTCAACATGATGGCGATATTTTCGAGCAGTTTGTTTATGTTATTGTTATAGTTGTTTTTCTCTATTACGCTTGAAGCTGATTTATACTGTTCTGATTTTTATAAGTCTTTACGTCAAATCTGTACTCTTAGTGGCAATATGGAACTAGCCCCCTGTTTGTCTTTTGTTTCCTTAATATATATATATATATATATATATATATATAAATCTAGTGATCTTATCTCAATCAAACCTTCTACCAAAAATAAGATTAAAAAAATTGAATCCAAACTTGCACAAATATACAGGGTGATGCATTTGAAGTTTTTGAGAAAAAGTACAATTCGCTTTTTGACCACCCTGTATGAGCAAAAACGAAAATTCAAAAAAGTAACAAATAAGATAAAAGCTGAGGTGTGTAAGTTTTTTTTGATACAAAATTCAGCACTTCAAATTTGAAAATGACGGACTGAGGGGTTGCCGAAGTGCGGGGTTTTTCTAGACAAAATAGCTCATATCTCAATAGCTAATTACCAAAACACCATAGTATGTTATATCAATCTTCTTCTTTTAATTTGTTTTATCCAAGTAAGTAATAAAATTTGAGGCATTCCACTTAACAAATCACAACTTTGATATGTAGGTCAAAATTGGGACACCCCGTATAATTGCCAATATTTTAGAAATGTGCCCTCAAATGTCATGTATAACATGCCATTAATAGATTTTACCAAAATGTGTCTGTTTAAGAGTAATATTCCGTCCACACATGGATGGGCTACCCTATACATACATAACGAATATAAATCACTGATGTACAGCAAAAATAGGGCTGGCCCATGTACAGAGCCTTGAGGCACTCCATACCTTATCAACTGTTTATTTAAAAACATAGTGATACATATCGCTAAAGTATCTCTTCATAAATTTAATGCAATTTGCATCGAAGCCGTAAGCAATCATCTTTTGCATTAATATTTCATGTGATAAGCAGTCAGAAGCTCTGGTCGATTTATTTCCCTTCATCTGGCCAATCTTAGTATAGCTTTTTAATCTCGACGTGTGCTTTTCAACTTGCATTCGAGAAGGTCTGTATGCTGTCTATTCCGTACCGTATCGTATCGTATCGAGGAAGTTGTTTGAATCCGAATCCCAATCGTTGTCTTCATTATCAATTCCATTACTGGAAAGAGCTTTCTGAATTGCTTTCGAGAAGCGGTCGTTTACTCTACAGAAAAAGAAAGGAAGAGATAAGGATTATGGCGAATAAATAATGGGATGATTTGCATCTAAAACCGGTAGAGAAAGCGACAATATAAAAATGTTGATGAAATTTGCAATCTGTCTAAGAGAAGGCAATTATTTTAATTCGTACGGAAAACAAAACCGAATATATAAACCTAAACGTATAACCAATATTATAAGAAGCTAAAGCTAAAACACAACATATCCTACACGCGACCAAACAATTGGCTGAGTAATTGATGGTAAATACTAGAACTTTGACTTACATAGTAGGGATGGAATCATATTTTATTGTCCGGTGCCTAAAAAAGAAAACGTAACTGATCAAATAATAAAAAATCCATTCTTATAGAGGGGCTTCGTCTCAAGCACACGATGCAAGATAGACTTTTTGAATTTGAATGGAGGATGATGATCGATACTAGGACTAACTGAAAGAAATGGCTTACAGATGACACTTCCACCATTTTGACAAAACCAAGTAAGAATTACGCGAGTACATCCATCATTTTTTGAAATATATGCTTGCAGGAAGAAACTCTTAGCAACACCAACCCTTCAGGGTGTAGCACTGACTTTCAGTCAAGAAGTAAAATATCTGGGCGTGGTGCTGGATTGTACGTTTTCATACAAGCAGCATGTTGATTATGTCTACAAGAAGTCGATAGCGATCATGTAGCAGATGCGTCGGGAATTTGGCAGGACTTGGGAGTCAAAGCCAAAAGTCCTGCAATGGCTTTGCACGACTCGACGGTGGTAAGACCCAGGATACAGTATAAATGCGTGGTCTGGAGGCTATATAACGAAAAGCCCGCAACCTCGCTAAGATCCACAGACTAATGGCACTGGAGATAGCTGACGTAATACGGACAACCTCTTCATCAACACTTGACGTTATCCTGGGATTGCCGCCACTGGATATACGAGGAAGTGGGTGGTGATTCCAAAATCGTGAACATGACAGAGAGCAGTCTCCTCATACTTTCGGTAAAAGTGGAGACTTAAGATTCTCATTCATCATCCGCTCGAAGGTAGACTGGGTGAATGGAGAAGTAACATTTCGATCTCAGTGTTTTGTATGCTTCATCGACAGCTCCTCCTCTAAGGAAACAGGATCTGGGGCAGGAGTAATCTGCACAACGATCGTCCAGACATAGATACTTGCCATCTTAATTGTAAAATACTCAGCAGAGGTTTGGCACTGCACCGAGCATGCTCCGACAGTAAAGCATCCCCGAGGACAAGGTGATCGTTAGTTCAAGAATGCACTAACCATCACAGCTTAGTCAGGTCTAAAGAAGTGACCATGCTCTGGGTCCCCTGACACACCGGGGTACCGGGAAACGAGAAAGCTGAACGCCTGGCTAGGCTGGGGGTCAGAGCAGGGACTAGGTCCACATGCCTTGAATGAATGGATGTACACAGACCTGTGACTAATGTCGCGAGGTAGGTATGACCGCAGACAGGGCAAAAGGTAGGAGGCCCCGGCAAGCGTCGGACTCTCTGGCCACCGGATAGGGGCGAAGAATCGTTCCACTTTCTAGTGGGCGTCCTTACCGGCCACTGCAGACTTAACCGACATTTATCTCTATTAAGGGTGAGGAGAGAATCAACCTGTCCCATGCGCTGGCAGGAGGACGAGACGGCGTTCCTCTTTTTGGACCATTACCCGGTATCTTGCATTCTAAGAGCTGAGATATTTGGGGCTTTGGAGCTTGATGGTGAAGCTGCTTACTCAGCGGAGTGACCGGATATCCTGACGTTTATTAAGAGGTTCGACAGATTAGTGAACTAGCATGTGGTGTCGAGTGTTTTTTACACTCGGTGTTGTAACGCTTCCTTTCCGCAAAATGTCCAGAAAAGATGGAATGCAATGAAGATTCCAACTTTTCTGCACAATCACAGAAAGGGGGTTATCATTAGCTTCCGGTAGCTCAGTCGGTGGCATGAAAACATCTACAGGCGTGTAGCTGTGTGTCGACCATGGCATGGCTAGAGGATAGAAGAACAAACAGAACATAAAAATTTAACAGATTTTATTTAACAAAAAAAAGCATTTTCATTACATTACAATTTTACAGTTTTAAAGAACAAAATAAGTTTTACATCTTTGGCGCTGCTATAAAACTATCAACTTATCTTTCGCTGGTCCATTTTGACTCGACTGAAGCGAGGATGGCCAGGTGCTTGAAGTGGAGGTCCCAGTTATGAGGGGTGACCTCACATATAGTGGCTTCATAACCAGTTGTAGGCGAAGTTGAACTTAAAGGCGATGCCGCTGCCAAGGCACATGCATGGGTGAAGTGATATCAAAGACTAAGGCAAAGGGAAAGAGAAAGGGAAAGGGAAAGGGAAAGAGAAAGGGGGTTGCCCAAATCATTTTGTCCTATACGGACACACATTCTACAAAATTCTAGTACATGGTACTATATGACCTTGTGCTACAGAGAAGAAAATTCTTAGCTCTTGTTCGATCGTCGGCTCAAGTGAAAAGAAAACGCGAGGAAGATCGCAGATCAGGAACACCGTATCAAGCGCTCCAAGCGGAAAATTTTCCAAGTAAAAAAGCTAGAGATGGGATTAATGATTTGCGATTCTGAAATGATAATCGAGAAGTGATTTAATAAATACAATCGGACGGTGAAACCGTTACAGTGTGAGTAGGAAGGACCAATGGTGGCCTACTTGCCTGATGTCGCCTCCTCTATTACTACTACTACTACCACCCACTAGATTGGGTAACGGATATTGACTTTTACGATAACTATCTAGGTATGCCTTCGAGAGCATCTTTCAGGTAAAACTGGTCGCGAAATCAAGACTATGAATATCGAGAATGCCTTTCTTCTTCTTATGCTCGAGCTCTTACCCCTCTTTACGAAAATTTAATTTAATTTTAAAAACACTTTGGGAAGCTGGGAATAAAATCCTTCAATTTTTCTTGGCCACTATTGTTATAAAAATTTCTAAAAACACATAGCTCTAGGTTGAGTGATTGTCGAAATACAGGCGGCGTCCTTTGTTAATGGCATATCGAACACGATGCTTTCGTCCATTCGACCAGAAAAACAGGCTACACATCAACTTGGTCTAGGTCTGTTGTCTCTGGAAGAATGAACAAAAACATATGAACTATCCTCTACACCGAAGGTACGGTAAAGCGCCATCTATCACACCAGAATAGACCACTGCGTGAAGCACATTGCTGCTATTAGTTGGAACTGCTAGGGATCTCAGCTCGCGTGTGATAGCACGTGGCCGCTGGATGGCTGACGATTCTGACTATAAAGTAGATGTCGTTTACCATTATGATGAGTAGCCAAGAAGCACGAAACAGCTGTCAATGGCTGGATGTCTTTTCGGTCGAACGGACGAAAGCATCATGTTTGGTTTGTTCAATTGCCACGCCTTTTTTATAAACAAGAGGACGTGGTGAATGATTCCTCCTTCATTTTTTTTAAATTAATCAATGAATTGATAAGTCAATATAAATTAAATCTAAGGATCAGTCAATGCAAAACAGCTGTCAAGGGGCGTGCAAATTTAGGCCCTAGCTCAATAAAGCGGAGAGTAGGGGGGTTAAGAGCGCCAATAACTCAAGAGGGATAAAGCCACAATTCCCCGAGATGTTAGTCGGAACTTGTTTTGCTTGACCACTACACAAACAAAAAAAATCTAACAGTAATGGCAAAAGCTAATTGATTGTATGCAGAGAGCCCAAGAAAACATAATCTTTAAAAAAATAATCACAATATATTTTCAAAACAACCACTACTGGAGTTGCCACTTTAAATAAAGGATATTATTCAAAACTACTTGACAATAAAATTAATAGACCGTGATAATTAAACCTGCAAAACGTTTACCATGGTACTCGACGAAGGCTTTACAAATATCTTAACGCCTAAACCTAAACTTATCTGAATAATGGTATTCTTCCAGTTACGGCTCCGTCCTCAGCTCTCAAACGCTTAGGTAAAAAATCAGTGGCCAGTAGTGAGCAGTGACGTGGTAGGGGCTGCTTGCATCGTTTTCCAAAATTTACGGTATAAAAAAACTTTAGAGAGAAAACGGCTGCTTAAAAATCTACTCTCTATTCTCTGTCTGGGACATTATCTTTTGCAAGATCACTGGCAAGAAAAGATAAAAATGTACTAAAGCGATATACCGTCAGAAATTTATCCCTTGTTCTAATATAAGTTATGGCAGCTCAAAAAACAAAATCATGATCAATGTAATGTAGTAAGCCTAAAAGACGGTGACATGTAGGCCCTGACACATATTTGAATATGTAAACTGCCAAACAAATTCCAGAACACACTATGAATTTCAGTCAGCTATAATTAATGTATTAATATCTATATAATATCCAATTAAAATGATGTTTTACCTGTTCGCATCAGAGTCTTTTGTCAAAGAGAAGGGGCTTCCAACAAAATTGGTTGCGAAACATCTATAAGGCAGCTACAAAACAATGCTGGAGTGTGAATGGCAGCTCTCCGGAATGCCTTTTCACTAAAAGGAAGCAGATATTGAACAAACTTCTTCGGGACATAAATTACGTGATCCGATGGTTTACACAAAAGAACTTACCGATGGTGGTTGAAATCCCATTAGAAAATGGACGGAGTAGCACCCAAACAAAAACAACTAATCGTATGGTCCAAATAAAAGGGTACTACTGCATAAAGTGGTGTTTGGGAGTCCTATATTCCAAAATCTGGAAATTAATGATCACACCACAATCTCCGCAGGAAAGTAAATGACGTAGAAAACCTAACTTTTTAAAAGAAGGTCAAATGAGTGGCCTTGAAGACGGTATCTTGATAGGACCATATATTCCTATACGGGTAGTACGTACGGAAATCACATGGTGGCGCTGCCAATGGGCAGAACTAATCTACGAGTGTCCAACGGTATTTTATGAGGAAATTTCGAAGATAGTCGTTAATAATACTATAACATTAATGTCCAAAAGATTTCAACACAATACTGAGTCCCTGATAACGAAAGATATAATACGTGTGAAATTATACAATCAACAAACTATGAAATTTGCCAAAAGAAAATCATTGAAAATGGATTGACCTAGGAATGGGCACTCGACTATCAATAAAGAGAAATTCAAATTACTAATAAGTGATCAAAATAGTAAAAATAATTACGTGATTATGGCACGTGAAACAATAGCAATCTACCTTACAGCCAGAATCGTCAGCCATCTAGCGGCGACGTAGCGACTATTAAACGGGAGCTGAGATCCCTAACAGTTCCAATAGCAGCTATGCGCTGTGTGATGTGATAAATGGCACTTTGCGCTATCGTATTTAGATTATCATACCTCTAATATCAGGAACTCGTCGAGCATCTACAGTATCAATATCTGACGTACTCCGGTATTTCTTTATATTTTTTACATTTTCGACAACCGCTAAGATTTTTTACTGCCAGCCATCTCTTATTTAAAACTGCTAGTTCCTCAGGACGCTCGAGTAATTTCCCATTTAGCCTCTTAGGCTCCCATACTACTATTACATCCACTCTAATGGCGGGGGTGGTCGACTCGACAGAGTGCAACCTAAGTTCTTCCTGCATGAATCCAGGCACCCGCAAAAGGGATAAAAGAGAAACACTCCGGCTTTCTCAATTGATTTCGTATGTGCATAAAATATGCACAGTGTGGACGAAGCCGTGCAAGGCAGCGCTAACATGAGTCGAATATAAAGTGGATAAAACGACGATTTGTCGGAGGATCGAACGAAGTATTGGCGGAATTTTAGATCTGACAGGGTTCAGGTGGCAAGGGTGAATGATGTAACTCGAGGAAGCTCTTAGTCTCAGTACACAGGATGATTAAAAACAACGGGAATATCCCTAAAATTAAGTTTGCCCAAAAGTGAGAAAACATATTTCTATATAGGTATAGGGTGTTTGTTAAACATGCGGCAAAAATTAAGAAAGCTATTTCTTGGACTATTCTGATGATACGAGCCCTAACACAAAATTGTTCGGACAGTATCTAACTTTATCTTAGAGTTTGTTTATCTTTTTAATGTTACAAAATATTTTTTCTTTTATAAGACATTGAGATATATTGTTTGGACATTATATTAACAAAATTATTATCAAGTACATTATATATAAGGCCAGTTAAGGACAGAAATATTATTACCCTGCAACCTTTTTCTTGTGGTATTGGCCGTATGACATGACGCCTCATCTTGTTGGAAAATAAAGTTTCTATCATGTGATACGAGCCCTAACACAAAATAGTTCGGACATTATCTAACTTTATCTTAGAGTTTGTTTATCTTTTTAATGTTTACAGTCAAGTCTATGAAGTGAAGTTAAAGCAAATATGCTTCCCCATACCATTAAGCCTGATGGAAACTTTACTTTTACTTTTCTCTTTAGTCTATCTGAAACGCTTCATTTTTGTTTCTTTTAATGCCTGAGCGGTGGTCACTCACACAAACATCAAATTTCGATTCATCGCTAAAAATGATCTTTTTCCAGTCTTCGTAAGCCCACATTTCCCGTTCCTTAGCCTAATCTGCTTTTCTTTTGTTTTTTGTGAGCAACGGCTTTTCTTTTGCCCAAAGCAAATACCTTACTGCTGTTGCTGTTATGTTCCTCGACAACCAGCATTATAAATACAAGAAATCTTTGCATTCTAGGACTGATCTTACATGGCCTACCAACACTGTCTTGAAACTTGAGTTGAACCGGCGTCTCCATACTTTTTAAAAATATCTACCATCATAGACTTTACGACACTTCTTTGTTTAGCAATATCCCGAGACCCTTTCCTCGATGAAACAATTTTATGATTAAAACTCTGATTGCACCGTTGGTTGCTTTACCAGGCGACATTTTAAAGCAAATGGATTCACATAATTGATTCTTAAATCAAAACGTCAAACTGTAAACACTTCTTTGTTTCCATGACCTGCTATTATTTTCCTTTTTATATATCGTGTCCGAACATTTATATGTCAGCAAAATGTTGCTTTGTTATCAATAATAGTTTGATGTTATATTACAATATCACATTAATTGTCTTATAAAAGAAAAATAATTGATTCTCAACATTACAAAACTAAACAAAATTTAGATAAAATTAGATAATGTCCGAACATTTTTGTGTTAGAGCTCGTAGTTAAACTTTTGATGATTTTTATGAAAAATCCATTTTTGCAGCAAAAATAAAAGTATGGCGTACTATACTAAAAAATGTATGTGATTATAAGGACTGGACTTATCAAGTAAAAAACATGCGATAGAGAGGAATTGTTATCGTAGCAACATTTCGGGATGCCTCTCAGCGCTTATTTTCTGTTTGTTTAAAAAAAAATTAATACGCTTGGGAGAAATAACACTAATAGAATAATCTCAAATATTACACAGTAAATACTATCATTATTACAAATAAGTATGCTTTTTTCTCTCTCTATTCTTTCTTTTTTTTATCTATTGCAATTCAACATACATATGATCCATGCACAGGCGTTGTCCTTCTATGGATGAATTATACTTATTTACTCGTTCCATGTTCCCTGTATTTTAGAATAAATAAGTATTACTATTACTGTATTACTTGAACGGTTGTTTGTGCATCATGGGTCACTATACGAATGCCGAGGTGGCTGACATGCATGTATGGGCTTGTTGATGGCGAATCATTATAAGCTAGACGACTGTACATTGAACGATTTCCTAATTGTATTGTTCCCGATAGAAATATATTCCAAAGTATTCATCAACGTCTTCGAAAAAAGAGAACATTGAAGCAAAGTGGAGGCCAGGTACTGTAAGAACAAATCTTGCTCCACGTATTGCATTTTGTCAATGGCTTTTGCACACATTGGTTGGCGTCTCTCAACTACTGACTCTGATTCTTTTTACCGATGAAGCCAGTCTCTCGTGCAATAAGAAATTTTCACTCTTGTGGTCTGACGAAAATTCACATGAAATTTTTGAAGATAGGTATCAACATAAGCTCTGGATGAACGTTTGACTTGGAATAGGGGACTAGTGCCTAATTCGACTGCTATTTCTACCAGCAAGACTTACCGGCGAAGGATGCAGCAACTTTTGGGAACAAGCGCTACCAGCACCAGCTCATTTTAGTGTGGTTGCTCGAGAGTTTTTAACAGGAACCTACAGAAATCGCTGGATTGGTCGAGGTGGATCTCACTTATGACCTACTGAATTATTTCCTATGGGGCTATCTAAATCTAAATTAGTTTGCACTAGGACAGTGGAAGGTGTGGACGATTTGAGATATCAGATAATAGCTGGATGTAACTCAATAAAAAACGACTATCGTGTTTTCGAACGAGTTCGGAAGTCGACGAAGAGAAGGCTGCACGGTAAGATCCGAGTTGGAAGTAGCCATTTTGAACAAATCTTGTAGATTAAGTGATACATGTAAGCTTTAGTCATACATTGTCATTATTGTTGAACATTTATTTCGCTCTGTATCTTCGCAACAAGGCGCTTTTTAAAAAATCATGAAAGGATGAAATATCTTTAGAATAGTCAAGGAATAACGTCTTTAACTTTTACTGTGTTCAATAAAGGCCTTCCCAATATGTTCCACTAACAAGATACGTGTACACGCCAATGATGAGACTGAATAGAGACAAAGCATGAATATTGTTCAGATAATTATATGAAGAGAGATTATTTCTCTATTGATACTAAACATCTAATTATTTTCAATATCAAACCTCACTAACCTTAGTCTATTTTCAAAGTATAACGGCTTTTTATATGGATTTCACCTCACGCATTCAAGCCATTTTTTCTCCAAAGGGAGTAATCGGACAGAAATGTCTCAAGAGACGTGGTTCATTTGAAATATCTTAAACAAAAATACAATTCACGTTTGCAAAAAATCGGTGATGTAAGGAATGACTTTTTTCAAAATGTCCCAATCTCTGCTGCTCTGGTCTAGCTCGAGCCACGGAAAACATTATACACGGTGGCGCATCGAAAACTAAAATTTACTAGCAGCTCAGTTTTTTTTTGAAAAACACTCAGACCCGTCGATTTTGTTTTGAAGGGGGACACAAGTTTGGCAAAAAATCACGTTAGTACGTGCGACCCCCTTAAAATGGAAACGGGGGTCGAGTGATTCCTTATTTTCAAGGTCTTTCAATTCCCTTTATAATGATGTAAAATTAATGTACTTCAGTTCAGTAGTTTTGAAGATTTATTGATTTAAAGCTCAAATAAAACTAATACATCATCATTAGTGGAGATCAATACATTTGGCAGCAAAGTAATTTAAAAATGAAGAATGAACTGACCCGTTAGGCAAGTAAATGTTGAAAATGGCCACCATGACTCTCTATGCAATAATAAAGATTTTGCTCTAAACGTTGCCGCACATTTTGCAATATTTGAGGAGTAATTTGAAGGCACTCATTCACAATTCTTTGTAGCAGGTCCTCTGACGATGTTGGCTGAGTAGCATAGATTTTGCTTTTTAAATGACCCCACATAAAGAAATCCAAAGGTGATAAATCTGGCGATCTAGGGGGCCATTCAATGGCACCTCTTCTACCAGTCCATCGATCTGGAAACCTCTGATCTAAATATTGACGAACACGTAATGCGTAATGTGGTGGGGCACCATCACTCTGATTTTCAATTATGGCTGTTAATGCAGGATGTATGGCGTCTTCCAGTAATTCCAAATACATTTCACCGGTTAAATTTCCAGGTAAGACAAAAGGACCAACTAAATGATCGCCAAAAATACCAGCCCAAGCATTTAATTGTTGTGGCTGCTGAGTATGAACCTCATGATAAATTCTGGGATTAGAATCGGATCAATATCGGCAGTTATGACGATTTACTACGCCATTTAAGAAGAAGAAGGAACATTCGTCGGAAAAGCAAGTGTTGAATAGAAAATGTTCATCGTTTATAATTCGTTCACTCATATCTTCACAAAATTGTAATCGCCGATCAAAATCGTCTTCATTAAGTTCTTGTACCAGGTGAATTTTATACGGATGAAAACTATGGGCCTTTAGAATCCGTTGGACAGTACGTCTACTAACACCACACACAGTCTCCAATTTGCGGGTACTTAACGTAGGATCTACATAAACTTGCCCTAAAGCCCCCACTTCTATTGCTTCGTTCCTTATGGGATTTTCAATGTTGCGTTTTTTATTGGCGACTGACCCGGTTTCCCGAAATTTAGCTACAAGTTCTAGAACATATTTTCGATGCACGTTACTGTTTTCATGTCGCTCATTAAATATTTCTGCTATCCTATTAGCGCACTGATTATTTCCGAAAAATAGTTCGATAATTTCAACTCTTTCTGCTGTGGAATATACCATGGTTGATTTATGTAATAAAGCGTTACAAGTTATTTTAGCAACAAAGTTTGGTCAAATCAATCGCAAACTATGTACTAAATTCCCATTTAAAATAAGTATGAGATATTTTCTTATCTTTCTTCAAGAAATAACTTTTCTGTCAAAAAAAAAAAACGGTCCAATAGCTATTTTCAACAACAACAACAACAAAATGATAAAGAAACCATGGGCGTAGTGAAGAAAAGCATTTACTTAATTAAGTAAATTCTTTTAGTCAAATTTCTTCTGAAAGTAGTACAAACTAATCTGATGTACCTAAAGTCTACTTGAAGCTTTAAATCAATAAATCTTCAAAACTACTGAACTGAAACTCATGTATTTTACATCATTATAAAGGGAATTGAAAGATCTTTAACATAAGGTATCACTCGACTCCCCTTTCCATTTAAGATTTCAGGGTTGGTGTCACCCCCACCCAGGGGGCTGCACGTGTTAACGTGATTTTTTGCCAAGCTTGTGTCCTCTTCGAAAACTAAATCGACGGGTCTGAGCGTAAAATACATGTAACTAATTTCCGGCAGTCTGTAGGTTTGCCTGTCTACTAATCCTTGGTCCGTCTATAACTTGGAAAGTACTTTTCGGACTTTGCTCAAAATTATCACACAAGGTTACAGCTATGTAAATGAGAAAAAAGGTTCGTAGGCTTCGAAAATCGGTCAAGTGATGTCAGAGCGGAAGGCAAACAAAACGAAACAAATAAAGAAATCTTTTAAAAGGTTCATCATGTTTATTTTAGCATAATCTGCAAAACCTCTTCAAAGAAGATCACGTTTACTTGAGTGAATGAACGATTTAAATGAGGATCTGCCTGTTGCAATATTTTGTAATGATTTATGGCATGATTTTAGATTTTATCCGAGATTTTACAAACTTCCGCATAACTCAAACATGGTTCAACTTAGTATAAAGGTTGTCACCTGCGAAAATCACGTAACCTTTTTTTAATTTTTTGATCACTTATCAGTAATTTGATTTTTTCTTTATTGATTATAGAGTACCGATTCCTAGGCCAAACCATTATCAATGATTTTCTTTTGACAAATTTAATAGTTTATTGATTGTATAATTTCACACGTGTAATATCTTCCTTTCTCAGCGACTCAGTGTTGTATTGAAATCCTTAGGACACTAATGTAATTACGAGTATTAACGACTATCTCAGAAACTTACTCACAAAATTTTGTTGGTCCTTGTAGAGAGAGTTGGTTTTGCCCCTTGGCGACCAGCGCGCCACCTTGTGATTTCTACACGTACTAGCCGTATATCAATTTTTGCTTTCCTATCGAGATACCTTCTTTTGAAATTTGATTTACTATCAAGATACCTTCTTTTGAAATGTGATTTACTATCAAGATACGTTCATTTAATTTTGTGCACAGATGCGTCCACCACCATTTTCTTTTTCTTCGTTGGCGTTTTGGTTGTGTGTGGGCGTGGTTTCGTTAACTTCCAGATTTTGGGATATTTACGCCCCAAATACCAGTGTATGGAGTAGTACCCTTTTATTTTGTACCTTACGTTTAGTTGTTTTGGCTTGGGTACTACCCCCTCCATTTTCTACCGGGATTTTAACCTTCAGCGTCCATTAATGCATGTCCTGAAGAAGTTTGTTCAACATCTGCTTCCTTTAGTGCTAAGGCATTGCGGAGTACCACCATTCACACTCATCCAGATTTGATTTTTAGCTGTCTTGTAGCTCATTCGCAGCCGATTTTATTGGAAGCCATCCGTTGCCTTGACAAAAAACCCTGATGTGAACAGGTAAAACATAATTTCAATTGGGTATTTTATAGATATTAATGTATTGATTATTTCTGACTGGGATTCTTAGAGTGTTCTGGATTTTGTTTGGCATTTTTCGTATTCAAATATAGGGCCGTGAGTACATGTCACTTTCTTTTGGGCTTACTACATTACATTCATTATGATTTTGATTTTTGAGGTGCAATAACTTCAATTTAGAACAAGGGATACATTTTTTTATGCCGTTAATTTTGGAAAACGAGGCAAGCAGCCCCTACTTGCACTCCAGTGGTGGGGCATATCAGCTGCTTCTTTTGATAATATATTTTGTTTTCTTTTAATATCTTGTTTTATTTGGGTCTCTGTATACAGTTAATAAGGCTTCGTCACTACTGTTGTATTCCTTTCTTTTGTGTGGTGGTCAAGCAAAACAACACTGGCGCTCTTAACCCCCCTATCCTCCGCTTTAATGACATAGTGCCTAAATTTGCACGCCACTTGTCAGCTGTTTTGCATTGACTGACACATAGATTTTATTTATAGTAATTAATTAATTCATTAATAAATTTAAAAAATGATAGAGCGATCACACCACCATTTTCTTTTGTTTATAAAAAAGGCATGGCAAGGTATATCAAGCTTAAAAGTTTGTGTCGACCTTTGGGACACCCTGTATATGCGAACTTGTTATCTTTCCAACAGACGTCATATGTAGCATTGTTAAGGTAAACATTATTAGCCTTGTCCACTAAGTCTAATAGAAGCAGCCGGTAATATGTCAGAGGCTATGGTTCTATGAAAGGAGTTAACGTGTTTTGATGACACGACGTGCGACGCGGTTTGGTGTTGTTGGCGTTTACCAAGCCGCACGGTTGCAGGAAGTTGCTTGGAAACGGTGATTAATAGCGAAACGTGCAATGGACGAAGCTCTGTCTTAGGCGGAAACACCCGCAGGACATAATTTAATGCAGCAGGCTAGCAGGACTGTGAGCTATAAAGCTTTCCGACACTAAGACAGTAGTGGCATTCACTAATGACAGCCATTAGAGTCCACTAATACACTCCGCGCCACATAAATAACAGGTGATTTGGAATGTTTCTGGACTCCAACTGAAAAACATTGGATAACATGAGACATAATTGACAGATCAAACGAACTTACCTAAGTGATGTTCGATCTTAATTAATTATTTCCAGGTATCGATGAAGCAGATTGATTTTAGGCGTCATAAATTAGAATCATTTCCACTCTTTCGGCTAGTGAGTAAACCATTTTTGGAAGTCAAAATCTGAGTTAATTTTCACTATCCCAAGATTGTAACAAATATAACTCACAGTAAATTAAACCCTTTGTTTCCCTTAGCAACAAATAACTAAACAGTTATATCAATAAATACAGACAGCCCAGGATATATGTGTTGATGAAAAGAGTGCGGAAAGAATTCAGGTTGCTATTTGGTTTTTTCCACGTCTAACCTTCCGAATTGCTGTTTATGTTAATAGTTTCCATTTTAAATTACAAACGAATTGTAGATTTGACAAACCCTAATGGGCAACATTATTGAAATTAAAAGTGATATTTTCGTGTGTTTTTGTTATCTATCTGAACAAATTAAGATAAATAAAGATTTTTCGAATTTTCTCGAAAACGAATCGACTGATTTAAAAAATTAAACGTTAAAATAAAGGACTTTGAAATACCTTTAGGGCAAGATATAACTCTAATTTCAAATTTTTAAAGGAATGACCCTGGGGGGCCGAGGGTGAAAGGGAGTGAAGTAGTTTTTGGTTAAAAGGTTGCTCTCCTTGACAAATCTTTTGACGTGTCTCAGCGTTTTTTTAATCAGTGGTTTCCGATAAATCCATGGTGCGAAGTTTTCAAATGTATATTTACAATAGAACCTTCAAGGCAAATGTAAAGGGAAATGAATTATGAATAATAGATCCGTAGAATTATCTGGGTTGGAAACGTATAAGCTATTAGCATCAAAGAATTGTACATATACTCTCACCCACCACCACAACCCCTAACATTAAATTTTAAAACTCAGGAGCTCTGAAGCGCCAAAAAATCTAATTTGAGCAATTTTTATTTTTTTCGTGTTTTTGTCTGTACCTCCGTCGCCACTAAAACGATTTTCAAAGTCTATAAAACTTTTTCATCATGTGTGAAAATTTCATTCATATCAGAGCAGTAATTTCAAGATTAGCGGACAGACAGATTGACCGACAGACCGACCGACGGAAATGAGTGACATAATTTTTCGTGATTGCATGTAACATCCAAGAAACATTTCATTTTCGAAATTTTTCGCGTAGGAAGTAAAGGTTGGCTGATCTGAAAATACGTTTATTCTGTAATATACTCGTAATCTCCCCCAATACGTCTTTGCCAGCGATTTTGTATTTGCTTTATACCTTCCCTGAAAAGATTCCTTGGAAGTCCTTCAAAATACCCGTATACGGCTCTAATGACTTCTTGGAGCATGAAAACAAACAAAAGTTAGAAGTGGCCAAATCTGGAGTATACGGTAGGTTTTCGAGAAACTTTGAGCGTTATTGGCTAATTTTTTATACATCTAGGGTGCTTCTCTGAGCACGTACAGTAAGCCCATATACAAAGGCATTGTTGGTTCCCACTAGAACACAGGTTCTGTAACTTATTTTGTCTATTGCCCCTGACGTATCAGTGTTCGTATGTAAATTTCTGAATTTAAATTTTTGTTTCAAGTATTTACAAAAACACAAATTAGTCATTGTATTGGCCCTCAAATCAATTAATTGCTTCCCCAATTCGGCTTACCATCTCGCACCGCTTTCTGGTAGTGATGGTAGCTAGTCTCATGTGACGTCATCACTCAGCCTCGCGCTCCAACAAATTAGTTCTTGTAGATCTTAAAATCTGCACAGTACTGGAGCCACATAGTGCGGCGGTACACCATCGTGATGGAAATGAATGTATGATAGTTTTCATTGTAATTAACATAATTTTCTAGTATGCCGGTAATTTGTGGCTCTATTGCATTTTCTAACATGTCCAAGTACGTCTCGCTCGTCAAGTTTCCCGGAGTAAAGAAAGGTTCTACAATATGATTTACGAAAATGCCAAACCACACATTTATTTTTTCAGGATATTGCGAGTGTACCTCTCGAAACAAATGTTTATTCGATTCACTCCAATTCCGACAATTATATATGTCTATTTACACCACCATGTAAATAGAACGTACACTCATCCGAGAAACAAATATTAAATAACAGATTTGCATTGTTGATTAATCGTTGGGACATTAATTCGAAAAACTCCTACCTTCTATCAAAATCTTCTTCATTGGACAAGTTTTATCTGGTACGGGTCACGGGCATGTAAATCCTGAGCCAGTCCACGAGAGCTCTGGGTGTGCTTCGTGTCCCAAAACTGCTATCTCTGCGAATTCATTTCTAACTGGTACGATTTTCTCGATGGCGATTACGGCGAATATTAGACAGACTCAGTTTCTTAAAATTTCCTTATCAATTTAGCCACATACTTATCGCTAATATTTTGTAACGCACTAAACAACCGGGTAGTAGCTCTTGCAATGCTCCCATTTTTTTAATACGGTTTTGTTATTTCTACCCTTTCTTAAATTGAATAACTGATTATTCAATATTAATCACAACTAAGTATTATACAGGGTGTTAATAAAGTATGTAGACAAACTTTAACTATTGAATCCTTGGTCAATTTGAAGACGAAATTTCCATATGAACATGGAACGTATTTTATTTTAATTAAGTATGCCTTGTGGTGAATATCACATGATTTACAGTTGTTTTCAGTACATCCATGTACGTAAATACGGATAATGTTATCCAGTATTTAAAAGAAAATAGCATGACACTGATCTGTTTTGATCGCAATACTTTTGATATTTAACCTATGATATACCCGAAAACAATTGAATTAATTTAGTTTCTCAAACAATTCGACAGCTGTCATATATTTGTTTTTTTGTCTGGTCATTCTAAGACTCCAAATATTTCTAAATTTTGGTGATTACTAATTGTCATAGTGGTACAGTTCAGTAATCAAGAAATGACAGATATGTATTTCGTTTACGGAATGGCTCTGGGTAATGCTCGACGAGCACGACGTTTGTATGGTGATCGATTTCCACAACGCCTGCTGCCTAATGTACAAACTTTCATCATCATTCACGTTCGACTATGAGAAACAGGCAGTTTCAAGAGACCTACACCTATTGCAGGAAGACCCTAGTGTAAGAATCATCCAAATCGAAGAAGCTGTGCTGAATAAAATCGAAGAGGACCCTACAACAAGTACACGAAAAATCGCGCACCAGCTAAATTTAAATAACGTAACGGTATGGCAAATTTTGAAAGATAAGCAACTTTATCCATATCATATACAACGTGTACAAGCCCTTTGGCCTTCAAATTTGCCATACGAGTTGTTTTTTGCAACTGGTTACGTGAAAAAGTAATTATATCAAATTTTCTGAAGGCTGAAGCATGTTTTTCGCGGACAGCAATAATAAATTTCCATAATAACCATGTATGTTGTGAAAAAAATCCCCAAGCCATAACTGAATATAATACGCAACACGACTTTTCCTTCAATATTTGGGTTGGAATCGTTAGCGACCACTTGATTGGCCCTCATTTCCTTCCCCCCAGACTAAGACTACCGAATATTTATGGAATTTGACCTACCTAGATTAATGGAGGAAACTCCTCTTAGGGAACAATGTCGCATGAGGTACATGCATGACGGTGCTCCTAGATAATAGTTATCCAAATCGATTGGAAGAGGCGGACCACAGCCATGGCCGCCTAGATCGCCTGACATAAATTCTATAGATTTCTTTTTATGACGACATTTGAAATCATTAGTATACAATTCTCTGTTCAAAGCGTGGAGGACTTAAGAGACAGAATTGTTGAGTCATGTCTGACTATACAAAATACTCCGGGTACTTTCAGGAGAGTTCGTCAGTCAATGTATAACAGACTAGACGCCTGTATTGAAGTCAAAGGTGGCCACTATGAACATTTATTTTAAAAAACTATTCCATATTTTCTATCGTTAGCATTCTATTCGAATGTTATTGTTCAAAACTATTGACCTAAATAATTTTTTTCCAAAAATACAGGATAATACTAATTTCATCCTCGTTCATATTGAGCCTCAGCAACTTGTAAAAAATGCAAAATTTGTCATAGGTTATACCAACTGTTCAATAAATACGTTTCATTATTCGACGAAATATTTGGAACATTACTCGTATTTCTTTAGTGATAGTGCTCTAGCCGTGTTCATATGAACATCTTCAAATTGACCAAGGATTCGATGGTTAAAGTTTGTCTACATACTTTATTAACACCCTGTATATTATTATCATTATCATCTTTATTATATTCTTTAGACTTTCATAAGTAGGTCCCTTCTTGTTTAAAAAATTAATATTCAAGTCCCCCATAAATATGACATCACCAACTTGAAGGTAGAATTTTTCAATTACTCTACCGATGGATCACGGTGATGGCAGGTACGTGGTACAATAAAGAGAAATTAAAACATGAGATCTGTAAATTAAATGATATTTTTTTTAATATCTTAATCGAATATAATTACAGTCTTATATTGTCACCTTCAAAACAACTTCATTCTGAAGCTACTCTCATAGCAGTGGTGGAACTCCGACACTGGAATAACCTTCAGCTGCTCGGTTACAGCCGTTTGAATGTTTTCGACTGTGCCAAAATGAGTTAGGTCATTTTTCAACTTCAAGAATCGAAAAAAGTCACAAGGACCCAAGTCAGGCGAATAAGATGACTGAGTCAAATTCACTTTTCTCCAATCACTCCGACTGTCAACCGACGATCTGAACGCATAAGGTCCCAGATTCTGTCGATATTTTCATTGGTTCTTGAAGACGAAGGCCTTCCGCTTCATCTTCAATCGACTCTCTCGCTTCTGAAAATTTCTAAAACCACCGAAAAACCTAGACTCTTGGCAAAACACTATCTTCGTAGGCCTGCTGAAGCTTAACAAGCCGTTGCTCGAAATTAATTGATGCCACCCATGTTTAGAACACAATAGGAAAAACTGTTTCACAAAAAAATCGCTACGGAGAACCAAATGACTCGAGCGAGTTCAAACTTGTGCTGAAGGCGGGTCACAAGTCCACTCCAGGCACCTAATCTTGCCAGTTCGAACGCTACGTTGCCAGTCTCATTACTCAATTTACAAACGTCGTATATTTGCTTATAGGGTGACTTTGAAGTTGAGTCATTAATTTTCAGATAATAATTGTAGAAGGAAGATAATTCAAAATATGTGTGTAAAAATAAAAAAAAAATTAAAAAAAATGTTACCTTGTTTTATAAAGTATCCTCCCGACAAGTATTTCAGTGCGGGCCTATCCGCCCAAAAGCATGTCACAAAAACTGTTCGAAATGATTTCCGTTTTGCTCGACGCAGAGCTGGGGGCGTCTTAGCCATGTCTCTTTACAAGCACGCAATAAAATCACTGGTTGATTTCTGATCACTGTACTCATTTTCTCAATTCGGCCACGTAATTCTTCGCGGGTATTAACCGGTGTTTTATACACTTGAGATTTTAGCCAACCCCGCAAACAAAAGTCTACAGGATTTAAGTCCGGAGACCTTGGCGGCCAAGGTACAAAACCGCCACGGCCGATCCAACGATTACTAAATTGTTTATTTAAAAATTCACGCACATTTCTTGCATAATGGAGGGGTACCCCATCTTGTAAAAACCACATGTTTTGTCTAATATTTAAAGGCACATCTTCCAGTAAACCAGGCAAATTGTGTTGCAAGAAATCAAGATAATTTTCACCAGTTAAGCGATTTGGTAATTCAAAAGGCCCCACTAAAATTCCATTAACAATTCCAGCCCACAGGTTGATTGGTTCAAATCGCTGTTGAAAATTAGTTTTCCTTATTTCATGGGGATTTTCAATAGCCCAAACGTGAGAATTACGTGAATAATAATAAATCATTTACTAAAATTTGTTCATCTAGTTCTATTTGATCGTGCGGTCTTGGAACACCGGCATGCCCTGTGAGGTCTTAAGTCACCTGATTCACGAGCCCTTTGTACCACATTAACAAAAGCACGAGGGGTTGGTTGCACTCGATTGGGAAACCGATCCGCATAAATCCGTGATGCCGCGGCAGCATTTTGTAAATAAGAATCATGTCCACAAGTTCAGCATTTTCGTAAACATGTGCCATTTTTTATTTCGTTTGAGCCACGCAACAAACACCAATATTCACTCACGCGTTACCGACTGACACATTGACTGAATACAACTGAATAAAATTGTAGTAAAAACATCGTGATAAGCGTTTTAAATTCTTTCGCTTTTTTGTTTCCGATGCGATGAACCGATAAGAAGGATCATATCCGTTGTTGCCAAACACGAGCACATAATATTATCGAGACAGGGCGGTACTCAAACCTCTAAAGAGCTATAACTTTGTTACTTTAATTTTACCAGAAAAATGTTATAGGAAAAAAACGTTTCTTTTGATCAGATCTACTCACTGCTAAAATAAATGACTCAACTTCGAACCCTGGAGTTCTATATCCTTCCTCCTGAGGTAGTCGAGGCATTATTGGAAATAAATGGCTTTGTATTATACTGTACCATAGATCTTGCTTCTAGAATTAAGTACACTCGTAATGGAAACGCATGCTTCAAGAATATCGGACCGAAACCAACATTACCCTAAATATAACGTAAACTACGTTGTACAATGGAATTCGACGCATTTCCGACCTGATTATCGGTTTACCTTCTAACAGAGTTTATTGTGTTTGAAAATGATTACTGTATCGATCACACGCGTAGATAATCTTCATTACAGACAGGCGGGAATTGGACACTGGTGTGCTCGGAAATGTGACTGCTGTCGCATTCCCGGATTCTGCGAAATCCCATCGCGTTATATAACAAAAACAGATTGCAGCTGAGGTTTTCGTTCCATTCAACAGTCTGTGACGAAACTCTGTTTAGTTTGGTTTGCTCACCTTTAAAAATGTCAGGACGACCGAATTTCTAACATTTTATGCATATTCGACGTAATACATTCCTTTCCCTTCAAATGATACCACGTAAAACACGTTTACTGTTAAAACAACATCAGTCAAGTAAATTACGTTGTTTCTGCATGTATTACTCTGTAACAGTTGCCTTTTATTGCCGACGAATCATATATTTTTTGTTGTTGTTGTTGTTGTCGCACAGGTTTAATTTGAAGTAATGCAGCAAGAACTTGAGAAGGAAGAAACAAAACCCGATAATATAATCTAATAATCTCCGTAGCATATTATTTTTATTCATAGCATATTATTAAATGAATTTTATTGACAAAAATGACTAGACCGGCCCATTGGCCATTTCCCAAGTTTATTTGAAATAACAGACATAACACATGAATACCACGGAATAACTATAATTTTTAATTTGTATCCGTTGTTTTTCTTCTGTAGTCGTTTGGCTGCCTGTATATAGTAGTCAGCATCTTCCATGTCACTGAACAATTTTGGAACTGAAACCAAATATTTCTCAATCAGTTAAACATAATCCATCCTGATCTATTTTATAATCCAAAAATTTCAATTATTAAATTTAACGTACAGCAATCGCACTCCATTTTGATCATCTTTACAGTTTCTACCACTAAGTTTATAAATGTGTAGTCAATTTTCCATGCATTCAGGTAATTAATTGAAGAATTTACTTACCCTGATATGGACAATTTCTTCTTGTGTTGCCTAGTAATTTCCCTGGTTCACCATGAGTAATAATTTTAGTATTCATCTCCACATATTTTCATAAATAACTCGGTTGCTTCCATCCCATGCTAGATCTTCCACCGTCAAGAAATCAATTCAATCTCGAAATTTTCGCCACGGGGATTTGTTTACATCCCAACAACAATCCGGTTTGTCACTCCGGAGCTAAAAATAAATAAATAAATGTACATCTATAAATTGATATCACCTTCTGAATTAAAAACTATTTGTGTTGCACACCTCGCTTGTTCCGCATAGTTGCCAATTTTATTTCAGAATTTCCTTATATTTATTAATCAATCAAATTTATATGCAGATATGACAGTGTTGCCACATTTATTCACGATATTTACTTGAATTTATATTAGGAACCTTCTCATTTTGGGATTAGCCGACAACGTTTGGCTCTTAATGGTCAGGCGTTCAACTATATTTGGAAATGTCAAGTCAAAAAAATTAAATTTTGGGAGGGGACTTCCTTCCACTATCGGAGGGCGATCTTGTTCTGTTCTGCTAGTGCGAGAAGACCTGAAATTTTCCTCCTTTTTTTGCCTGGGGCATCTTCGCTGGATTATGGAAGAAAATTTCATAGATAATTTCCTGGGTCATTCCTGTTGTGAGTGCGTAGCATCTTTTTTTTGTCTACCCCTGGACCCGAAAAATTCTACAATTTGTAGGATCTTATTGTCTTCAGCCACACTTTTTGCCAGATGGAACCACGTGAAAAACCCTACCCGACATCATCTAGGGTTTTTTTTTATTTTGAGGGAATCTTCGCTACTGGAGATCCATTGACACGTTTCCTACCGGGGACCTCTTTCCGAATAGAGACCCTTTTTCCACCATAGGGATTCTTACGTCATCGGTTTTAAAGCCTTCCTCGCCCATTTTAAATTAGTTAGTCAATAAGCTTTCGCATTAAGGGAGATCTCCTAGTTTGGCTGGCTTAAATTTTTGTTGTTAGTCGTTAGTATATGTAATGAAATGTATTGATGTTAATTTTAGCAATTATTTACCCACACAGAAAATCTATTGTTTGTATGTATTTTTGGTTTTGTTTCTTGGGGTTTTGTGCTAAAGAGTGTCTTTCAACACCAAGGCGTCTTCCAGTTTTGGCGGATAAAAGCTGGTGGCGCCCCTAAAAAAATACCCCCCTACTCTCCGATGTACCTGAGCATAGGGCCTAATTTGCCAACGCTAAACCACGGCTTTAGCCTCAGTAACCCTCTAGTTTTTTTAATCATCTCAATTGAGAGAAATAACTTTAGCTCAAAATTAAAAAGTGATTTTAATTAATTAAAAAAAAAAAGAGCGTGGCAACTCAATGGCGGGTACGTGAATGGGTCATTTCAAGAACGGCACTACGATTCTTGATTCGCTTTCTTTTTATAATTTGTCGACAGTTTCTAGTTAAAAATGGCATGGTTCCGCTGCCTCACACACCTTATTCGCCTGACCTGGCTCCGTGCGACTTTTTATTATTTCACGGATGAAAAGGGGCTTGAGAGGACGCCGCTTTGACGACATTGAAGAGGTCAAGAAAAAAATGAAGGAGGAACTATCAGACATTTCTAAGGAATACTTCACAAAATATTTCCAGCAGTGGAAGTACCGGTGGGACAAGTGTGTTAGTTGTAGAGGACAGTATGCTGAAGGAGATAAGGAAACTATGTGAAAAAGTTGAAAATGAATAGCTTTTAAAAAATTAATACCGTTTTTTTCTGGGTATCCCTCGTATATAGCAAAGTTGCTTAGCTACCTGTTTTGCAACTATGCAACACTTCAGCACGAATTCCATCAGTTCTACTTCTTCCTCGCGCGTTTCTTAGAGGAAAAATGGTCGGCAGATTGTAATTTTACTAAAGTTAGTACGTGCTTGTTGATTTTTTATATAATCAGCTAGGGTTTCACCAACACTGCTATAGTACTCAATAAAATTGTTAGCCATTTTTTTAATGTTATTTGTTATGTTTCGTTGAAGTGTTTTCATTTCTTTCATAGATTCTTTTGTAGTGCCGGCCGTTGTGAATTCTCTTACAGTTTTCCATAACGATCTGTTAGTTTTTACACAATATTGTCTTTTAGCCTTTTCTATGGAATTCTGCAGTTCATTTTGTCTTTTTATAATTTATGATGTTTTCTGCAGTTGGATTCTGTTTCATTGATTTGTAAAGATTACTCATTTGTCATTTTTAGAATTTTGTTTGTTAGCCATGGATTTCTTTTTACCTCACTTTCAATTTGAATGTGTTTGTGCTTATATGTATCAATGATTTGATTTTTGCCACAAACATGTCTACGGCCTTTTCTAATATCTTGCAAAAATATATATCTGTCCACTGCTCTAAGTTTATATTGCTTATTATTTTATTTTTGTCAAGATATTGTTTAATTTTTGATTATGTTCACTTGATAAAATCTGAAGTATTGTGGGATAATGATCCATAATATTTTCTTCTATCAAAATAGGCTGAAACTCAAGATTTTCATTGATTTTTTTGACAAAAGCATGGTCGACACAACCTTTTGATTCCTCTTGAATGCGAGTATGTGCATTTATATATGATTCAAAACCATGAGCTCCTAGGACATTTAAATATTGTTGTGAAATTTCTGTATTTCGTAGCATGTCTTTATTCATGTCTCCAATCGGAATGTGTACTCCGCATCTATCAATGTCAAGGTAGTCACATGAGTCATCGACGTAGGTTTTTGAACAAGCTGATGGTGGTCGATACAGGGTGGCCCATCCATGCGTGGCTAGAATATGACTCATAAGCAAATACATTTTGGGAAAATATATACATGAAACTTGAGGGCACATTTCTAAAATATTGGCAATTATACAGGGTGTGCCAATTTTGTTTTATATATCAAAGTTGTGATTTTTTAAATAGAATGCCTCAAATTTTATTGCATATTTGGATAAACCAATTCAATAGAATAACATTTATATAACATACTAGGGGGTTTTGGTAATTAGCTACTGAGATATAAAGTGTTTTGTCTAGAAAAACCCCCCACTTCGGCAACCCCTCAGTCCTCCATTTTGAAATTTGGAGTACTGAATCTTGTATCAACAAGCACTTACACGCCTCAGCTTTTATCTTATATAATACTTTTTCGAATTTTAATTTTTGCTCATACAGGGTGATCAAAAACGCAAATTGTGTTTTTTCTCAGAAATTTAAAATGCACCACCCTGTATAATTGTATCAGTCTGGATCGAATTTTTTATAAGCTTTTTTTGATACTAGACACATAAGGGTCTTTACGGCTATTTTTTCGGTTATTAGCACGTGTTTTATGGAACGGTTTAATTTCCTAAAATATCGCATCATCCTTGGAAACAAATAAATTGTTCATTAGTTACAAACTGTCAAAATTAGCTTTGTCAGCATTATAGTAAAAACGTGTTCGAAAATGGATTTTTCTAAAGAAGAAATGGTGAATATATGGTGTTCGTTTTGGGCGAAGCATCTCGCATTTATAAGCAACGGTACCATAATATGCGACATCCAAGGCCAGAAACATTTTCCCCACTACGAGAATGTTTTGAGTCAAGTGCAGCTGTGGAATATTGTAAAAAAAATTATAAATAAACCAAGTGTCACCAATGAGGCGAATCAGTTGGAGGTTCTATTAAAGTTGCAGGAAAATCCCCATTTAAGTGCACGCCAAATTGGTGCAGAAACTGATATATGCAGAACTTCTGTTTAAGGGATTATTCACAAGCATAGGTACCATCCATATCACCTATGCTTGCAGCAAGGCCTGCATCCTCAGGATTACGCAGCTCGAATGGAGTTTAGTAGAATAATGCTAAATAAAGTGAGTGAAGACACTACTTTCCTGGATAAGGTTATTTTAGCGATGAGGCAACTTTTAACAGCATTGGTGTTGTAAACAGGCATAACATGCACTACTATTCGACGGAAAACCCTTACTTGGGTAGGCAAAGAGATTTCCAAAATAAATGGAGCTTGAATGTTTGGGGAGGAGTTATTGGCAGACAAGTTATCGGGCCTTTCTTTTTCGACAACAAATTAACAGGTACAGAGTAGTTTAATTTTTTGATCGAGCCTTTGCTTTTGGAGGATGTCAACCTGCAAACTCGGATGCATATGTACCTGCAACATGACGGCGCACCTGAGCATTATCATAATCGTGTTCGTAACTATTTGGACACCTGGAGTAACAATCGTTGGATGGATGCTTTTCTGAACATAAGGGAACAAATGCTGAGGGATGTGCAACGGTCATTTATCGAAAGACTACGGCTGTGTATTCAACATGGTAGAGATATTTTCGAGCAGTTTTTGTAGATTAGGTCTTGAGTAGTGATAGTTGTATGTTTATGTGGTTGTTATAGTTGTTTTTCTCTATTACGCTTGAAGCTGATTTATACTGTTCTGATTGTTATTAGCTTTTACGTCAAATCTGTACTCTTAGTGGCAATATGAAACTAGTCCACTGTTTGTCTTTTGTTTCTTCTGTATCAAACCTTATACCAAAAAAGCTTATCAAAAATTTAATTGCACAAATATACAGGGTGATGTATTTGAAATTTTTGAGAAAAAGTACAATTCGCGTTTTTGACCACCCTGTATGAGCAAAAATGAAGATTCGAAAACGTAACAAATAAGATAAAAGCTGAGGTTTGTAAGTTTTTTAAATACAAAATTCAGTACTCCAAATTTCAAAATGGCGGATTGAGGGGTTGCCGATGTGGATGGTTTTTCTGGACAAAACACCTTACATCTCAGTAGCTAATTACCAAAACCCTATAGTATGTTATATCAATCTTCTTCTTTTGAATTGGTTTATCGAAATATGCAATAAAATTTGATTCATTCTATTTAAAAAATCACAACTTTGATATGTAGGACAAAATTGGGACACCCTGTATAATTGCCAATATTTTAGAAACGTGCCTTTCAAATGTCATGTATAGCATCCCATAGATAGATTTTCCCAAACTGTATTTGTTTATGAGTCATATTCTATCCACGCATGGATGGGCCACCCTGTATATATCTATAATGGTAATACTTTTACAACAAAGCTATCGAGGCCTCTATCGCTTTTATACCAGACATATCTATGATTTTAAGAGTGCAAGTAATCCCTTTTCTAATATACAGCAAGACTTCATCATTTTGATTTAATTTCCCGTGGTTGTATATTTGATTATAATCCTTCATGCCAAATAAAATCGGATTCCCAACATTCTGTCAATATTATTATGTCCATATCTTCGTTTATCTCATGGAACTTAGAGTTTAGTTTTATAATTTGTTTCATCGATAGCCCTAGAAGTTATCCCTCATAATAATATGTGAATCAATGCCGAGGGAGTTAAAAGTAGTCATGAATTCAATATACGCTTGTAGAAGCTCCAGGCATAATTCACTGTTCATTAATTAGCCTGACAGAAATACGTTGCCTCCGAGACAACTAATCATCAAAACATTAAAGTACGTTATCCTCTTATTTTGGAAAGACCCATCTGAATGATGAATTAAGTATGAGAGATCCAGTTTAAAGGAATTTGACAGATTTTGAGATTTTTTAAAACGAGATGTTTTATATTTTAATCAATATTCAGAGAGGTCGTCCCAGGAATTGAATATTGATATAATATACTATAGCGTTTTGACGAGTAAACGATGGGTTACAATTGACTCAATGTACATAAATGGTAACCTATAATAGCCTGCTAGTTTGTCATTTTAAAGGTGGTGATGTTATATTTGTGGGTTATAGAGTGAGATACCACACGTCCCTCCATTCCTGAATCAATTTCACTGCAGCGAATGTCAGCTTGTTAAATTGAAGTAGGGGGAACATTTTTGAAAAGAACTGTATGAACGCATGGTAGAACTATACCCATTTTCAAATAAATAAACGCGTGTCACTTTGCCACTTTCGCGGGGAATTTATCCCTTCCCAACACATTTATCGGTGAATTTTTGGCGCAATGAACTTCGCCCTGTAACCTACAAATGTCCGCTGAACGAGCAAATCAGCAAATAAAAGGACAAGCAGGAGCACGTTTACCGGGACGCTAACACCTCATGTATAAACGGTCGACTGCCCTATTTAGAGCTCAGTTCAAATGGTAAATGATTAATGGGTCTACCTCACCCACCAGGTTTAAACTCGTGTACGCCGGAAGATTTTCGTGACATCTGCCTTGTCAGCGAAGGGATCATTCAAACATTACGCAAGCTCTAAAAGGGGGCGGTTGTCTTCGCTTAGCTTATTTTTGATGACATGGAGGGTGGAGGGTCAGATGGTGATTATGTCAGCAATATTTCCTGTTTACTTTTTCGGATTTTCTTCAAAGCTTAGTCAATTTTGATTTCCACAACTCACTAACCCTAATCCACCACTACACACTCTAGTAACATGTGAAGATCACTTTCTAGAAACATTATGAGCTTCGCGAAATATATCGAAGGATCTGGGAAACCAACAAGGCGTTGAAGCTGCTCTCGCCGAAAGCCCTGACATATTTGGTGACAATAATCAATGCGACGCGACGCTCAGAATCCAGTACTTCCCTGCTGGGTGGGAGACTCCTAAGGTCATCATGATTCCAAACAAGATAAGTTCGATATTTCGTCAGGATTACCGTCCCATAAGTCTGCTGTCAGCTCCTTCTAAGCTCGCCGAAAAGGTCGTCACCTTGAGAATTTTTCGTTAACTCACCATGTGATTCCTGACGTCTAATTCGGTTTTCGGTCCGAGCATAGCACCGAGCTACAGGCACTCAGGCTGGTGGATCATGTAACCAGAGGATTCACCCTCAGCATGAGTACTGGCATCTTGCTTTTGGATGTCTCAAAAGCCTTTGACAAGGTGTGGCAAGCGGGCCTCCTCTTTAAACTAATCCAAAAGGGTTTTCCTTTTTGGCTTCTAAAATTACTGAAATCCTTTCTTGAAGGAAGTTTCGGATCAAAATTAACAATGTTTTGTCAACAACACAGCCAGTACGGGCCGGTGTTCTTCAGCGTTCGGTCCTAGGACCAATTCTTTATTCGATTTTCATCCACGATGTCCATTGCTCCAGCAACTGTGAAGTCTATCTCTATGTTGACGTCACTGCACTTGTCGCCCAGTCGTGTACTGGTGATCTGATTCACGATGGATTTCAGAATGCGGTGGACGAAGCTCTAGAGTGGACGGAACGGTGACCGATAAAAACTAATCATTCGAAAACGCAGGCTATTTATTGTACCAAAAAACGTCGCGGCCTCCCAGCAGAGGTTTCTGTAGACGGAAATCGTTTACCATGGACAAATTCTGCCAAGTATCTCGGTGTCACCCTTGGCATGACCTGGCAAAAACATACACCATCCATAAAAACAAAATTCCAAATTGCGTTTCGGCAACTATATCCTTTGTTATGTAGATCCTCCAAATTGAGTTTGATAAACAAAGTTCGACTAAATAAAATGATTATCAGACCAGCCATTACTTATGCATGTGCAGCTTGGTGTTTTCTAGCCAAGATACACATGCAAAGTCCTCAAGTACCGCAAAGCAGAACTTTGCGGACAATTTGCAACGCTCCATGGTATGTCTCAAACGAGACACTACACAGAGACCTTGGCATTCCTTACTTGAGGGATTATGTCAAGCTTCAAGCGCAGTGACGTTATAGTCAAGCGGAATCGCACAGCAACTCTCTGTTGCGTGACTCAGTGGACTACACAGTGGAGCAAGTTCGTGAACATTCAAGGCCACGGCTCGCACTGTAATCAAAAGTTAGCTCGAATTTGTAGTAAACTTAAAATTACACTCTAACAAAACCGAATCAAAAATTTGTTTAGTTCACCTCAAAATTAATCCGTCTACCAAGTCAAAAAGCTTAGGTGTTTTCTCTCAAACTAAGCACATCTGATTTCTTTGCTCTTCTCCTTTTTTCTTATGCTTCCGTTTCTCGTTTTCCTTGACTTTGTCTGGTTTCCGGGCAACCAGAACTGACGGATTCGACTAACGTACATTAGTCAGTGACTAATGGGCAAACGTCCTACGGAGCCCCCAGACAAAAAATGACAAATAGTAGGATCTGGGAAATAAAGAAAACTGTCACCTAACTGACAACATACCTAACCTACAATTTGGCAACACAAGACAGAACTTAAACTATCTCTATTCGTCACTGTCTATCAGAGCGGCCCGTAGGAGTATGTAACCTTTGCTCTTGGTTAAGGTTTTGTAAGTCAGAAGGTATGTCAGGTCTGCTTTCTTAGATTTGAGACAAAGTCTGTGAGAAAGAAGGGAAGAAGAAATAAAAAAGGGAAGGGAAGCGAGCAAACATAAAGAAGTGTGTCAATTTGAGGGGTGCTTTAGCATTGTTAACTAGTATTCTGGAATTTTGAATTAATCCTAAAGTTAATTTAGATGTTGTTGAAGAAAAATTATAATTTTGGTTGTACCTAAAGTGGCACGATTTAACTTTATTCACAGTGCGACCCGCGCCTTTGTGTGCTTGCAAACTTGTTCGACTGTGTAGCCTAATGACTCTCGCAACTTAAGGGTTGCATGCGATTCCGCTTGACTATAACGTAGCTACGTTTGTTGATTGGCGTAGTCCCTGCGATTTGCAAGGTCTTTGTGAAGGGTACCCTGGGGCGTTAGTGATTGTGCGCAAATGCGTTCTGGTAAAAAAAAGCACCAGGCCGCACATGCATAAGTCTGATAACCATCTTGTATAGCCGAACTTTGTTGAGCAAACTTAATTTTCAGGTTCTACATAGCAAAGGGTACAGTTGCCAAAATGTGATTTGGAATTTAGTATGCTTATGCCAGCTCACCCCCTGGTCAAGAGTGACACAGCATAATTTTTCCATCACAGGCGAGCTCCAGTCACTGAAGTCTCAGATGGGGAACCACTACGTTTTTTAGTACATGACATAACCTACGCCTTCGAATGATAAATTTTCCGTCTATTCCAATACCTCGTCCACCGCACTTTGTAGCCTGTCGTGGACCAGATTTCCAGAACGCGACTGGTAGACCAGGGCAGTGTAGTCAACATGGAGCTGGACTTCACAGTTGCTGGGACAAGGGACGTCATGAATAAAAAGTGAATAAGGGATTGGTCCAAGAACCGAGCCCTGAGGGACACCGGACCTGATGGGCCGTGTGGTCGAGAAATCAATTTTGATCCGAAATTTCCTACCCGTAAGGAAGGATTTCAAAACTTTAGGAAGCTCTTTTGGATCAATGTTTAGATGAGGCACTTGTTGCCACACCTTATCAAATGCCTTCGAGACATCCAGAAGCAAGATGCCAGTTGTTTCGGTATTGGTAAGCCCCTCGTTACTCGCTCAACACGCATAACTCCCTGTTACTCCGTACTATGCTCAGACCGAAAGCCAGATTGCACGTCAGAAATCACATTGTGGTCTGACGAGAAACTAGGTAATGTAAAATCTCCTTTTCAGCGAGCTTTGGAAGGTGTAGACTAATGGGACGCTAATCCTGAGATTCATGTGCCATACAACTATTCAGCTGAGGAATCTCCGAAGAAGACTCTTCTGAGGAAAAATCACAAAGGGAGACGCCACTACCACCGACGCCGTTGGTCATAAAATATATTCTGATGGGTGTTACGATATGTTGCTCTTCGTCGAGGTCATTATCAAGGTCATAGTTAGGGGAGAGAGCAGTTTTCTCATAGCATCAGCGAGAACCTCTAGCTTTTCCCAGGACCGTGGATGTGTGATAATTGTCCTTGTTCTTCGTTTCTGAGCACACTTTCCAGAATACTTGAGACAAGCATCCCTAGAAAATCGCTCCATTGCTCATTACGGAATTCATCAAGAGCATTTCTCACTTTATGAACAAGATTCATCGCTTTGCGAATTTCATCAGGGCGAAGAATTTAAACTGTGGCCTAACACCTAACAGCTTTCTTACTCGCAAAAATTCAAGTAGGTTCGAGCAGGTGTGCCGCTGCTGTTTCTATTTTATAAAAATGGCCCATTATAAAAATAACCTTGAATCTGATGATCTTAAAATAGGATATCTTAAACCGAGCTCAAGAAGGTCAAGCAAGATCTACTTGAGATGGAAAGTTGCATATTCATACCTTATTCACGCATCTCAAATTTCAAAATTATGTGTTTTAAATTGAAGAGTCTCATATAGTGCTGTCGTTCACACCCGGTATAGCCCTGTCAATTTAAGACTGCATTTACCACACACACACACTTAGAGCGTTATATTCTGTTGTTGATTGCCTGAGAAGTCTCGTTTGAGATGCAAATATACGCCATGTGCCGCGAGACACTTTATGACCTGCCATACGTTTTTTCTACTCGCAAAAATACAAGTGGGTTGAAATCAGGTGGGCGCCGTGTACAGTTCTTCTACCGGCACCGGCATTGACAACGCGCGACTTGTACGGTTATTGCACTTCAGTTTAGTGCGTGAAAAATAGGTGTTGTTTGACCATATGTGATTTATTTTGTGATGCAGTTGGGTATCTAGTTGTTAGTTTGTGTTGTTGAATTGAGTAGTGTATCTGAGTGGTTGTTCTGAAAAGTGACTGCTTACCTACATCTGCCAGTTGTTGAAGGTAATAGTGATGGACAAGTGACATTTTTTCGTTTTGCATTAGTACGAAGCAGATGGTTTCGGAGAAAGAAATGCAACATCAAGTACTACAATAATTACTTTGGCAATGAGCATCTTTTATCCAATATTCTAATGCAACAACAAATAAATGTCAATGTTCCGCTTCCTTATATTCTCGACAAAAAAGTAAGACGTTTAGTTGAAAATTTACTTGATCTTAAAATGTCATGGTCAAGTTCATTGGCAAGGATATACTTATACTTAAAATTGTCCGCAATTCCCATTCTAGGAGTTAAAACTAGATGTTTCCTGTTAAAAATCCATTTCATTTTCGAATGACCGGGGCGGTCATAGTCATACTAGAATATATAGGTACTTTAAATTTCTGGTGTCAAAAATAGGGGTATCCTCTTAAGAAAACTGATTTGACCTTCAAATTAGCTTTGAGGTCACAATTATATGAATTTTTATTTCGTCCTCTCGCTACTTTCAGGCCATTCCCCAATACCCATGAGGGTCATAGTCAAGATCATGGAAAATGATATACTTTAACACAAAATTTTCCACTTGACTATTTCGAAGGTCATAGTCAAGGTCACGTTCAATATAATAATAATAATAATAATCGTCTTTATTTAAACTGTACTTCATACAGAAACAAGAGTTGCATATGGTGGCGAAAATTAGCAACATGCTACTCTTACACTTAACCACCCATGCAAAAAAAACAAGTTGTTAAGTAGCAGATATCAAACAAAATATACATATATACATACACATGTACATACATACATATATACATACATATGTACATACATACATACATATACACACATTACATACGTACATGTTGCACCAAGGTTTGCTACATGCACACAAGGGAAGTGAAGAATCATTTAACAATATATCTATAGCAATCTAATTAAGACTATGGATCCAAGTAAATATGAGATTTGACAGCTTTCTTGAAGCAATTTAAGGACATGGTTTTGAATTCAGGACTCAAGGCATTGTATATCACTGAAGCCCTGTACGTGAAAGAACGCTGGAATAAAGTTGTGGAGTGAATAGGTGTAGGTATCAAATCTGGAAATCTAATATGTCTATGATGAATATTACGCCTAAAGATCAGCTTTTCTCTTAAGTATATAGGTTTTGACATAAGTATTAGTTTTTTTTTAATATTCTTTGTTATCATCCAGTTTAATTCAATAAGACTACCAGAAACATGATCAAAGCGCCTTAAACCGTAGATGAACCTAGCACAATTGTTTTGCACAATTTGAATCCGATTTCTAGTAACAACATTGAGACACGGATAATATAAAATATCACAGTAGTTGAAAATCGGCATAACCAAAGATGAACACAGTTTTTTCCTTAGCTTATAATTGAAAATTGCTTTATTGGCATATAATGATCTCAGTCTCAAGTAGGTTTTCTTCAAAAGATTTTTAACATGACTGGTGAATCTAAGTTTCAAATCGATTACCACGCCAAGAATTTTAACCTATCAACCGGGTACAGTCTTTGAGATCCAATTTTAATAGTTAATCGACTTTTAATCTCTTCTCTCCTACGATCTGAACAAAAAAATAACAGGCTGGATTTACCAGGATTTATTGACAGGTTGTGGTTATTCGAGGAGTCATACACTTTTTGAATATCATGGTTTATTGATGTCTGTGCCATTTCCATATCATCAGTATCAAAATAATGGACCAGTTGAGTATCATCCACAAAAGACTGGAGTTCACAAAACTCACAGCCTTAGGCAGATCAGCAATATATATCAAAAACAACAAGGGACCCAAAACAGACCCCTGGGGTACTCCAGACGAGATTTCTAGAAAACTAGATTTATTGTTTCCAATTGATACACACTGCGATCGATTTGATATATAATTTCGAAAAAAATTCAATGCAATTGGATCTATGCCATAATATTTCAACTTTGCTATTAACAACTCATGATTTATTTTGCTGCTACGCCCATTTTTTTATCAAGTGCTCTAATAATATTATCCACTAAGTTTAAGAGGGAAGTAGTAGTACTGAAAGATTTCCTAAAAGCAGACTGATCAGATGGGATGATATGTTCCTCAGCATAATGCATTAGTTGTATGTGGGCTGCCTTTTCAACTACCTTCGATAAACAAGGCAACAGGCTTATATGCCTTAGATCAGCACTCATCTGGATTTGATTTTTTTGGAACTGGTACCACAATTGCTCGCTTCCACGTTTCAGGGAAATAACTTCTTTCAAGGCAACTATTAACAAGGTGGGTGATGTAGATGAGAGTAACAGGCAGACTGAGCTTAATCATAGACAAGCTCAACCCATCAGTACCTTTTGCATCGGACTTAAAACTAGAAATTATTTCAGCTACTTAATGAGGCTCTAGAAGCCTGAAAGAAAATTTATTAATATGGGGAACATTTTCGTTATAATACCTTAAAACGTGATCAGGAGCATTTATGGAATCAAAAACTGATATGAAATAATTATTTGCAAGGAACGAGTCTGCAAGATGGTTTGGAATACGTGGCTTATCAGATGTTTGTGCTTTCATATTTTTCAATTCATACCACGATTTTTTCTGATCACACCCTTTTTCCAAGTGAGCAAGATACGCCATTTTTTCATGTCTAATGCACGATAGTGCAAGGTTTCTAAGTTCCCTAAAAACCTGCAATCTTGCTGGACTTCTGTCTATCTTGTATAAATAATATGCTCTCGTTTTTTGCTTCAGAAGCTGTCTCAACGGATATGACAACCACGGCGCTTCCGGCTTACTCACGCATACCGTCCTTATAGGAGAGTGACGATTGAAGATGTCAATTAACTTGCTACTGAAAAATTGAACTTTATCATCAATATTCCTCATATAACAAATTTCAATAAAATTTACTCTAGCCAGGTCATCAATGAAAGATTGCTCATCAAAGTGTGAGAAATCTCTGAAGATTATCATTTTTTGTTCATGTTTCACACGGGATATGTTTAAGATACAGCAAACAATTTTATGATCGGACAACAAATTAGCATCTAAAGTAAACCAGTTAGTGACAGTAATTGGGGTATTAATAAAAATAGGTTCCAGAAGAGTTGCTGTACTACTATATCACCATTAGATAAATTTTTTCAAACCTTACAAGGTATCTTTCGAGATATTTTGGGTTATCCCTACTCTTTTAACGAACATGTGTACGTTCGCAGATAAAACCATGCCTATAGTCTTCCTCAGGTATTACTTAGTAAGTGTGAACACATGTTTATGTTTCTCTTTATTGTGGTTTAGACGCGATGTTGACATTCACATTTATAACATTTATACAGGTATCTTGTTTGGCAGGGGAAATGTTTTATAGCCCATCTCCGGCAGAAACGCTATCCAGTTTAAACTCGCTACACATCTCACTACGGTAATGCTTGCAGCATTTTATCATGGTGGGTAGGGGTGCGCTATATATTGATACCGAGAGTATTTTAGTCATCTTGTTCTTCCCATCATACATACAGGATGATCCGTACTTACTGAGTCACATTGAAGTGGTAGGTTGTAAAATTACGTAAAAGGAGTAAAACTAGACGGAGGTTTGAAAAATCCAGTGCAGGACTTTTTTTTTTGTTTTTTATTAACATCCACACCTTTTGAGCTGAATATTGGAATGCTTGGGTATATACAAAAAGCCAATGAATGGAGCTGACTAATAAATAAAATTGGTTGTGCCCCTTTTGTTATTTTGGCTAAACACTTATATTTGTTCAAATATTTTATGTTTAGCTGTTTATGTAACGCAAAATACTAAATTTTAAGGGAGCTACTAGGTCTCATCAAAATTCCACAATGTATTGTTTGAAATTTAACTGAAGATCGTTTGGGGACCTAAATTTTAGGGTTGGGTTCAGTTTTTTATTCCCTTGTATTTTATTATGTGCAACGTCCTGTTATGTATATAATAAAAATAATAATAATCCGGCTTTATTTATACAAAGTATAAAAAGGCGAAGTGTCGCTAAAAAGCGTTTTTCAACTTAACCCAACAAATATTTATGTATATTTTCTAATCCCAATGAAAACAAAAGAGTTAAAAAAAATGCTCTGAATGTATTATTTCGCAAAAAGGATAATACATGATGTAAATAAAAGGAAAAATTAGTGATATGCACCCTGTTCAGTTTTTTCATCAATTTTTAATGATTGAATTGCAAAATTTTCCAAACTCGTGGCGTGTTTAGATAAATTACCCTGTATCTCCCCAAAAACTGATTTTAGAAAGTTTTTATTTTTAGATATGGATAGATCTCTGTCCATAGTAACCAATACCTGTTCACTAGGCATGTACTCGTACATCTACAATCCTATTGTTGGTTCTCTGGCCTGTTCTGATTATCACGTACTTTACCCAGCATCATCTGCCTCACTATTGGTCGAATGTCAATCAATTTACCTTTGGCTACATGCCTGGCAAGGTTATCAGCAGTCAGCCTCTCCCCGAGAGTCAAATTCCAGCTGTCCATGGTTTTTACCGCATTGATGATCCTCATCTTTGTTGCAAAATATGCAGTTCGTGTACTCCCTTTCTTCCACACTTAAGGTAGCTGCCAAAACAACCACGTCCTGTCAAAAACTGTGCATAGTAATCTTTCTGCACCACTCTTTTCTACACCATTTAACGAAATGGAGTCTATGTAACTCCTAAAACTTAACCTGTGGTTTTTTGTTCATAGGACTCCATTGTCTGGCCAAACCATGCCACATATATGTGGCGCTTCGGCCAAAATTTTGGTCTTTTTCAAATACAATTACAAATAATGACAGTATATGTCTTTCAGGTGACAGTTTATGTATTTTTTCGTTTCTCCATTACTTTAAGTGTGTTGCGGCAAAATATTGGACTGTCCTGTAGCATGCCAACATTGCGTCATTAATATAATTTTACTATAGCACCGCGTGAAGCCAGGAAAATCCACGATCGCCTGGGGATAGCCATTCCTGTTTTCAAAGTACATCCACCCTCCAAGCAAGCATGACGTTAATTGTACTTTTATTAAATGTACCAGACACATCACCAATTGTCCCAAAAACGCTAAACTTCTATTTTCGCGGCATACCGGTAAACTGTTACAAGTATGCAATATCCGGCTATTAATACTGCATATGGTTCATAGATATGGAGTGCGAGTAATATATGTTATGTTTTCGTACTATATTTCACTATCCAACCTCCTTAGGCAATCCGAAACTCAGATATATCTGGCTGGAAATTGAAATCTTGCTTACCACTCACTTTTAGATTTGGTATCTATAAAACGATAATAAAAAATTCTTTCTGTAGATTAGTAGAAAACTTGAAAGTACTACTATATTCCTACATATTTCCAAAAGCTTCGTCTTTAAAGAAATAAATAAGGCTAATAACTCGTATGCGTTTTCATTCTAGAAATATCTGCTTCCCAAATACGCTCACCATGCCTATCCACAGAACTTCATTTTTGGTAAAGGCTGCACTTTCAATGCGATCTATCTAGATAATTCATTACCTCCTGAAATTAAATCTTCGTCATTTTACAATTTTAGAAAGCATATAAAGAACCTGATTTTACAGTGCCAAAATTAATAGTTATTTATTATACAAGAGAAAAAATACTAGATCTTAAATATATAAAATCTATTACTTTTCCCGTGTATAATACACATTTATTTTCTGTGACGCGAAAAACGACGATTTAACATTGTGAAATTATATTATTACAATATTTGAGTCAGAAAATTACCGATGTGAAATTAGAATTTTGAAACTAGTAGGCTATGTTGAACTTATAGCGACAATTAGACTTGGGTTGCTAAGGAAACTTTTAAAGTAATCAAATAGCTGTCAATTCAGTTTTGTGATTTGATTTAAAAATTGTGAGCTTAGTGGTTGTTTAGAACTTATTTTTAATACTATAAAGTAAAAAAATATCTGATTCCGAGCTTTCTTTGACTCCACCGGAATTAGTAGAAGTAGCCAAAGTAGGGTCACAAACATTATTGCCAACTGAATCCTGGAAAATTTACGAAACAATATCTGGGAAAAAGTACTCATTTTTTTCCCGGGGAAAAAAGTAATTTCATAAAAAGTAAAATTTTGTTACCTGTCATCCTTTTTCCGCCACAGAAAAAAATACTTATCATCTTTCACTTCTGCTTATTAAAATAGTATTTATTGATTTAGGCTAATTACATTAAATATATATATATATATATATATATATATATATATATTACTCTTGCTATATTATCAGTCTTATTGTCATTTATCTATTTTATCAAGGTTTGAATTTATTTTGTGTAGGTGGTTTGCATGCTTAAGCTAAACTTCGTCCAAATAAAAAGACGTTTATTATATACAATTCTCATATCTAATCAGCTGCTGCTCAAAATACACCGGCCCTATTGGGATCTATCTTGAACGAGCGGTTGGTGATCTTGCGTCTTTCCAGGATTCAATAACGGAATTTGATCCTCTGGGGTCCATTTTGTACTCTGCTAGACCAACTCGCTAGGCTTCTATTCTACAATTTTGCTTGGTCTTGATCCATACATATAGAACTGGCAGGTACGATACCATACTTTCTTGCTCCAAGGATGTCAAAAACTCTTTTATATATTACGCTTTCCCTTCGTAACTGCTTGAGTTGATAAGAAAAGAGCTGGTTACACATGCTATCTGCCACACTTGGGTAAATAAATCCCAATTGAACATGAGAAATTACTGCCACGTAAGCTACATCGCACAACGTCGATACTACAAAATAGGTCGATGTCCAGATATTACCACTGGATTATTTCGCAACGGAAAACAGGGACGAATCCTATCCCTGTAAAAATGAAGTTTTTTTACCAAATCACCTGAAAATTTTCAGTTTATCTCAGATTGCTTATCAAGATTTTGACTAGATTAGCTGCATTCTTTAGTATTCCCGTTCTAAACCAAGTGCTTTTTTGCAGCGCATTAGCATGCTGTAGATCTGGTATCGCGCTTTATAATGTCTAATTTCAATAGGTCTCATACATCGACTATAGGATAGTTCATTGTCGTAGAAACCAAGCCTAGACCACACTGATGAGTTGCAAAAAAGCACGAAAGATCTGTGTGATTAAGTAGACTACTTCTGTTATACCGCAAGAATTGCCAGCTTCTAGAGGTCACAGTTGTGGCTGGGCGAACTGAGATCTTCACAGTTCCAACTGATAGCTGATATACAGGGTCAGTAGATAAAACCCTAACGGTGGATTATCTCAGCAACCGTCAAATATAAACGAACCAAATTTTGTGCGAAGGAGTAGTTCAACATGAATAATTCAAAAATTATATTTGTAAGGTTGCTAAGTTTATAGTTTTCTCTCTGTGCTAGAAAATTTAAAAATTTTAGATAGAATACTCTAATTTTTATTATTGCAATTAATTGCCTATATCAACTTTATTATAACCTGATATTATCTTTTTTTTACTCCTGTCACTTTTGGAGATATGGCACCATGCTTCTTTCTAATAAAAAAACGACAAGGTATGGTCAATTATGTCGAAAACGATTAAACCGAAATTCGTCAAAATTAGTACAGGGGAGTAATTGGACATTCTAAATCCATGAATTGCATTTGCGATGTTTCCAAGATTTTATTTAAAAAAAAATTCAAGGAAAGGGAATAAGGAAATTCAATTATCAAACAAGTAAATTAGTGAAAAATAATAACATAATATTAAAAAATAACAGAAAACCTCAAAAGAAGAAACCTAGTGGGGTTATATCTGTGGAGCGAGATGGCCATTCCAGAGTGCCACGTCTTCAAATCAATCTTCCTGGAAATTGGCCACTTAAAAACTCTGGAGAAATGAGGTGGAGCTCTATCATGCTGGTATCAAATTTTGTCCATATTTTCATTTAAATTTCTAATTTCGGGTATTATGCGTTGTCAAGAGGTCAAGATATTTTTGTCCCGTCAAATTGCCATCTATGAAAAATGGACCGATGACATGGTTGCCCAAAAGTCCCGCCCGAACATTAACTCCATCATAGTTTTTGCAAACTGTGCTCGACGGTCTGGATCATCTTCTTACAGTTGGTGGAGGTAAATTATCATGTAGCTTTTGAGTTTTTCATCGGCCAAGATATTTCTGAGCGATTTCTGACTTATTCGCGGATTAAGGGCTAATTGTGTGGTACTTGTCCTGAGGTTTTCTTCGAGTTGTAAAAGAACATGCAACTTATTCTCTTCACTAGTAGCAGTTTTCGGTCTCCCTGATCCAGATTTTCTTTTCACTCCGCCGGTTTCCAGAAAGTTTCTTACTGTCCTGCAGATGGCAGATTTTTTAATTTGTTTTTCGGGATACAGCGCATTAAACAAATTGCACACTTCTTGACAAGATGTTTGTTTATCTCCGTATCCTCGAAAAACAAGAGTTTCAATTCGCTGTTTTTCGTTAAGTGCAAATGCCATAGTAACGCCCGCAATATTTGTCACTTCTGATTTTTTTTTACATTTTTAACTGTTATAGTTCTGAGGTCTACATGAAATTACAAACAAATGCATGATTTCCTACTAAGATGCAAGTGTAAGGAATGAAACAAAGCGCAATGCCATATCTCCGAAATTGACAAAAGTAAAAAAACGATAACTTCAGGTCATAATAAAGTTGATACAGGCAATTGATTACAATAATAAAAATTATGGTATTCCTCTTAAAGTTTTAAAATTTTCTAACCTAGAGAGAAAACTATAAACTTGGCAACCTTGAAAATATAATTTTGAATTCTTCATGTTGAGTTACCCCTTCGCACAGAATTTGGTTCATTTATATTTAACGGTTGCTGAGATAATCCACCGTTCCGGTTTTTTCTACTAACCCTGCACTAATGTAACATCTGAAACTTATTCAATAAAACTACATGTATTTAAAATTCTCCTATAATGTATATAATCTTTCGGTCACAACGTTAACCTTCTTCAGCATATGACGCTTTTTGGACAATATTTTATTTATCTGTCTTCCAGGTGACACTTCGTTTGTTTATTCTTCTTATTATCATATCACTCTACAGTGAGTTACTACAAAAGTGTGTAACATGACAAGATTGCACGAAGCCATCATTCCAAATTTTAAGATGGTCCCACGTAAAACCAGCATAGCCCATGACCGCGTGGGGTAGGCGTTCCCGCTCTTAAAAGGACGTCTAGCCCCCCAAAACGACAAGCGGCATGATGTTACCTGTTGATTTTTTGATATATCAGATACGTCACTCTTGTCCATCGTTCCGACAATTCCTAAAGCCACCAAAAAATACGCGAAAACCCACTAAGAACTCTTGTAACAGATCAGTTAATTGTTTTGAAATATCCGACTAAAATATTGCAAATGCTTTGTTTATGGATCTGAAACGCGATAAGTAGCACTCAAAGGGAACCAAATTGCTTGTCCTGTGAGAACATAATATAAAACACAGCAACTTACCTTCGAGATAGCGAAGCAAAACATCTGCGTGCTTGAGATCCAGCAAAAAACTATAAGAAAAAAAACCTGGATCAAAAACTCGTGTTTAGGCTGGAGAGCAACAATCAGATCTTTCCTTCAAGGATATTCATTCAAATTGGGTCACAGTTCACAGAAGATCTATAAAGAAATTTATTTAATTTTATATAGCTGATTCCTTCACCTTCCTTTACTCTCGTATCCTCTTTGTGAATTATTGAGACTTCCAGTACATGTTCGCTTCGTGCTAATTTTGAAGTTTCTCCCTTCGTTATAAAGTTTTTATGTTCTTTAATTCTACATTTAACAGATCTCACAGATATAGCATTAACCACAAGCACACTCTGTTTTATATACTGAATTCTCTGTGTCTATACACGGTGTCCGCAAAGTTGAGGTTTTAATTTGCACGACGCGAAAATAAGCGGATTTTCTTAGTAGCATATACATATACACCAATGTCTTCAGAGAACCGAGATATTGGGCTCCGCAAACTCAATTAAACCTGAACCAAACCGAAGCCGGTCCTGTCGGATCACGTCCACAGCGCCAGCGTACAGTGATACGACGTACGACTACGATGTAAATACGGATTTGACGACAGAGCTCTACTTGGAATTTCAATTCAACTGAACAATGAGTACTTTTTCATTATTTTTTTTTACTTGTTCGCTCCCGTTTCAGCACACATTAGCTTTGTTATATCAAGCGTGGTTGTGTCTGAAAAGGAAAACCCAACTTTGCGGACACCTTGTTTATTGTTCATTAGTTTTGTGCGGCGCAGTAAGGATCTTAGTGTGTTAGTTGTTTTGAAGACAGTTCTGATATTAAATCATTTGCAATCACTTCAAAGTCTTTCGGATAAAGTATCTTTGAAAATTGTGCAAACATATTTTTCACGTATTTTCTATCCCCTATTTGGGGTAGTCATGCGTATATCCAATACTTTATGTATTGATTGATTTTAGTTAATTCTATGTTATGTATATCTTCGAGCTATCAGATTTTTTATGTAGAATTGATAAAAAAATATTATACGATAAGTAGTGATTAGTGTACTTTAGCGATTACACACTAGATTGCTTTGCACTCTTCAGTTTTCAAAAAGTATTTTTACCTCCTTCTAAATAATTGTTTTTACTGGATTGCGTTCGTTTCCGGCGGGCAAGAAGTCCTTATTATTTACATTGTCGTTTCCTTATATAAAGCATTGAAGACCTAAACGTAAAGAAAATGAGGATCTTTGTACGGTGAAAATCCGGATCTGGCACAGAGTTAACGTGTATCCCTCGAATCCGATTCAGCAGAGCTTTTCTGGTTCCAATCAATTTCGAGATTGTATTCTCATTCTGTGTTACTGAATCAGGTTATACTGGTATTAATAGTGATACTACAACAACAATGAACACCAAATTCGTAAAACGAACGCTTGGGTATCCTTAATTAGACAGGTTCTAGACTTCATGTTGATCATTACAAAGCAAATTAATTAATGGTTGTTCCAGAAGTGTCACTATTGTTAAGACGTAATAGCATTGATGCCTTGATGTTGTAGCTGATCGATTTGAATATTTTTACGTTATCCGACATTTTTTTATTTTACTCCCCACGCCTACTTTCGAGGAGGTATTGTGTTCGCAAGAAATTTCAATAATCAGATTTTATATTTTTTGGATGCTATATGACATGTATATCACGAAAGATTGTTGTCACTTATTTCCGTCGGTCTGTTTGTCGGTCTGTCCGAAAATCTTCAGCCCGTCTACAACATGGGAAGCACTGCTGGGATTTGGATGAAATTATTATACAAGGTTTTTACTACGTTAAGAAAAAAAGGTTTGTACTCTTTGAAAATCGGTTCAGTGGCGGCGGTGAAAAATGTCAAAAACAAAAAAGAAAATCTTTAGAACGTTTTTTAACGTTCCAGAGAATCCTTATAATTTTAGAAATTTTTTTTAGGAGGTACCGGACCATTTGGTGACACGATGTACATACGAGGTGGTCCTGATGTTATCTAAATACAGGGTGATTCACAAGTCCACCAAAAATGGAACATCATACACAGGAACACATTTTACTCGAGGACTTTATAAAAAAAGTACGGAGGTTGAAGTTTAAAAATAGAAAACATTATTTTTAGTATCTTCAAAACCGTCAACTGGAAAGCTAACATTTGGTATGTGGATTTACCTAAGTATTGTCCACATTCAAAGCTCTTTACTACTAAACGCCCAATTTTTCGAATTCTACCTTTAATTTGCTGCAAATAATTACTACTGTGTTTTTTTCTTAGATGGCACTGTTTTCCTAAAAATAAACCAAATTAGATCATTCTAAAAAGAGCTAAAATAAAATAGGAGGTCTTGACGTTTCTTTGGAGATAGTTTGTCAAAGTTATGTGTTATGGTGTTGTTATCGTTACTACCACCATTTTTTTTTTTGTAAAAGTCTACTGAAAAGTTGATTTTTTCCATTTTTGAGTGTTGTGGTTTACAATGATGAGTACGCCAACATTATTTTTGTGTACGGGCTCTGTAATGGAAATGCTTCAGCGGCTTCTCGGGAGTATCAACGTAGATTTACTGACAGACGCCAACCTAGTCCAAAGATTTTTACGCACTCATTTCTAAGACTTCGGCAAAATGGAATTGCCAAACTTGGAGGCCATAGTGTCCGGCATACTGTTCACGAGGAAGCGGAAGTGATTAATTTGGCGTGGTACAAGTACTAGGCGGATTGCAGCCCAGTTACCATGTTTCCAAGATCTTGCGTGGATAATTTTAAATCGGGAAGTTTTAGATCCTTACCATCGGCAAAATGTGCAATGTCTGCAAACCGACGACGAAGAGTAACGGCGAAATGTTTGTGAGCGTTCACTGCAAATGCATAATCAAAATGCAGATTTTATTGTTTGGTTTTGTGGTCAGATGAATCACTTTTTACGAGGAGTGGAACATTTAATTCTCATAATGAACACATGTGGTATCAGCACGTTGGTGCCCCACCGCAGGTACGTCGTGACATAACCGCATGGTTGAATAATTATTTTAGACAACGATGGATTATCAGAAACGGAACCGTACATTGGCCTACGAGGTCTCCTCTTTTGAACCCCTTGGTTTTCTTTTTGTGGGGAATCTTTAAACAACCAGTGTATGCTGAACAAATTAATACTGTTGATCAGTTACAAGAAATAATAGATAATGCGTTTCATCACAACATTCAAGTCACAACAAATTTTGTGGAAGTTCGTTTTTCTTTATTAAAAAAAGCCGCACTTGTAACTGTCAGAATGGCGGTATTTTTGAATTTTTTTTTAAATAAAGCTGTGATTATCTAATTTATATTTTCATTTCTACGAAAACAATGCACTCTAGGAAAATTGAAGGTGAAATTAAAATAATTGCGCGTATCGAAAAATAAAAAAAACAGTGACGCACTACTTTTATTTGGAAAAATAATGCCACTAATCCCCTGTATTTGAAGATATTAAAAAAGCTGTTTATTATCTTTAAACTTCAACACCCTCGAGGAAAAAATGTTACACGGAAGACCCCCCCCCTTGAAATGCGGTCCTGTGTATGACGTTTCATTTTTGGTCACGACTTGTGAATCACCTTGTATACCAGCATTAACGAAACAGTTTCTTATGCACGTTTCCCTGAATTTGGTAGTTGTCGGAACTTGAGCTAGGTTGACAATAAGAAAACAAAGATTTACAATAACATTACGTCCTGAAATGCTTTGGGCTTTTATTAACGGAACGGAAAATTGGCAACGTTATTATCTTAGTTTTTCAAATCGTTTTTCGGGGTAGAAAATGTCATATTTCGCACTTTTTCAAATATTTTATCGCCTATATCTCGAAAATTATCAACATCAGAAAATAACTCCAAAGTATCCTTTTTGTTCAGGATCTCCTAAAAAACCTAAAAACTCTTCAATCGAATCGAATTAAAAAACAAACTTTTTCAATTTGTTGAAAAAATGTTTAAAAAAGTTTTGAAGCTTTAAGCCTGGCATTTTGTTGGGGAAATTCTGGTTCCTCGATAGCTTATCATTCAAGGGAGTCATCTTGATACTGTCTTCAAAAGTATCATATTCAGTTAATGGATGACGATGGAGTTGTTCAAAATTAACGCAAAAAGCATCTCTGAACCACGGTTACGTCTTTCTTTAGAACGATTATACCAGACAGCCAGTCCTATTTTTCGACGACTTATCTACAGGGTGTTCCCTAATGATATGCGAATATTTAAGGGTGTGAATCTGCAGGAAAAATTAATGTTAGTTTGTTTTATAAGCAATGTTTCCTTACAAAAACTCGGGGTGTTGAAGTTTTAGGAAAAAAATGGAAATTAATTAATACTTCCAGAACCGCTTCTGATATTTCACTGATATTTAGTACGTAGTGAAAGTTAATAAAGTTGCATATTTTTCAATGCAGTTTAAGAAAAAAATGGTACGTCAATGGTTTTTTGCCAAATAAAAATTATTTTTGAATTGCCCGTTCATTTTTTGAGTAAAAAGATTAAAACCGTTCTATTGTCTAACTTGCAAAATTATTATTAATTTAATTGGAAAAATTAAACACATTAGGGGTAATGAACAATAACAACTGACAACATAAACATAACATTAAAACCAACGAAATGATTACAAAAATTGTTGAAAATGCCCCCCTTCACTTAGTATGCATGCGTCCTCCTTCTCATGGAATTGCGCACTCGTTGAAATATCCTTGGAGTGTTTTTTATTCTATCACAAGCTGCTACTATTCTTTCTCTCAATTCCTCTTCAGTGCTAATGGGACTTATGTACACTAGTGTCTTAAGATAGCTCCACAAAAATAAATCTAAACTGTTGGGGTCTGGGGACCTTGGTGGCCATTCTTGGGGCACACCGCGGCCAATCCAACGATTTGGATAAGCAGTTTGTAAATAATTACGAACCGCTACACTGAAATACGCTGGTGCACCATCATGAATGTATCACATATTGTTTCTTATTACTAACGGAACATCATCAAGCAGCAAAGACAACTGCTGTTGAAGAAAGTTGAGGTAAGTCTGTCCGTCAAGTCATCCCGGCAAGATGAATGGACCAATAAAGTGGTTGCCAAAAATTGGTGTTGGAAATGGGTTTCGGTTACGGCATAGGGATTTTTTTCTGCCCGCAAATGATTATTGTGGAAATTCTGAATGGCATTTCGAGAAAAATTAGCTTCGTCCGCGAACAGAATCATTGATTCAAATTGCGGATTTTGTGTAATTTTTTGAAGATACCACTGACAAAAGGTCACACGCCTTGGAAAATCAATGGGAAGTAATGCCTGTACTCTTAAAATATGGTAAGGATATAACAAAAAATCCACTAAAATTCTCCAAATAATTTGACGGATGTTCTTCGACTTTGTGCAGCACTGCTTCCTCGATTTCAGATCTTCTCACACTTAGGGGTCTACTTTCAGATGTTCCTTTTCGGACAGAACCAGGTTCAACAAGATGACGATGAATATTAGATAAGGTTCCACTATCTGGCAAAGCACGAGGATATCTTTGGTGATAAATCCGTCTGGTTTGCTCACCATTACCAAGATTGTAAAAACTAAATAATGAAAAAGATGTCACAGTGAACAGATTTCAATAACAGAGACTTGTCAGATGTCAGTGACATATTCCAGGGCAACTAGATATTAATTGCTAAATTGCCTTCTTCAGTTATTACATTAACTTTCTCGGACAATAGAATGATTTTTATTTTTTTACTCAAAAATGGCGCATCAAAAGAAAGCAACTTAAAAGAGATCATTTGTTTTAAATTGAACGAGGAATTCAAAAATAATTTTTATTTGGCCAAAAGCGTACAATTTTTTTCTTAAAAAAAATCGAAGTCAATACCCGTACGCACGCCACTGTTAAAGCTAAAAATTATCTTTGCATTGAAAAATATGCAACTGTAATAACTTTCACTACGTAGTAAATATCAGTGAAATATCTGAAGCGGTTCTGAAAATATTAATTAATTTCGATTTTTTTCCTAAAACTTCAACACCCCCAGTTTTTGTAACGAAACATTTTTGGACCATAGTTTATAAAACAAACTAACATTAATTTTTCATATAGATTCACACCGTTAAATATTCACATATCATTAAGGAACACCCTGTATACATATCCGTGCGTTTTTATTTTGTAGCTAAATCCACCGTATGTGTCTCATTACACATCAACATATTTAGGGAATGCCAATTTGGCAGCGCTGTACTGACATTTCTTTTAAGTACATTTGATGATATGTGGAACAAAATACTACTTGACCATATTTTACTTGTAATTTACTAGTACAGTATTTTTATCAAATAGGGCTCTACATCCGTATGGACACAGATACTCTCAGCTTCATCGACGTCAGTGAAACCACCCTATACATGACCTTGTACCATCGCCAGTAGCGAGTATTTATAGAACTAACTGCGTCCTACGTTGGTTATAGCAGGGACCGTTCATGGTCAACTGATCGGATGATGAAAATCCATGTGTGCCCTTTGAGACGAAGCGCTCAGATCTTACGGTGGCTGCTCTATCGAAAAGTGGATTCAAACATGCGACTGTGAGCATGCTCAATTACCTGAACGGAGCTTTATTTTTGTCTCTCCACCTGCGGATTTCGTTGTGCCTACGCTGTGTTCGCACAGTGGCGGACAACTCCTGTTCATAGGGTAGCAACTTCCAAAAGTACCGATATGTGTCTCTGCCCGATGAGAATAGTTGGTTTTAACCTTGCTGCGACCTGTTGCTGTTGCTACCACATCGATCTCTTGTCACCTCCTCAATGTCTGAAGGTTGTGCTCTCAGACAGGGTTTACCAAGTTTTTCTACTGGTAGTACTTCTTAGCAGGCTGTGTTCACTGGCGGTCTCCCATAATATGCAGATAATAATAATAATAATAATAATAATAATAATAAATGTCTTTATTAATCAGCATACATCAGTGAGGCGAAGTTTAGCCAAATGGCTACTCTTACACTTAACCTCACTGTGTACGAAAGAGTAACACAGTTAAACTCGATACACAAACAAACAATAGTAATAATAAGAAAAGGAAACAAATGCACACTTGAACTATTAATATAATAATAATAATAATAATAATAATAAAGTGTCATAAAAATAAAACAAACCAACAACTCAAACACTGAGAGACGATTGCATCTCCAATAGCTGTTTTCCAACTGATTTCTTAAAAGAGAGTAAACTTTCTTGTTTGTTAGCCGCACTGACTGAATTGTAAAGCTCAACAGCATTATACGTGAAAGATCTCTGATATAATGAGGTGTAGTGAAGAGGAATATTGAACTGTTCATCATGACGTAACCTTCTTGAAATTAAATTCCTACGCGGAACTAACTTATTTGCAAGGTAAATAGGTCTCTTGGTAACGACTGTTTTATGTACAAAAACCAACATATGAAACTTGAAAAGATTATTGAGCTTCAGCCACCCCAGCTCACAGATCTTGGATGTAACATGGCTATACCTACGAAGGCCGAAAACAAAAACGACCACAACAATTTTGAATTTTCTGCAATCTGGTTTTTGTTATGGAGTCAAGACAAGGATAAAACAGTATAAAACAGTAAAGCAGCTTAGACATAACTAAACTTTCTACCAATTTCTTTCTAGTCTTGAAATTGAGAATAGAACGATTGGAGTATAGGAGTCTTAGGCTTGCATATGTAGCTTTAGATATATTACTGACGTGGTGATGAAATCTAAGATTTACGTCTAAAATAACACCTAGACTTTTTGCATGCGTGACGAGTGGAATATGGCCATTATTTACCCTCAAATCAATCATCCTTTCAAAATGCTCATAGCTGGTTTTGGGACAGAACAACACCGCAAAACTCTTGGTAGGATTGAGCTTCAAACAGTTAGCCTTGCAATAGTCAGTTATATTTACCAGATCTAAATTTATTTTATACGAAGCTTGATCCACATTAGTAGAGTCAAAAGTGAAGGTCAATTGTGTATCGTCTGCGTAAGTATGAATACTACAAAACTGTAATACAGTATGCAAGTCAAAAGTATAAACTAAATATAGTAAAGGACCAAGCACGGAACCCTGAGGAACACCAGAAGCAACATCGGCACTAAGAGAAACTCCTTGGCTTGTTCTTATTCGTTGCTTGCGATTATTTAAGTATGATTTAAAAAAGCAAAGAGGAACGTCAGATAGTCCGTAGTATTTTAATTTGGATAGAAGCATTTCGTGGTTAACCGTATCAAATGCCTTTGAGAAATCTAACAACACCAGCACAGTGTAAATATGATTGTCTAAGTTAGAGATAATCTCATCAGTTACGTGTAATAATGCAGATGTTGTGCTGTGACCACTACGGAAACCAGACTGACAATTTGGAAATATGTTGTACTCTTCAAAATATTTTACCAATTGCATATAAACAATTTTTTCCAATATCTTTGACAAGGCACACAATATACTAATGGGTCTCAAATCCGAATATTCTGTAGGATTATTATTCTTAGCCAGAGGAGTTATAACAGCCTCTTTCCACAAACTTGGAAATACTCCTTTTTCTAAACAAAAATTGACGATATGTGTTAGATGAGGTAACACTTCAGGAATACACAAATTGATCATTCCTATGTTAATTCCATCACAACCAGTTGCTTGAGATTTGATGGAAATTATAATATCTAAAACATCTTCTGGGGTAACTAAATGAAAGTGAAAGAGCGGAATGTCTGAATTAAAAGAACTTGAAATATATTCATCTACCGTACGATTTATAAGACGGGAATTAACATTATGCGATATAAAATTTGATAAAAAATAATTGTTAACTTCGTCAGGATTGAGCAAGTGTGGGGGAATTTCTGCCTTATTTTTTTGGTAAGCTCCAAAATTTCTTAAGTGGTTCCAAAATTTTTTAGGGTTTGACTTTTCGAAATGAGCTAAATATGCTTTTTTCTCTCTTTTAAGTGCAGCAAGTGCGTGATTACGCAAAATTCTGTAGTTGATCCAATTTTCTTCAGTTGAATCATGTCGAAATTTGAGTAAAGCTTCATCTCTTTCCTTGAAAATACGTTTCAAGGTTGGGGTTAACCAAGGCATTTTTCGTTATACGCGCTTTACGAATAGGTGCATGTGTATCGAAAAGAGCAATTAAACTTTCAGTGAAAAATAAAACCTTTTGATCGATATCATTAATATAAAAAATTTCATCCAATACATTAAGTCTTAAGTGTGCTTTGAACAAGACCATATCAATATTTATCAGGTCCCTATATTCAATAAATTTTGGTGCATTTCTAGGAGCAGGCATTGCTAATTCACAAAAAACTAATCTGTGATCAGATATTTGATCTGCTGCTAATGTCCCAGAGTTTAAAATAATATTTACATCATTCACAAAAATGGGATCTATCAATGTGGAACTGAACTGCGTAATTCTAGTGGGCTCGGTAATAATCTGAGCATAATTATATGAATCAAAACGTCTATTTAGAAGGTTCTCATGATTGAACAGATCAATATTTACATCACCCAAGAAAATAATATTGTCATACAACGGAGTAACAAAAGATAACAAATTGTCAAAATTATGTATGGCATCATTTAAATTCAAGTGAGGAGGGCGATAGGCAACCACAACCAAAAATGCAATGTTGTGAAGTTTGAACTTGCAGCATAAAATTTCCACAGAGCTATTAATAGCAACACCAATCTCTACTATTGAACAATTTAGGTTACGCTTCGCATATAGCCCAACACCACCTCCTCTGCTCACCCGATCCTTTCGTAAAAAATCATACCCTTCAATTGAAATTACATCGTTAGGTATACCGTCATATTTAGCCATGTTTCAGTCACTGCAGCGACATCAAAGTGATCTTTAATCATGTGTGTAAAATCATGGAAACCAGCTACTAGAGATCGTACATTTAAATGACAAATTTTCAATGAAATCGAATTAGCCATAGTTCACTTTTTGTCTGAGGTTGTCCATATAGTATTGGCGAGCTGCACATCCTCCGAAGTTTGAAGAGTGGTCCGTTGGTAGATTCTTCTTGTTAGTTTTGTTATAATTCATACAGTTAATACACTGCAAGACATTAGATTTACATTCCTTCAGAGAATGTTTTCTGGTACACCTGGGGCAAGTGAGCTCGGACTTGCATGTTTTATCAGTATGTCCATACCCACTGCACTTTGAACAACGGATTACACGTAAGTGATCATAAATTGGTGACTTCTTCCATCCAACAAACAAACTCTCTTTCTCCAGCAAAACTTTACGTAGTGAAGGGGTTACTTCAATTATGATGTGAGACGCATTTCCATATTTCAGATTAGTTACAAATTTTATATCCTTCTTTTCTGTGTCAGTAAAGCTATTCAATGAAGTGATACTAGAAATGATATCTTCGGGAGTGTTCAGTCCGTTTTTTCATCTCCCTTTCAATAAAACCACAATCCATATTGCACAACAACAACTAAATTCAGATCTCCAAAGTATTGATAGATTTGCAAAGCATCACAATTTTAAACTAAACCCCTCAAAATCGCAAGTAATGGTTATGAATAAAAACAGTAATGAAAGAGAACATTTTGAACAAAATTTAGTAATTTCTATTAACAATGACAGAATCCCCATGGTTCAGGAGACAAAAAATCTAGGCATTATATTTGAAAGCTCGCTTGGCTTCGGAAGTCATATAAAAAACAAATTTAGCTTACATGCGAAGAAATATAAACAAATTAAAAAAATATTTATTAGCCAAAAACACATATTATTTGTGTAATACCTTAATTTTATCACTTTTTGACTATGGAGATGTCATCTATGGTCATTCGCTATCGTTGCGAATCAAAAAATGCATACAAAAAGTTCAAAATAGTTGCATGAGATTTGCGTTTGGAATTCCATATCGAAACCATATCACTCCTTATCTGAATAACTACAACATATTAAACATGACGAATCACAGAAAATATCACATGTATTCTTTTATCTATAGGGTTATAAAAACAGGTCAATCGCCCTATTTAAGAGAAAGATTTGTGCCTTTTGTCTCGTGCCCAGAGGAGCAGAAATAATCTCAATTGTATCGTACCAAGGCATAGAACGCGTTCCTTCCGACGATCGTTTGCTTACGTGGCGGTTCACTTATGGAATAACTTCAGTTAAAAGCTCATCGTCAAAAACATTCTCAAAACTGACAAAAACGTTGTTACAGAATCACCAGCTACTTTAGCAGCGTTTGGGAGAGCAAAAATATCGTTTTTACATTCCTACTCGCTGACAAGTTGTATAAATTTGTTTTTCGCGTCCGTTGCCAGCTCCCGGGGGTTCTTCCTTCGTTTTTGCCTATTTGTGTTTAACCGCTTTTTCACTTGCCTCTTTCTTGATTTTTTTTTATTTTGTTTAAGGATTTTTAGGGTGCTCAGGGCTTTCTCGCATGGACTCTTTGAGAGACTGTCCTTTTTCGTCATTGCTCTATATTGTAGAATTTCCTTTGTTTATGATGTTTGTTCATGACCAAATAAATATTTTGAATTTGAATTTGTTCTTCCCTGGGCATCCTCTGGTATGATCAACATTTCCAAGTTATCGTTTTTTCATCTAGCTATATGTCCGAAAAATACTGAGGTTCGTCTCAAGCATATGATAGATTTATCATGATAGTGGATCCATTTATTCTGTATACTGTTCATCCAGTATGAAGCATCCGCATTCAGCAACAAATTTCGAACGCACTCATCCTGCATCTCCTAGAAGGATGTAAAATATCTGTAGTGGTTGAAGGTTGTTCTCTCCAGCCACTGTAGGTTTTCTACAAGGTTCTGTTTTGGTTCCAACACTACTTGCGAGTACAATTTATTATGACCTTTTTTTTGTTCGGCTTAACTGGAGGGATCAAAAGTAGCAGTGACTTTCGCTCTGATGAAGCATCATGAGATTATGACTATCTAGGGAAGCGATAATTTGATGTAATTTGGCGATCTAAGATGCAGTTGTATAATTTAACAAACCACATGTGCTTAAGGGAACGTTCATAGTAGAGATCCTTACTGTGATGTTTATTTCTCTATCTCGATGAGCGCTCCCTCGAAGTCACCGCGATGAATAACAAAGGCATTTGAAGATGCCTTCTACGCTGATATATTTTTTCGCGCTGTCAGAGGGAAGCATCGAGGTGAGCTAGGCTGTGATTGGTTCCTCCAAGGTCGTGCTCGTTTTGATAATGGTTTGAAATGGAGAACATCGTAGATGAGTCAGCTTGATCAAGCTACATTCATGTATGAACATCAAGGGAACTCGCGAGGAAGCGCTCATTGAAGTAGCGAAAAAAGCATCGTCCCTATGAACGTGCCCTAAGCTCAGATTAGAGAAGACCGTTAGATAAGACAAATTAATTACTTACAGCTCAATAGACAAATACAAAACTGCAGCTTATCCAGATGTAGCGGGCTGCATGCCTAGCTTAACTGGTGCTATGCGAATAACATCGAGCTTTCCTAATGAGGAAGTAGCAAAATTCAGTCTGAGTCAAAACAACAACTTCGTTGCCACAGGTATTGCGACTGGACACTGTAGCTAACGAAACATCTCTGTAACATGAGATTGAGTGGCACATCCTTGTGTAGATGTTGTGAAGAGGAGGATGAGACAATCAGGCCCGTCTTTTGCGACTGCACAGCCTTTCTGCTTTTAAGAAAGAACTGAAAAGTTATCTGTTGGAAAACTGTTTTTATGGTCTCTGAAAGTTTATGTAGTTTTTTCAGTCATTTCAGTCACCCTTCATCTTTTAGTCTTAGAAATCATTGTCCATCACTTGTGAAAACTTTGTTCGTCCAAATTTACTTTTGTTTGGTCATTTATGAGGATATTTATTTAGCAGTCTACGAAATATATTTTTCATCCAATAACGTTCTATATAACAATTTTGTGAATGCTCCTCGCGTCATGTAAACAAACTTATTCTCAAAATCTGTACGTTGTCACGTGGGTATTTAACTTTTAGAGCCATAGGTGGAATATTACACGACATAAAATGGTGCCGTAGGCGGAATATTACACGACATAAAATGGGCATACCAATTTTTGTGCGAAAACTTTTCATTCGACAACAAAGAATGAGAAAACGTGTTTTTAGAGATTCAATCGAAAGTGCTGGCAGTAACGGAAAAACTTCATATGAAATTTTTAGGTATTTATGAGACGTACAAAATGAGACCATACGTAAAAGGATCCGACTAATAGCAATAAAGTTATGGCCGAAAACCGAAGGAAACTGCAGGTTTTGGCACTTCTTGGTAATGCAACGATGGTTTCTCACAGATACTTGGAATTCTTAAAATTCATATTATTCGTATTTCTGAATAACTACAAAACAAAATTGGAGTATGTTGGTCGAGTAGTTTTTGAGAATTTCTAATTGTTTATCTCAAACCACCTGTTTTTCGGCCATCACTACTAGCTTATTGAGTAATATACAGGGTTAGTTTAAAAGGCAGTTTATAGCAAAATACACTAGTTTACCTTGCCGATATGAATCGCAAACCGTTCCGGAAGATAAATGTTATTTTATGCAAAGGATGGGTTACGTTTTTTCTTCTAAACAATTTCAAACCTTTCGTTTTTGTTAGTAATTTGCAACAAAAGACGATAGACACATAAGCTTTTTGTTTTAGAATCTGTATAGTAACGTATGTTTTTCGAATATTGTAGCGAATTTGTTCAATTAGTCACAAATATGAAATGTTTGAATTTGCTTAGAAGAAAAAAACATAACCTTTGTTTTTCGCATAAAAATAACATTATCTTTTGGAATCATTTTTGATTCATATTGGCAAGGTAAACACGTGTATTTTGCTATTAAATACTCTTTAAGCGAACCCTGTATGTTGCTTGATAAACTAGTAGTGTTGTCCGGAAGACAGGTGTTTTGAAATAAACTATTAGAAATTCTCAGAAAACTACTTGACCAATATACTTCAATTTTGTTGTTTTCACTAAGGGGTATCAATCCTGCAGATTTGATAAATTTTAAGTAGTTGCGTGAAATTATTGTCGCATTACCAACAAGTGCCGAAACCTACATTTTTCCTCGTTTTTCGGCCATAACATTTTTGCTATTAGTCGGATCTTTTCAAGGTGGTTTCATTCTGTAGGTCTCATAAATAGCTAAACGTTTTCTACGAAGAGTTCTTTGGTTCCTGTCAACACTTTCGATTGAATCCCAAAAACACGTTTTCTCCTTCTTTGTTGTCAAATAAAGGTTCTCCCACAAAAATTGATGTTCCCATTCCATGCGTTTATGTTCTAGATACCCCCTTGTACAACTTGCACTAATTAATTTGATTAGATTGATTAGACTATTTTCTTAGTAACTAAAGAGAAACGTTGGCTGGGAATTTTTTCTAACCTCAATCGTCGGTGTATCTGACATGGTTGCCAGTTACCTAGACAGCCCGTTCTAAAGACGATATCAAAGTAAGACGGCGTGAAGCGACATCTATCGCTAGAATCGACCAATCGAAACAGTGACCCGCAGCCAGCGGATTGGGACTTTATAGAGCTCAGTTCGCGAATGGAGACCCAGTCACCACGTGAATGCTGGATGGCGACGATTCTAGATGTGTAACAGATGTGGCCTACTTGCTCTTGAACATTTAGATGATTTTGTATGACTTTTTGATGAAACCACCAAAAATCGTGAAAAGAACTGAACTTATTTTAGATGAGTATAGTTGTAGCATTTTCTAAACATTTTATGTCAACTTGCAAACATCACCTCGGTACAAGCAAAATCACCTATGAGCAAGTCGCGTGGATCCGTAGCAGATTGCCGAGCCATCTAGGGACGAATTGCCAAACCAAGTACAGTCCGCTCATGGATACCTGTTTTCTCTTATAAACTGGTTGGTTTCTTTACTATAATGCAGGAGAAACTCAAGGTCAATTGAGCCGACTGGCGGATTATAAAGAGCTTCCATGTGTTCTCTTGATACAACAACTCCTTGACCCAAGTGCACACGTGGATTCGATAGATTGCGGGGCTTTGCCAGAAAGCCAGTCGTTTTGGCTAATTAAATCTTGGATTACCGAAGACCTGACCCAGCGCAAACACTTCGTGACTATTGCGGTAACTACTACGGAGAAGTTGGTATTTAATTTAATCTCGTCAGGAGATGTGCTACTATCTTCTATTCCGTCTATTCTGAATGCCGTATATCGAGATAATGGCTCTTCTGTTCATAATTATGCCATGAAAACGTACATTCCTGCATTGTACCGTGCTGCTCAAAAAGGACTTCCTCCGCTTTATTTCTTGAACTGGTCAAGATAACAAGCTGAAACGGAACGGAATAATGGAATTGATGCAGTGAAACTATATTTAGCCCGAAAGCAGCAGTCGAAAGTTTCAAGAATACGTCTGGCACCATCTTGATTTTTTTTTCCAATGGAACAGAAAATCGAACCACCACTTTTTAAAATACCAGAGTGACAGGCTGTCAAAGTTAAACGTTTCTGTATGATGCTCTCAGCATATTTTAGCGTGAAGGCAACCGTTGGAAATTTCAAGAATAGGACTGGGCGCCATCTTGGAACATTTTATTGAACGAAACAAAATCAAACTACTACCACCCTTTTACAATGTCGCAGTGGCAGGCTGTTATAGTTGAGCGTTTTTATACCATGCTCTCAT